>VWZV01010970.1:419823-632865 GCA_013397155.1 Irena cyanogastra
GGGGTAGCTGTGGGGAAAGATTGCTTCCAGGTGCCTGGCCATGTTCTAGTCCTGGCAACATAAGGCCATTTTTTGGTCCATTATCTGTCTATTCTAAAGCGGTCTTAGTTTGCACTCTTTGACTACAACCAAACCATTTTATTGAGCTGTTCTGGCTTTGCTGTGCTAAAATCACCCACCTGGCAGAGCAGCTCAGTGCAAGACAGAGAGGTCACATACCTCTCAGCTGGGTCTTACCATAAGAGATCCTCCCAGAATGCTCTGGCCAAGGTTACAGCTACCTGCCATGTAGTCAAGGCATCCTCCTTTAGCACCACTGTCCTTGAAAGACTGGCTCAGAGCTAAGAGGCAACTGGTCCCAGTGTCTTATCCAGGTCCACTGCTGATGAGGCTCACATTAAATCTACTGGCAAGATTTAACAAAACTGCATGCGGAAGGGAACAGTTATGGATGAATAGAAGTTAAGGGAATAATAACCTGCTTTTCTTGGACCTGGTCCAGTATTCACTAAAGGGATTTCCATGAGCATTAGTAGGATTCAAATCAGACCATAAATTTCTTACAATTTTTCTGTTGCTTTATTAAAGCAGAAGAAAACCCCAAACAACCAAACCAAAAAACAATCTTAAAAGTTGTTTCCCCTTTTTCTTATATATTTATTCTCCTTTATGCTTCTTGGCACTGGGCAAAGCATATCCACTCTGACAAGTGATCTGAGAACTTCCCGTAACACAAGAAATGCATTCCTGAGCCCCCCAGCTTCGATGGCCCTGCAGAACTGCCTTAGCCCTGCTCCACTTCCAGGGCTGTCACTTGTACCAGGCACTGGCACAAGAGAATTACCCACCAAGAGGACATTCTTCCTATCTTATTATCACCTTCCCAAGCTATCAATTAAAAAATGTCACATTTCTGTACCCTGTGGATGCCATCTGCCTTGTTTGCACACTTTGTTCTTGCAGGGTTTTGACACACACTTCCCATGACTCGTCTGAGGAGTAGTGCTGCAGGTATCGAGGCACTTGAAGATGCTGTCATAGTGTCTAATTGGATTTCAAAAGGGCATTGCTCCTGCTGCCTTTTGATGTCAGTGCAGGTTGGGCAACTATATCCCAGTCCCCATCTCTAGGTACTGAACACCTTTCAAGTCTGGGTAACAGTCTCACTCCCCTCTTAGAATATAGCACGTAGCTCTCGGCGTTGTGAGGATGCAAGAAGTGATGATTATGAGTTTTCAGGAAATACAGAAATGGGGTACTTCCAAGTAAGTTAACTAAGTAACTTTAATCAGAAAGACAATTTATTAACATTTTCTGTTAATAAGCAGCTCTGTAGATTCCCATGATTCCCACTGCCACCATCTCTAATATGGAATTATTTATGACCCTTCTCCTTCAAAAGGCTGGGTTTTATCTCATCTAAAATAAAGAGAGAATGAAGATACATCTGTCAATGTTAGTGATGTTAACTCTCCCTTTTTGTCTCCATGCTTCAAAAAGAATAGAAGCATTCAAACCTTAAAATGGAATCACAGAGAGTCACAGTGGCTGTGAGCCATTAAATGCTTGGCTGTAGTTTTTATTGAAACTATTAAAGCAATTTACTGTACAGGTAGCTTTGGCAAAGTAGGGTTTAGATTCTTGTTAAGTTAGCAGCCCTGTATCCCCAGAGGTCAAGTACAATGTGCTAAGGAGACTCTGGCTCTCCCTCAGGAGAGCTGCCAGTGCATCGGGCGGAGCACAAAAAAGCATGTGCAAGTGTGAGGCCTAATGGAGCTGCTATTGCTCTGATTTCCAGAGAGAAAAAAGCCAAAAGAGTTTGTTAGAATGCAGTCTTGACTGCCCGTAGGTTTTGGGTAGAGAGTGTGAGGCCAGTGTTTATGCCCCACTTTTGAAAGGAGGGCGTTTCTGTCTCTCGGTATGTTGGGGGGAAGCAATAGGGCTGCCATCTAGAGGCCGAAGTGACCTTCCAGCACATTCCCTCGGACAGCAGTGCACTGGCCATTACCTGCTCTCCTCACTGCCTACGTATAAAGGATTCCCCATTTCTAAATAAAATGGCCACACTACAAAGCATGTCTCCATCCACATCTCTCATTCAAGGATTGCATGTACTGTCCTAATCAATCCAGCTTGAGAATGGCCTATATAGATAATTCATGCATCTGCCATGGGGATGAAAGACAGTATGAAATATGAGATGCAAAGCAGAATCTTGCAGAAAACTTGAGAGGCTCTGAAGAGCTCTAGGTTTCTGGGAATGGTGTTAAATGTGTGGTATTAAAAGACTATTAGCAGGAAGACTCAAGCATGAGACAGGGTTTGTGTTGCCTATTAGGCACATCAAGCCCTATAGCCAGAGTAAGCATGATTTTCATCTGTTCTTGCTACTCCATTGCTACTCCTTACTATTGCCAGGCTTTGGAAGAGTTTGCTCTGGAAATACTCCGGAACTGTATCTGGTTTGGCTCAGAATGTGCTTTTCTCTCTTCCCTACAGTGATCTCATTCCTCTGTGACAATAAGGTGGGAGGCCAGATTTGTTCTGACCAGGAGCAAGCTCTGGGTGCCTAGGCCTGGACACTGTCCTTCCCAACCTGTTCCTAAACTGAACACTGCAAGTCAAACTCACCTGAACCCCTGGCAACTGGAGCCAGTCTGTAACATGTTATAGTGGTTACAGCCTTTTCAGAGAAGTCGTATCTTAGCTGTTGCTTCTTTACTGTGGCTGCTCCTCTACTTTGCTGCTTCATCTTCTCGCTCATCTGGCTTAGGAATGGTCTCTCCCCTATGCATTTCCCTACAGCAGGTGTAGGAGTGTAGGAGTCATTTAGTACTGACAAATGTTAAAGGGAAACAGGCAGACGACTTTCGTGTCAGCCTACAGCTCTCCAGAGTGCCCCATGCTAATCTGAGGTGTGTTAAACCCTGCCACCTCTGCACATCTTGAGTACATGAGGAGGTTGAAGTGGAATAGGAAGGTGAGGGTTGCAGGGCAGTGATATTCCGGTCTTGTAGCTGGAGAAGTTCAAGCAAAGGTCCTCACAAAGCACTTCAGTTTTGCTTGTTGGGACACTGCCTGCCCTGCACCCTGCACCCTCCACATTGCAAAATCCCCTGCTGAGGTGACTAAGAGTCACGTTCTGCGGCCTCAGCATTGGTTTCCACCTCTCACAGCCCTGAAATGGAGACAGGGGATGTGTGATTCTCTTTCTCTTCTCCTTACCTTAGACTCTGTGACCATGGGTCATTTATGTTCAAGGGGCTGGAGAGACCTTTCTCTCAATATTGTTGTGTGAGTGGCTAAATAAAAACAGATCTGAACCTTGCCAGTGCTGCTTACATAAAGGAAAGAGGAAGCAGCCACTGACTCCAGCAAGCTCTAGCAATGTTCTGCAAGAAGCTGCTAAAAATAGGGCTACCCCTACATTTCCATCCTGCCTTTGACACAGTCACAGCTTTCACATCCCACCGGCCTTGCCGTTTCCTTGTGGCGGGCTTGCCTCACACCTCAGCGTCACCGACAGCCCTTCCTGCCTGTGGACAGCCTCAGGAGCTTTGAAGTGCAGGCAGCTCCCTCCCACCCTGCTGCAAACAAACACTTCCCCTGCCCTCTTTACCTGTCCCTCAAAGGAGAAGTGGGGCAAGCCCCAGTGACAATCTCGCCCTAAGAGGACACTAAAAGTCCCAGAGATACTGAAGACCAGAAAAGATTTCCACAGTGGAGGGTTTTCTCAGTAAAGGAAATGGTGGAAAGTGTTTGTTTGAATACCCTGGGTTAATATTCCCAAACACTACCTTTTGACTGTGGTACTTTTTCTTGGAGGACTTGGAACTGAAAATTACCTGAACCTGCTTCTTGGAGTAAAAGGGAAAACAAGTGAACCCAGGGTAGAGGATGGGATGTGAAGAGGAGCTCTTTTGTGTGATCTGAGACTCAGATGCCCCCATCCCTGGAGCCAGGGAGGTGGCTGTTAGCCAGCCAATGATGCTGTGTGCATGCTGGATGATGGCACATGGAAAATGAAGGTGCATTGGCAATGTAGTGTAGGAAGAGCAAGAGTGTTGCCAGTTCTGCTGGTGCTGTTCCTGAGAATTGAACTCAGAGTGGATGGCATCACTGTTAAGCTGAGGAGAAAGCAACAAAGTCTGTGAAGCCAGATGAAATGGAGACTGTTGAAAATTACCCATGTTGTTTGCCCAAGGTTTTCCAGATTCTGGAGAAGTAATGCCCATGGGAATTTGGGCCACCAGAAACATCATTAACATTTCTGTTTTCCCTGCTTTTCAATCCAGCAAGTACCAGAAAGGGCAAGGCAGCGCATGCTGGACTCCTGAGAGACAAGCGGAATCAGGGAAATCCAAGGCCAGAGCTCTCCTTCTCTGGACCACAAGATGATTAAGCACCTAATCACCTTGTTGCCATGCTGCTGGAGCAGGGGTCAAGAAAGTCTGGGAGCTGATTCACTCCTCCATTAGTTTGGAGTCTGGCTGTTCTGGCCTCAAGCTCTCAAGCAGAGGGATTGGGTCTTGAAACTTCACAGACCCTGATTCTGCTTCCAGGTATCAAGAGTGAAGCAAGAAAGCCAGCTGCATTCCCTTGAAGTAAAAAGACTGATGGTGAAGACCTGAACTCCTTCTCCAGGGGCAGTGGATGTTGTCTTGGGGTAGCCCTGACTTTGGAAGAAGACTAGAACGTGGAGAGGAGTTGCCTTGAGGAGTTGACTTGGTAAGGGCCAGAGGTCTCGGGTAAACCCAGGGGAAAATTCCCCAGCCAGCCCGCAGGACAGCCTACAGGAGTAACAGCCCTGTTGTAAGCACTGGGTGGTAAAACATAGCAGAAAACTATTCTGCTCAGAACTCACACCTAGACAACAAGAAATTTTCCCCAGACCAAGCCAGAAGTTATTTCCTGAAGCCTCTTTGTCACCAGACTCCTTTGGAGGAGTGATGATATTCAGCGTAAACCCAACACTGTCCAGAAACAAGCCATGGCAGAAGGGTGCAGCCCCAGTTCTGGGCAGCTCTTGTGAGGGGGGGGAGGAGGAGGATGGGGGTGGGGGTGGAGGTGGCAGCTTCCTCAGCAGACAGTTTTGCTTCTCAGTCTAGTGTGTAAGAGAAGCATTTGTTAGCTCACACTACTTCTAAGCCTTTGTAACCGCTCTCCTCTCAAGGTTAGCCGGTGTAGGTTTCCTGGGTGGCTGTAGTTTAATACCTGGGGCTTAATTCAATCTCTCCATCTCCCTCTCTCACTCTGCCACAGCTCACAAAGGAGGGCAGCCCGGACCCTTGGCGAAGCTGTCGGTCTGTGTCGCTCAGAAGATGTTGTGGGGATCGGGGAAGTGACCCTGCGACCACCACTGGGCTGGAGAAACAGGTCCACAGCCCTTCACAGCAATTCTCACGGTAGCCGTCATGACAAAGAGACTTCCAAGGGCTCGAGAAAGTGCCGGGGAGTCAAAATGATGGGACCTAGATTATTTGCACACACAGACGTGGTTTCCACCGGACAGGTCCTTCAGGAGATCTGCACATGGCTCACCTCCAGAGTTGATTTTTGAGCCTCCCCGCGCCGCTCCTCCACCTTTTCCTTCCGCTGCCCGGCAGGTGAACATGCTGAAACCCGCATGGGGGCCGAGGACAGAGCTCCCAGTGCGTGTGTGTCGGGGGGGTTCCGCAACGGCAAAGCTCTGGGTCATCAGGGCGATTTTGAGGCGATTTTGCGAGTTTCTAGAAGCACAGTTTCCGCGAGGCGGTGCCACAGCGCCACCTGGCGGGCCGGCCGGGGAGGGCTGGGGCTGCGCGGGGCTCGTTCGCTTCGCGTGATCCGCCCCGTGGGAAGCAGCGATGGCACTTCCCGCTGGGATCGCGCTGCTGGCGTGCCAGGCAAACCCCGCTGTCACCTAGCCAGCACTGTCACGGTGAAGAAGCGCGTGGGTAGCCCTAGAGCCCAGCCCAAGGCAGCCCTGAGTGCTGCATCACCCCATAACTTCACCTTAAGCACATGCATAACGCGCTCTCAGCACACTCCTCTTCCACGCACTGCTATTGCTGTTGTTCAAGTAGCAGAGACGCTTGTAGGAGAGTAGGAAAGTGCACAACATAGGTTTGTGAGGTCTTAGCAGAGTTAAGTAAATTCACTCACGGGTTTTGAGGTGTTTGTGGTGAGATTTGGGGTCTCAAAATATACGAGTCATAGATTCTCACTGGGAAATACAGCATAGTGCAATAATTTTGGTGCTCACAGATAAGAGAGACAAGCTACTGGACTAAAGGAAATTCAATTCATACAATTCAAATTCATACAATTAGCAGATGTGGGGTTTAGACCATCCAAGTGCCAGAACTGGGGAAGATAAACTGAAACAAACAGAGGGCAAGCGTGGGCAGAAATCTTGCAGCAAGCATTTTGGGCAAACCTGGAAGACAAGTCTACATGATCAGTAATGGTTCTTGCACAGTGCTAGAAACAGGCTGTGACAGTTTGAATGAAAAGAACAGGGAAACTTTTTAAAGATGTAAGAAAACCTAGGGGTTTTCGAGCACATCACTTTTCAGTTAAGGCATTCACAGGAACTGGCAGTGATGCAGGGAACACGGCAATGGCCGTATGTGTAAGAGAGAGTGGAGTTGCTTGCCTATACTTTTTGTTAAACAGCCAGTGTGACCCAAAGCTTTACTGGAAAAAATACATAGAAGGGACAAAACGAGTGCAACCAATACCAACACTTCAGACTGAAGCACTAGCTGTGGTATTTAAGTCCAACTGGTAAATTCCATTTTTGGCTGGAGGCATGAGAGGGATAGGCTGTCTAGAGAAGCCAGATACTGATTGTCTGACAGTCAGTACCAGCAGGAGAGACTGCCCATGGCCTAAGCACAGTCTGCTCTGGAGAGAGAGCTCTGCCTGGTACCTGGCATGCTGCTGGCCTGGACTCCTGATAGCCTGAGGCACTTGGAAAATCCCAACCAGAAGTCACAGCGCAGCCTGAATCCATAGTGTCATTCACGAAGTTTGAGAACTAATTCCTTCAGCTGTACATGTGCATGCAAAGACTTCATCCATGTGTATGTTTCCCTAACGTCTCCTTCTTGTCATTGCTGTGCCAGCATATGCTGCACCACTGCTACTCTGTCCCCCGACCAATATCTGGCTCAAATCTTAACTGTTTATGGTACCTCTGTTTTCAAGGCTCTAGACTGAGAGCCTTTTCAGGTCTTAACTTCAGCTATACCAATGGATGCTCGCTTCCCTTGAAAGAGTATCCTGGAGCATCCTACCTCTATGAACCACAAAGTAACATTCATGGGACTCTGATCAAGGAGAAATCAGTTGCCTCAGAACACCAGAGAGCTGGCTGTTGGGTAAAACAAATCCAGCATGTGTGTAGGACCCTGCTGAACCTGATCTCAGGGTCTCCAGTGATGTATCACACCTACATACACACATACGGAGAGAAATTCTAGGTCTGAAGCGAAACATCTGCTCACACAGCACAAGAGATTTCTACAGTGGAAAAGGAGAGAACTGGGAAAGACCACATTCATCCCTGGTTACAGGAAAATGCCATCACAGTACACAAAAATATCATTTATTACCAGTGAAACTCAGTCGTATTTTAAGTCCTTTGTTAATCTTGAAAAACAAGTTTTGCCATACATTATTTCCTCCTTCCTCACTCCCTCACGGCCTTAGGCCCAGCAAATCAATAGTAGCGAATATCCTTTGAACACCTTGAGACTACCCAGACAGAGCTGCCATTAGCTGATATTTCACTACAGCATATAATTGGCCTCGTTCCTAACCCCGGCCTGCTAACCCTTGCACTTTCCTCTTTGTGCTGACTCTAAGGCAGGCCTGAATGTCTCCGTTATGTTTCTGCTGTACCCTCTCCTTTAGGATGGCATGCATGGAGCCCTCTGCCAGGTATAACTGTTGGCTAATGAGCATTATTGTCCTAGTAAATCACCCAGGGTGAAAGCCTAACAACTCTCCAGGTTTGCAGTGGAGGGGAACTGATTGCAGGGCTGGAAAAATGGGAAATGCACCCTCAGGTACTGGGTGCACAAAGCATTTAGTCTGTCAGGAAACAATGGCTATGGAGTGGAAATGAGGGAAACAGATGGGAAATTACATGCTTCCAAAACCTCTGTAAGAAGACTAATTCCACTTAGAACTGTACAACAGTTAGCTCTCAGATCGGGATGTGGCAGGAGGAGCTGGCAGAGTGGAGAAATTCCACCCCCGGCACTCACAGCCCTTGACCGTTTGCTGGAGCAGAGGCAGAGCAAGGCAGGTACAGATCCTGGGACACTTCCTCCTACTCAGAATCACGTTGCTCCTTCACCGCGGTTTTGAAAGAGAAACGTCTTGTCCTCGAACACAACCCACACCCTTCCCAGCCCGTTTGCAGCTCCAGGACATAGCCAGTAGATGGCACGAGCCAGAGCCAAACCTTCTCAGTGAGGAATCCTGGTCTTCCTGGCAGGAAGATTCCTCCTCCTCCTCAGCCCTTTGTTTGGCAACCACAGGTGAGCAGGCACAACATTGGCTTTCCTTTTCTCATCAATAAAGCAGAGATGTGATGTGGCCAAGTACAATGAACTTTATCTTCATGAACCACTGGGATGAAAAGCCATGCGTTAAACTGACAAAAATGTAATTAGCAATAAAAAGAATTGCCATAAACATCACAGAAAATACGCTCTTGTTTTTGGGGAATGATGCAGCCAGTTGCTGAAATGCAACTAATTCCAGTGCTTGACTTCCAGGTGGGCCCCACGCTGCAAGCAGTTGCATGCTGTAGGATAAGGCTTCCTTTCCCTAGGAGGAAAATGTCCTATGGTAAGAGAATTGCTAGCATGTTCAGATCACATCATGCCAAACATGCAAAGAATGAAAGAAAAGTCTGGGTGGGAAGGGACCTTAAAAATCTAGTTCCAAACCCCTGCCATGGGCAGGGTCACCAGTAACTTGGCTTTATAAAGAGTGTCAGCCTTGAAGCCTTATATGTACACAACTTATGTAGGCAATGTAAGAATCTCTAGTACAGTATTTCAAAACTGACAAATGAATTTACCTATAGGAAGATTCCAACACCTGTGGCCATTTGGTTGTTGGTTCCTCTGTTGAACTGTCAGAGCAGAATGTTATCACTCAAATCTGTCTGCAAGGACTGCAGAAAGAATCCTTTTGCCATTTGTTCAAACAGCCATTGCTGGCCATGACAGTAAAATCCTACCCTGCCCTCCAGTTAGTTAGCATCTGGTCACTTATACAGTATAACTGGCTTCTAGTTTCCATTTTCTTGCTTCTATACAGGTATACCTACAAATAAATTTCTCTGTGATCATGTCAGAAAGCTTGAAGTAAACAACAGCAACAATAATTAAACAGAACTGCAAAATAAGCCAGAAAAAGGTTTGATTTTATTAGGAATGGTACATTTAAATACATGTAAGACTTTGGGATTAATTTACATATTTTTTCCAAAAATGTTTCCCTTCTTTGACAATACAGAAGTTAAAAAAAAATATCTAATTCCAAATTTTAAGAACAACAGTACTTGCAGTGGAAATTTCTATTAATCAAAACAACTGTGCATTCCGGAGATTTTGACTACACTTTTCCTGGGATTTTTTTTTCTGCTCTCATTACTAAAATAACCTTCCTTTCCATCAAGACTATTGCTAGTCATACACATGTTATTCAGTATCACACTTTTGGGTATGAAAGCTATGTCACTTTTATAAACATCAAAAACATGGACATGCATACTGACATTTCTGTGCAGTTTTATGAAGTCACCTGTCAAATAAGGCCTATACATACAATACCACATACTAGCGAATTACTGTAAAATTATTATAATGGATTCCCAATAAACCTGACATCTGGATGGTATGTCTCATTTTAACAGAAAATTCCAGCTTTCATTACTGCTTAATATTGTATTAATTATCCAAGTGAGCAATATTCAACTAACCAATGTGTATTCCTGAAAGTCTTTTGCAAATTAAGCATATTGTCAAGGTCATGTAAAGCTGGAACTTAAACAGCCTGTTAAGCCAAGCAACGGGGAAAAAGGGGAACTCTAAACTATTTTCATCTGGTCCATTCAGTCTTGCACAGAAAAGTAGCCACAGAACCTTAAAGGAATTAAATCTATACTTCCTGTTCTCAGACTTAATATCAAGGACAAAAGCTAACATAGTATTTTGGAAGTCAAAGGCCTTGGAGGTGGAGGGGAAAGTTGGGGCAAGAGAGGGAGAAAGCAGCGTATTGTCTCATCCCATTACCTCAGCATTATGTGTACATAATATACCTATGACAGAAATGTTTACTAATAGCAGGGAAAAAAATAAAAAAGACTTCCCACTCCAGACTCCACTGAAAGAAGAAAGCTGACAGCCAGCCCCTCCTCACAGAGATGGCCTATTTGATGACAGGCACTTTGGCAATGTAAGAGGAGGTCACCCTTTCATCATGTTAACTCTTTCCCTCCCAGTTCTCATATATAACTTGTCTCAAGTCTTCAAGAAACTTGAATCAAATTAATTAATACATCTCTCAGAGCAGGTTAACTACGGCTATGAGCAGAGCTCGACCTAGAACGAGATTTTCTTTTAGAAGAAGTGGGAGAGGGAGAAGAAGCTATCAAGCTGGAACGGTGACTTTTGTGGGAGTAACTCTTTTTAGGAGTACGACTGCGAGAACGAGAGCGGGATCGAGAGCGAGATCGGGATCGAGAGCGAGACCTGGACCTGGACCGGGATCTTGACCGGGACCTGGACCGGCTGTCTGATCTGGAAGATCCTGTAGACCTGGATCTGCTGCGAGATCTTGAGTAACTCCTTGAACGAGATCTGCTTCTAGAGAAACATAATTAAAAGCTGTAGTCTCACCTCTTACTGAACTTAAAACAATCAGGTACAATTCTCAACTACTCTGTATGCATAGCACATCCATCTGAACATTTGAAAGTGCTATTTACAGCATTCAGTCATTTCACAGTGCTGCTAGATTTCTGCTATGCTCCATCAAGACAGTATCTTCTTAGGTGAAGGAACTGCTGGCCTTGACATTCTCTGCTAGTGTGGCAAAATATGAACTGCCTAATAAAAGATGCCTCTCCTTAGCTCCTGCCAGGAGGAGAGAAACCAATTTTTAGGCAGGGGAGTCTCTATCAAAGAAGAATTCTTTGTCTGCATACACCCTGCCTTGAAATATCATTTAATTTATCAAGAAAAACACAGAAATTGAACTTTATACCTGTGGTGTTTATTCTCTCCAGAAATGCCAAGCAAACTAGTAAGAGTTTCTTTCAAGAGGCTAAGAAAGTCTCTAAAGATGTGGACCACCAGCATACTTTAAGGCCTTAGAGTTTTAAAACCTTTATTAGTAACACATCTCCTTTTTCATGGAAAGAGACAATGAAAGAGCTGCAGCCAACATGTTTTTTTAATAACTGAACAGCAGAACTGCTTAGGAATAATGCAAGCAAACTGACTGATTTTCTTTTATTCTCATGAACAAGCTGGCTTTCACAACTATTTGAGAAATATTTCACAGGACTGTGAAAACAGCTTTCCTTTAAATTAAACATTTTTAATACCAAAACTTGCGTTTTTAAAAAGTTCTTTCTTTATAATACCACATTTTGTCTTAAAAAAAAAACAACCAAAAAAACTTTACTCTCATCCAAGAGTGTTCTATTTACTCTGTTTCAGCAAGTTAGTTCTTATCTTAATCTGTTTACACTGCTAAAAAGTGGTTCTGTGCAGTGATATTTAGCTTGGGGCCATAATCAAACTTGGGCATCAATACTACCCAAATCCATGCCCTCAGCAGAATTTTATCATGTCAGGTGACATACCTATGCCTTCTGTGGTCTTCAGTCAGTTTAATTCTGCGTCCATTCAGCTCAGTGCCATCCAGTTTTTCCAGTGCACTCTTCATGTCACTGTAAGATGCAAACTCCACAACCCTGTACAGCATAATGAAACAAAACTTTCAGAGAAACAAAAGAAGTAAGGAAAGCAAGTCTGGCCTTTTTAAATCTGTTGATTCACAGCTTTTTATTTTATCTTCTGAAAGCTAATTTTTAACATGGTTAATAGGAAAATATGACACCAACAGTCCTAGCTATCCATACCTCTCACACCTTCTTAACCAATACCAGAAATGTCATCTGCAAGGAGATGGAGAAAATGCAGGAAGCTACACAAACCTGCATCAGCTGAGGAAATATCTTTCAGTCCTCCACTCAACTGCATTCCAAAGCTGTCCATGAAACAAAATATGTTTGCAGACTCTTGCCCTATTTAAGAATTTTAGCAGTGAATAGCAAAGTCCAGTCTTGGTGATTTTTTAAAAATTCGAACCCAAATAAAGGTCTAAGTTGTATTGGTTTGCAGCAGTCCTAGCGTGGTTTTGCCAGCACAGACACTATTCACACTTCCTTCTCTCCTGCTTTGTTGTGCAGGACCTCTGTAGTCTGCAGAATTGAGAATGGAGAGATAGAGAGTGGGCAGGTAGGTATTACCCATGAAGTTTGTTATGTTCATTTTCCATGACTCTGACTGCTGAACCAGTGTAAAGCAACCACAGACAGGAGGTGTTTTAGCCTCAGGCCTCAGATCCTAAAAGATTATATAAAAATAGGACAGCAGGACTTAACATTTGAAAGGAATTCTCCCTTTCTTTTCTGTTTTCACACATTGTTTTCATGACAGAGAAGAGAGACAGTTCAATACTGAACTCCTACTTACTGACAGTTTGTGTTTTGGATTGTTTTGGTTCTTTAACTGGAGAAATTTCAGCATCTAAGCCACCCCATGGATTTGTATTCAATTTCTTCTGTATTAGAAGAAAAATCATGCCCTTAGTAGCTTCAGCTATCGTATCACACAAAGACACAAAATGAACTTACCCTTCATTCCTGTTGTTTCTGTGTGCATCCACATAGGTGACCTCCCCTGCCTTTCTCATGACATCTTTCAAGTCCTACAGCAAAAGGTAACATTTTAGTTTGAACAGGACACAAATAAGTTAGGCAGCAGAATACTCCCCTAAAACTTTCTCTGCTAAAACTGCTTAATGCTTTTTAATTTATATAAATAAAAAATATATGTATCATTTAGAAAAAAGTTTCTGAGACAGTTTATGTAATAGCAGCTGCATATAGAAAGAATCCATCATTTTACAGCTACAGTGAATAAAACACTGCTTTCAAGATAATCCTACATCCCAAAACCAGCTGTTATGAAAACACACTGCAATACTTAAAATACCAACATGTCCCCTGAAATCAGAACTGAGAAGTGCAGTAGCATTAAATGCAGATTTTCATAACTAACACCCCAGTTAAATGACATTCCAATAAATGTAGACAAATTCAACCTTTATGCTCACCTCCCCCAGCTTCAAAACAAAATTAAAAGCAAAATGCTCTAGTTACAATGTAATTAAAAATTTTACAAAGGAAATTTTTTTCTTAAGTTTCATTTGAGTATCCGTCACGCTATAGTGTCACCTCAACAGACATCTTTATCTTAAATGTAACAGAGGCTAAACGTGGACAAGTAAAATTACTTGCTTAGCAATAGGAGAAAGCACAAACAAATAATGCAAAAGGTCACTAAAAAGCTAAACATTTGTCTAAGTTAAGGCAGCACTTTTACCCAACAGTATCTGGTATTTTATAATCCCAGACTACTTACCGCAGCACACCACAAGTGGCAGGTGATATAAGAAGGTACCTCAAGCAAAGAGTTGCTTGTCCAATACCTAGCTGGCCAAGAGGAACTCTCTTACATGAGAAAGGCAGTGATGGCTCATAGCAATATGCTTCACGGAGGTACCAGAGGCCCTGAAAGCACTGGACATAGTCTCCAGTCTCCAGAAGTGGCTAAAGAACCCGAGGATGATCTGTGCTAGCCAATCGAGATCAAACCCAGGCAAACCAAGATCTAGACTGCCAAAAAACAGGAGTGTCATAGGAACCAAAAGGAAAATTCAGAACAGGCCAAACCCTAGAATTTCAGCCACCAGAAAACCCCCAAATCTTTGGTTTTTTTTCCTCCACACAAGAAAAATGAAGGTTAACCAAATCAAGGTTGTTAGAAGAGGTTCAAAATGCACTTGGTTAGAATTAAAAATACGCTTAAGGAACAAAAGACTACAAAACAAAAAGCCAAGAAAAAACTATAGAACATTTGCCACAAAATATGAAAAAGCTTAGTTTTATCTAGTATTTTGATTCAAGAGTTTTATATTAAAAACTGGCATATGGAAAGTAGTAGGTATTTTCCTTGTTTCACAGGTCTTAATATAAAGAAACCCTAATAGCAAATGAAAACTGGTCCCTATTAGTACCATTCAAAACAATACTTCAAACTACCTCAATTTAGAGATGATGGACAAAATTTTGGCTCTGCTCAAGTCAATCAGAATTTAACCAGACCAGGACTGGTAAGTCAAAAGGAAGTTAGAAAATGTTAATCTACAGAATTTTTTCCCAAATCAGTAACTTTAGCCTTTAAGACTGAGACTCCCATAGTCTTGCCACACTATATGCTGAATCCTAGGAAACATTAACATGAAATGTCATTTGTAATCGCAATGTCAACATGATTAAGATGCCAACACTACTGCTTAAAAGAGAGGAAGTGTGCATGTGTTATAAAAGCTCAACATTCTGTTATTATGGGAATGTTTTAAAGTTACCTGGTATTACCTAACCAGTGGAACAATCAAATTTTATCTCACATTTACTGTTCTGGGTCACCTTAAATAGCACAAGAAAACCTTGTTGTCCTTAGCAGCAGAGAGAAATAAGGTGTAGGACAACCATAAATAGGAAAAACACATATTAAACAATACATCTTGATGTAACACAGACCTACTTTTCTCAACTGCTTGAAAATCTGATACTGGGAAACTCATGAGGGTGGTTGGAAAGCTCTGAACATGAAGAAATATATGTTTGCTAAAAAAAAGAGAGTTCTAATAGTTTGCGTACTACTTAGACATGGGATTATCTATGAACAATATAGTCAACAATCTGAGGAAATCTGATCTGAATATCTGAATACAAATTTTTCTGGCTTTTTCTATGTTTAAATATCCCAACACTGTAACTTTTAAGAGAGGTAGATGTTCTCAAAGTATGGGGATCTGGACACACCAAAGATTAAATTCTGTGTGTAAGTTTAAAAGCAAGGTTCCATAATGAGTGTACTTCCTAGTAGGGATTAGAAGGGAAGAATAATGGCACTACTGTTAATGGATTAGCTATTTTAATGTGTTATAAGTAGCATAGTTAGAAGTTAAAACACTACAGTCAGTACCAAAACAGTACAACTTCAAAAGTAAATGCAGTCTGCATATGGTTGTTACTTTCAAATGATGTCTATTTAGACAGGTATCGAAAAGTCTCTTATGCTAACTTATCATATATTTAAGAGACATTAAAACATTTAATTAGAATACTGAAAGTTTCACCAGTATGAAACTGAATTGGGTGGGCTTCAGATTAAAATGTAAGTACACATAAAGCCATTATAAATATTCACAAGTAAAAGAAAGTTACAAAAATGTTAATTTTTTTTCAAGCTATGCATTTAACACTAAACAGCATTATAGGATTTATTTTCCTTAACACTCCATTATAGCTTACTTCTCTGGTCCCCACTGTTGTTTCCAAGTGACAAACTCTTTATATATATCTAATTGCGTAGCAAACCCAGGAGATATTTAGATTAAATCCAGTTGATCATCACATCAACTCAGCTGGGTTTTTTAGTTATTCAATAATTAACACAACTGTACTGTTACGAACCCTTTGAACCTGTGATGCAGAAGATAAACTGAGTTCAGCTGTTTATCTGCATGGATTGCACCCAACTCTTACGAAACCCATCAGCAGACCTCTAGGCAAGCCAAGAAGCCTCCTTGTGGGGAAGTAGCTCCAAGACCGAGGCTTTGAACATTCAACATGTCCTACTGCATCTTTCAGGACATTGATTAAAGTCTCTTTATTCAAAGAATATAAAGGTTAATGAACAATAGTAAACTCCACTATTCACTCACCTTTTGTAAATAGTATCTGTTGCTATGTCCTTACAAAGTGAACTTTCTACACACTGTATACTACACAGAACACAACTAAAAGAATTGATTACATGGCTATTCTGTTAAAAGCCAGCTAAATATTAGCAAAACATTAGCAAGAGGTGAAAAAACAAAATAAAAGAAAGGTGGTAAGAAAGCTTCAAATGACAAGTACTGAAAGTCTAGGTTCAAAAAAAAAAATCTACAATAAGCATACTTGACACAGCAGCTCTCTTAAAATTCCCTCTATTAATGATGTATTACCAGAATTCTCAATCATTAATTGGGTCACAAAAATATTTTGCAAAACATAAAAAAAGACTATAAATTTCAATCAAAACGAAGGCATGCACTTCCAGGTGTAACAATACAAAAGGATGACATAGTTTGAATTAATACAATGTTTCAATATTTTAGAAACAATCTAGAGTCTTCCGAAGTTTTATCAGTTGGCAAACAGAAGAATCAGTTCCCAATTACAAAATCTAGTTACAGAACTATTTGCACAGTTTTGAAACAAAAGACCTCTGTAAGTGCTTGAATGCTAATTTCTAGCAGTCCCTGAAGCTTTTTTCTTATTTTTTGTTCACATTAAATATTTATGATGGCTTTATTAAGAAATTAGACTGAAAGCGGTCTACTTACAGAGTAGTAAAATATGGTGTAAAAAAGAGAAGGTAAGACGCTAACTCACCTGCCAGCTGATACGGGATGAAAGGTTTTCAACAATGATCCTGTGTTCAGTACGAACAGGAGGCCCATACCGGCTGGAAGAATTCAAAGGAAAAAAAAAAAGAAAAAATTCTCCAGTGTAAGGTATTTAAAACTTAAGAAATCTACCATTTCTACAGTTTGCTGAAAGATTTAAGTAATTTCCTTATTGCTGGACTGCAGACTTGATTCTTCTTAGTCAAGAGCATATTTAAGACTCCAGTAGGAGAATCTCCAATTATTTTAGAACACCCAGATCTTTCAAGTATTTAAAAAAGAGGATCCAGAGTCATAAAACTGGCAGGATGAATCTCATTTTGCCATTATTGCAAAACTCTTCTTGTCTAGCACTGGCAGTCTGATATTATGTACATGACTACAATGTCAGATGCCCATGACCTTCAATCAAGCAAACTTGCTACTTTGAAAGTCCACTTTTAGCCTGGACCTTGGACCAATTATACCACATCAAGGTTACTGCTACTAAAGTAAAAAAAAACTTAATTAGCATGCTTGCATATGCAAATTAGATGTTCCACACACACTTTTAGCCTGGACCTTGGACCAATTATACCACATCAAGGTTACTGCTACTAAAGTAAAAAAAAACTTAATTAGCATGCTTGCATATGCAAATTAGATGTTCCACACACACTTTTAGCCTGGACCTTGGACCAATTATACCACATCAAGGTTACTGCTACTAAAGTAAAAAAAAACTTAATTAGCATGCTTGCATATGCAAATTAGATGTTCCACACATTGGCTGGTAACTGGCAGCAATTCTGACTTCATAACAAATGTGAAGGTTTATGTCCCTTTTATCTTTGTCTTTCTTCCAAACTCTGCTCTGCATAGGCCACAGCTATGAACGCTTCTAGAGTAAATTCTTCCACACGTATTTCCTTCACACAGAGAGATATAAAGTAAAAAGATGTAATGTATAGTTGTCTTGAAGAATATATGCAAATCTGCAGAACTTTCACTGCACGTTGGCACCAGGTTCACTGGCTCTCATCACTGCACGTGAACAGCTCCACAAATACTGCATGTCCTCTAGAGACGAGCTGTGTCCTGGTTTTCACATTCCATCGCTGGAGAGAGACTCTCCTGCTTGGTCAGCAAACTTAGTCAACTTGTATTTACTAACATGTGCAGAAGTGTTTACCTTGTACCCTAGCACTACTCCCTTTTCTAGGCTGTGCTGAAATAAGCATTAGACAACCAAACAACTGGAAATGTGAAAACTTGGTTAGACAGTAAATACCTTGAATTATTGCTCTACAAGATCCTACATATCATGTAAGCTCAGGTTGCTGACAAAAGCCACAATAGAGAAGCTCTGCATTTTTCTTGACTTAGTGTTAAAATCAGCCAATCCAACCACAGCAATACTCCTTCACATCATCTACATGACAGTAAGAAGCAAGACCAGTGTGGTGTCTACAGTATGGCAAAGGCACATTTCATAATAGGTTTTTGAACCTCTCCAAGACAACTAAACTGCTTTAAAATCCCCACTCTCCTCAGCCTGATAAGGCAAATAATAGTAATAAACCTGCAGGGTTTGAGAACAGAGCTGGATCCCTAAATCACAAAAATAAAACTCCAGTTTTTTTGTTATTGGAAGAGGAAAAAGACAGAGAGCCCAGACCACCTACCTAGATCCACTCTGCGATTGGTAATAACTGAACCGTTGTGAGAATCTTCCCCTTCCTCTTCGGGCTCGAGCATGTTCAATTGTGACCCTTTTGAAAGGAAAAAAAAAAAACCAAACAAGTGCATAAAAAATTAAAACAACAAACATTAAGTATTTGACATTGACTTAAATCTTTTCACAACTGGAAGCAAATGTGCACAAACAAGAATGATCTTGTTCTTGCAAGCAATGATTTATAACACAACCACTGGCATTTCTTAAAGAGCCAGACCAGTGTTTTTTCTCATTGGCCTCCCTCAGATTTTCATGAAAATTGTCATGAGTCTGTAATTCAGACTGAAACACTTGAATTTGCTCAACCAGAGCCCAGGAGTAATCACAGAGAGAAAAGAGTACTAAAAGAACTAACAACAACCTAATTACCTAAAATACAGCTTCCATAATCACAAATATCACTGCAACACACAATGACTATAGTCCACATTACTGCAAACTGAAGGGCAACAATCCACACGGTAACAGGCTATCATCAGCTTATGTTCTGGTCAATAGACAGATAAATACTAAATAAGTTCAATTCACTCTTCTTAATATTCTTAATGACAAGATCCTGAGTTACTTTTGAAAGAGAATTAAGTGCAAGTAGAGAAAATAGTCAGCCCTGCTCCAAACCCCTTGTCCTCCAGTCTCAAACTAATCTTTGCCTTAAACAAGACTGGATCCCAATGAATGTCTTCAAAGTTACAGAAGGTATATCCCACATAAGAGCACAAGATAATGCACTGCATTTTGATGCAAAGCACTTTTTCTATTCTTAAGGGAAATTATGGTATCATACTTACCTTTCATCACACAGCTCTTTACCATTTAATTCATAAATTGCATCATCAGCATCCCTGTGGTCTTCGAATTCCTAAAAAGGAAATAGGAATAAAATGTATTTTCCCTCACAGTATATGCAAATACTAATAAATATGCTTTCTTTATAAATTTTACATTTCTACAACACGTATCACTAAGAACTTTCAATACGGAAGCTAGTTCCTAGGACATTTATGACTGAAAAGCCAAGATGTTCCTATTCATAATTTCTTCTCCCTCCATCCCACAAACTCCTTTTGCCTCCTCAATTGTTTTAGCATAACTATTTGCAGGACCTATATTAAATAAATTAATTAAATCACCTGGTTTGCTAAGAAATACCTAAAATACTTTTGGTGAGAGGTGGGGGAAATTACTTCAAGGCATATAATTTAAAACACAGCTCCACATATGAGGAAATGGAATATAACAGCATGAGCTGATCAAATGCAGGAGAGTTGTGCACTCCCAAAACTCTCTTAAAATTAAATTCATACTGAACCAGCAAAGAAAGAGTGAACCAGAAAAAAAAAAAGCCCTCCTAATTTTTTTCTGAGTGAATTCAGTTCACTAGCTGGGCAAAAAGGTGCCCACATAAGAAGAGTATGAAACATAAGCCCTTCTTCAGCACTGGCCACCTGCGGGTCCAGATCAGCTATAACAAGCGTAATTCCATTTACTGTTGCAATGGAATCTGTCACTTCACTTTTGGCAGAAATGCTGCTTTAGTCAGCCTGAGTATACTCTGCCCACTATCCAGCCCACTGGTTCTTGGCAAAGCCGCTTGTACAGCTTCGCAGGAAACTAGGTCAAGAAACCTACCCAGATGAAAAGCAGCCTACTTTGTGCAGGAGGTGGGGTCAAAAAGTGTTATTTTTCAACCAGATCACCTTCCCAGGTAGGTTCATTATATGTGGCTGGACAACTGCAGCAACACCATGAGAGGCAAGGGGACAAAGGAAAAAAATAAAGCAGAGAGAACAAGCAGCTGGGTAGGGACTGCTGGCAGGAACAGTGCAGATGGTGAGAAAAAATTGTGGAACAGCAGCTTGCAAGGAATGAACAACAGAAAAGAAGCTTCTCAAGTTGAAGAAAGTGTTTGCATAACTATAAACTGCTTTTCAGAAGCAATACTAGCTTAAGCAATCTTCCCCCTCTGCATTGAAATTTGTTTCACTACCAAGTGAAACATCACACATTCTTGTATGATGATGCAAAGATTATCTTAAGACATTAAATTTAGGTCCACCATTTAAAAGTATCAATAGTTGACAACTACAAGTCCTATTATGTCAGCTACTTTCTAACAAACTGAACATTTGCAAGTCTATCTAGCTTTACGGTTTGAAGTTTGAAAACACTATGCCCTGAAAGCCACAAAATTTAAGTAAACACAATTAGTTTCAAAGATTAAGCAATTATTTCAATCAAGTGCAACAAAACATGCTTTTAACACTGTAACAATGTTCACTTGGTTTCGTAATATGTTTTATAAATACAAGTCTTAAATTACAGAAAATAAAGATGAACTGACAGCACATGGCCAGTGAAGTGCCAGGAAGGAAAATGCCATTCTATGTGTTTGTAAATGACACGGATGACAGAATCAAGTGCAGCCTCACCAGTTTTGTGTCTGACACCAAAGCGGGTGGAGAAATAGATGTAGGAGAATGAAAAACCATCCCACATAAAGACCTTGATAGGCTGAAAGATTAAGCAAACAAGAATCACAAGTCTTAATGAAAGATTAAACATGAAGTGCTGCCTTGTGGCCTAAGACAATCCTAAGCAGCAGAATGCACTGGGGGCTGAGTGGCTGGAGTGTAGCTCTGCTAAAAAGGACAAGGAAATCTTTGAGGAGAGTCAGTTAAGCATGAGTCAGCAGTGTGGCCTTGCTGCAACGAAAGCAAATCGCACCCTGGGCTGCATATGTAGGAGTACAATCAGCAGACCAAGGGGTGCTCATAAAAGACATTGAAAAATTGGACTTAGACTACCACTCTACCACTTTGGTGACAGAGGGCCACTAAAACTCATCGGAAGGTTGGATAACAAAGAAACACGGAGAGAGCTGTGTTTGTTCAGCAGCAAGAAAAGGCAGCTCCAAGGGAATCCAGTCAAGAGTCTTCCAAAACCTACAACACAGTTACATAGACAGTGGAAGTGCTTTTTGATATGGATGCACAACGATGGGATGACAAGTATGGGAGGGAAAGCTGTTTAGCTGCAAAGAAAAAAAAATATATCCTGAGAACAATTAAATTTTTTAGATAAATTTATGAGATGATTATTCAAGCTTATTAGCGATCTTTAAAAAGAAAATTGTTCCACCTAGGAACTAGAGAGGAGGGAGGATTGACTGACTTGCTTACAAGAGTTGAACAGCAGTTGTTCCTGAACGAGTCAACAGCCCTGCCCAGGAAGAGAAGAGGAACACTCAAGGAAAGGGGAGAAATAGCAGCAACTGGAAAAAGCACTCTAAAACTACGACTTGTGTCTACATCAGCCATTTACCTCCGGACTTTTAAGAGACAAGTATTTACCTAGTGGCAGTCAACAAGAAGCAGCTCATATTGCAGGAGAACCAGGAACCACCACGTGTAGGAGTAAAGGAGCAATATTCACATGAAACTAAAGTCGCCAAAGCCTGTCCTTTTGTTCTTTTCCAATAACTTCACTCAAGGGAATGATCTTGGCAGAATGAGTGGCATGTAAGCCTGCCATAATGCAAGGGCAGTATCAGCCTTTCAAGTCTGA
Organism: Irena cyanogastra; assembly: GCA_013397155.1. Taxonomy (NCBI): domain Eukaryota; kingdom Metazoa; phylum Chordata; class Aves; order Passeriformes; family Irenidae; genus Irena; species Irena cyanogastra. The sequence goes on from VWZV01010970.1 coordinate 441,926, forward strand.
ACTAAGTGCTGCACAACATCTAATTCTCAATTCTTATGAGATAACAGTTAAAACACAGGCTGATTCTGAGTCAATCTTGAACCTGTAAAGCTGCAGAATTTGGACATTTAGGAGCACAGAGCTCTAGAAAGCAGTGGTAGGTAACTGAGATACAATGAACTGTCTATTTAGTTTAATAGTCTGACAGACATATATGCCCTGTAAACATGTACTGATGATGAATATGCTGAACTTCAGCTGCACAAGACTTCAAAGCTGTGCTGCTTGAATCCACCAGCCAGCACCTATTACACCTGTTGTCTTAGCCAACTACTCTGCTTTTATGTTAGGCCATTATTTAATAAATATGACCAAGGAGACTACAAGGGATGAGAGAGGAGCTTAACTGGTTCTGTATAAACTTCACTTCTGGGTCAAGACTGCAAAATTTTGTACTGCCATAACAGGATATTCATACAGTCTTCAGAAATGAGGGGTAAATTTTAAAGCCATGGAAGACTATGATCAAACGATGTCTTTAATATAGCTGGAATATTACCAAGATTTTGAGCAAAACCCGGCCAAAATTGGTAATCCAAAATTATGAAAAGCATCCTGAAATGTGTATTAATATTTTCCATTTCCCACCGCAACTATTATCTTAAACATCTTCCTTTCCTTGACACCATCCTAGCAAGGTTAGTACCTGCAAGCAAGAGCCAGGAAAACAAAGCTGTTACTTACCACGAACCCAAATCCATTTTTCAGATGGATTTCTCGTATGCGACCATATCCTTTGAAGAATTTCTCTACATCCCGTTCACGAGCACGTGAGCTCAAGTGTCCAACAAAGACACGGCAGCCACTCATCTTAAGGCTGATGCTAAAAAAGAAAATAGCACCATTTATCAGATTAACAAACTTAAAATAGGGTGATTAAGATCACTTTTACATCTCAGAAATCTTGGTTAAATAGGATTTGATTTTACTGTCCTCCAGATATACATGCTAAAAGTCTGATTCTCTACGGCCAGGGAAGTGATAAAATCCTGTCTTGCTGACTTCTAGAAGAGCCTACAAAGAACTTTCAGTTTTGTACTTTTTAATCATGAAGCTTAAAATCCCAAATCTGTAACTTCAAAGACTTTACTGGGTTAGCAGCTGCTGAAAAAAAAAAGAACATTCATATGTTAATCATTAGAATAGATAAGCATAAATATTCTCAAAACTTGTGCTTTCACCTAGAAAAATTTCTGCAATAAAATTTTATTAGCACACAAAAGATAAATGGTAGTCATCAAATTATTTCGATTTCCAGTAACCATAAATGTAAGTTATTTAACAGTCTTCCTGCTTTTGAAGGGGAATTTTGCATTATGAGCTTTCAACAATAGCAAAAACAAAAAAGGCTGTTTGGGGCATTCAAATTTTTAAAGCTATCCACTGATCCAGGATATATAATTTCAGATATTCTATGTAAAACTCCATCTTTTATCTTAAGGCGTCACTTTTTCAGGCTATGTGGTTTAAAATTTTTTAAGATCTCATAACTGGAAAATATTAATTATTTGGCTCACTCAATGAGCTTGCTGTCATAGAAAAAAACCCCAAAGAATTCGAGCCCTAAGGAATGGAAATATGCATGATCTTGCACTGCAATACTGGGTTCTAATGCAGGCAGAGTAAACAGACATGTCATGTTAGCTGTGAAAATAATTCCAGTCAGTTTGGATGCAGTATTTTGGATTAATGGGATTTACCTTATCTGTTAACATACACCTATTAGGTTTCTATTGTATACTTTCCTTACTCAGACTTACCATGCCATCAGAGAAGTGCCGGAGTCTTGGAAGCCTGGGTACTGGGTTTATTAGAGGGCGAGGGGTTGAACTGTGACAGCACTTACTTAGACTGGCCTCAATCCCCGAACCTCAGAGAAGCCTACGCTGCCTTTTGTAGCCATTCTCTCCTTTGTGCTCTCCCGTGCATTTTGATGCCCACACGGAAATCCAGTTCAGGGGGCTGGTTCACCTCCCTCGCGGAGTGCCCAGTCTTCCAACACACGGTTTCCCTGGAGCACCCTTACCACACAAACACTGGCCAGGCCAGCAGTGGGCATTAAGGCGAAGGCAGGCCCCCGCAGAGGAAGGACAGCCTTACGTAACTGTATGCTTTAAAACACGGCAAGAACAGCCACTCTGGCAACAGCGCTCATTTTGGGAACAACAAAGATTTGAAAGATTAAAATGACTGCGTAACTGCTGTTCCATATTTTTAGTTCTAGAAAAATAAAGAGGGGAGAAGAATCACAGAAAGAAATGAACACGGGGTGGCTGGGTGGAACCGACCACCACTGAAACTATCAAATATACTGCGAAAGACTTACGAACAACCCATCTGCGCCCTATTTACTCATAATCAGGGAGCACAATGGATGCGTGATCTGTATTGACACCTGCGAGGCGCGGAGCTTCACACGTTGCTCCTACCACAATGAAAACGAGTTCGATCGCTGACGACTCAGTAAATAAGGAAAAGCTCTCGGGAAGCACGGACCCGCAGCAAGCGGCCATCTGCTCCTCCCTCCTTTCGAGCAGCCATGAAGATCCGGGACTGCGCCAGGCCTGCGGCCTGCCCAAGGCAGCCGGGCCCTCCTCACGGGCCCGCCGCCATCGCGGCGCCGGCCCACGCAGCAGCGCCGGCCCCTTCGGCTCTTCGAAGCTTTGCGCTCGCCTCCAATCCGCGATGTCGCCGTGATTAGCCCTCCCCACTCGGGGCAGCGATGGATGGCGGTCGTTCCCCCCCCGCCGCAGGGTACCGCCGCCAGAACCCCGCCGGTGGCTCCCCGCGCCCGCCCCGGCCCCCCCGCCGTGGAGGGGCGGCCACGCACCGTCACGGAGCGGCGAGTCCTGCGGGCCGTGAGGGAACCGCTCTGCGGCCGCGGCGACAATGGCTGCCGGCTGCTCCACCGACCGACCGCCGCGCATGCGCGAAGCCGCCCGCACAGCCCCACCCGCAGCGCGCCGCGCGGCACGACGGGAGATGTAGGCGCTGGAGGCAATGGCGGAGACCTTAGAGACCATCCCGCTCTCCGCCACGGGCAGGGACACCTCTGCTAGACCAGGGTGCTCAGGGCCCCGTCCAGCCTGTCCTTGCACACTGCCAGGGACGGGGTATCCACAGCTTCCCTGGACAGCCTGTTCGTGCTGAACTGCCTGTGGCTTTTTGTCTAAAACATGGCAAAACAGATGGGTAACAATTCTGCTTAACAAGTGGAGGAGAAAAGTCACACGTCCAGAGAATTCATCAGAAGTGTTGCACTCGGCAGCTCAGTTCTGCCCACAGAAGTGTGCTGCGGCCAGCCCCTTACTACCATCTTCTCTTCGGCACACAGAATTACACTGCTATGGACAAGGCCGCAATGTTGATAATCGCTGACACCAGGGGGAAACCTTGGCTGGGGAAAAGCATCTAGTGAAGCTCCAGGCCTATATGGCAGAAGCCGTTTTTACATGAATAAACAGCACACTACTTTCCTGCTTTAACAGTGTCAGATATATCCACTTCATGGACTTCTTACAGTGTAATTAATGACAGTTTACAGTATGATGACCAAGATGAAAATTATCTGTTTTGTCAATGTAGCATAGCTTGTTAAATCATCACTGTCCCAATGCTTAAAATATAACTATAGTTTGGTTTGCCTGTTTTTCCCCCTTGTCTGACAGCATAATGTCTGGGTTTCCTGTTTTAACTTGGAGTAAATATCTAAGTTACACTTATGATATTGTATGTTAGATTCAGGCATCATTTGAATTTATTGCCCTCTCCAGGAGGAAGATAACCTATACATTACACATTCATATAATAAACAGAATCTTTTAGGTTGGAAGTGATCCTTTGAGATCATCTGGTCTAATTTCTCAAGGTTGCCCAGGACCACGTCCAGCCAGCTTTTTAGTATCTCTCCAGATGGAGGCTCCACAACTTCTCTGGACAACCTGACCTAGTGTTTGACCACCCTTAGAGCAGAAAAGCATTTTCTTGTGTTCAGATGAAGTGTCATAGGTTTCAGTTGTCAGCGGATGCTACTGAGAAGAGTTGGGCACCCTCCCCTTCATTCCTTCCCGTTCAGGTATTGATACACATTCAGCCTTCTCCAGGCTGAACAATCCCAGCTCTCTTGGCCTCTCCTTATATGAGAGGTGCTCCAGTCTCACAGTCATCTTTGTGCTGATGTGCTGGATTTGCTTCAGTAAGTCTATGTCTCTTTTGTGGCCATAACACTCCAGATGCAGCCTCACCAGTGCTGTGTAGAGGGGCAGGATCCCCTCTCTTGACCCTCCAGTGATGCCCTGGCTAATGCAGCCCAGGGTGCTGTTAGCTGATGTGAACTCTTACTTGGTAAGAAAATGGAGAAATGTCATAACAGCACACAGCTAGCTGTGGTTAAAACAGAAAATGTGAGTAGCTGTAGCTGATCCAAGTATGTCTTACAACTCTGAATACAATGTTCAGTTGTAAGCCTTCTTTATTTGATAAGACAGTCCAGGACACTCAGAATGGCAGTGCTGTGACTTCTTGTGCAGATTCTGTGTAGGTGGCAGAGCTGGACTATTACAGGAGCAGCAGTAGAGTCTCTGTGTGACTGTGCTTGAACTGCTGTGTTAAGAAGCTCAGAAGCAGAAAAAAGCTCCTTAGGTGGCAGTCTTGGAATGGTATGAATGTAATAGGGATTGGAATTACTGACAGTAATGAAGATACGTCATGCTAGAAGCCCAATTAAAGCTTTTTTGGTTTTAGCTTGCTTCTCTTCAGCCCCTGGGATGGTGTCAGCAGGAAGAATGTGGCTGTGCATCTGGAACGCAGCTCCGGCTGCTCCGTAGTGCCTGAGCCAGGCTGGACTCCTGCTTTCCCTTTCTTGGCTGTGGACACTCTGCATGCATGGTAAAAGGCATGAAATATATCAGTGGGAGAATCTGCAGCATTGCCTTGTGTGTGGGTAGTGTTTCTGGAAGCTGGTAGTGTTTCAAAATCAACTTCAGTAATAACACTGTGTTTTAGTTCCCTCATTATTTTGCTTGCACAAAAAGATTGGTCTCTGAGAAGCACATCTGAAAGCCCACTGGGAACTATTACTGTCTTGACTGCACATCCACAGATGTAAACAAACACTTATCTGGAATCAGAATACTTAAAAACCACAATCTGTTTATTGTTGGGGTAAATTAACTGCTTTCTCACTTCCCTGAAGAAGAAATTTTATTTTCTCTGTCCCAGAAAGCAGGATGCTGGGGCTCAGCACCACAGATTAAATATTATGTCCTATTCATTAAGGAGTGAGTCTTCATTAAAGTGATAGTGATGATGATGATGATGATGTTTGAACATGCTTAATAATAAAGATATAAAATGCTTTCTTAACTCTACAGATTAAAGTAGTCCTTATTTTTAGGCAGATCTGTACAATGAAAGCCACAGGGTCATACAAAACAGCCACAACAGCAATTAAGAATCTAGGGGATGTCTGAGAAAAGGTTTTGACTAGTTGTAGGATGACTGCAGCACTCAGACTGGAAGGTGACAGAGCTGGGCCAGTTCATTGTTCTACCATGAACCTTCCTGAGCACCACAGGCAAGTCACCTCTGGCTGGAGACAATAACCACTCAGTTGCCTTCCCTACAGCACATAACAGGTGCCAGCCATCCAGAAAGAATCCAAGCCAAGATGTAAAGCTAGGTCTTGTACAGGACATTTGGGGACCAAAAATGCTAGCAAATGAAAATGCAAATGAGTGAGGTGCTGCTAGGAAGCACTGGTGAGAGGTGTAGGTATGAATATCCTGCCCCTGCTCAACACAAATGCACCTGCCCTGCAGCTGGGAAGCCAGAGCTTTCTTCCATCTGAGATCCAAAGGATGGTCTTGTCTCCATGAAGAGTGCCAACTTGTGTTTGTAAGGGCTTGTTCTTTTCTTTGGCTGCCAAAAGATGTTCAGACTAACAGCTACATTTTGTAAAATGGCTTATCATTTAAAACGCTCATTAGTCTGGAAGCTCAGGTTTGCTGTCTTCCTCAGGTTGAAGATTCAGGCTCCCAACTACCAGTGTCCTAACCACTGAGCCTGTGTTGGCGGAGGAGGGAGGCTCCTGTCACTCAAATTCTGCCACTATGGAGCAGACAGCTGGGGGAGAACAAGTGTAAGGAGAGGCCTATTGGTTGGGGTGCTGAGAGAGGCACGCTGGGGCTGTTTCCCATCCTAAGGGTCTTCATCCTGTGGCTGTTTAATAGAAAATACCTAAAAAATACCTCTGTCACTGACAGAAATGCAGCATTTTTTCTGCAAACCCATTGCTTAAACCATGAGGATATGGGCTCACACTTTCTCTTCTATTGCTTGAGTGCTTCATTATTTTGGAGAGAGACTGACTGAGGGCTGAGGAGATGCTCTCTGGCCCACCCTATTAGGTTTCCTGCTGGTTAGGGTGTAGGGCTAGATGATGTGCATCCTGAGGAGGGGTGAAGTGTTGAATCAGCATTACTGTCCTAATGTGAAGATATTTTAGGCAGCTAGGCTTTTATGGAGCAAATGGGTGGCAAACCCACCTTGAAACTTTGCAAAGGAAGCAGCCAGGCTTGCTGGTTTGTACTGCTCTTTTTACATGAGGTGAGATTTGTGGCCCCTGGTGATATGGGCTGTTTGTAAGAGGGGTGCTTGGGCTCTGAAGGGGACTGTCCCATGGGACCAGGTGTCCAACAGTTTCAATCTCCCACTCCAGATATGCCCCAAAGTAGAAACAGAGGTGTGCAGAGAAGGTTTATGTGCAACAGGGAAAGCCTAGTGAGCAATACCTCCAGACCTGAGCAGCAGTTTGGATTGCAATTGTAAATAAAGGCTTCATATTTCTACCTTCTAGTGACATCTACCCCTTTTCCCCCTGTGCCTTCTTTATCTGCACAGTGGGAGTAACACTTGATGTTTCCTGCAGCAGTAGTGAGAGACTGTGCTTTTGCAGACAGTCTGAGGGTCGGGGTCACTGAGGCGTGATAATAACTGGAGGTCCTCAATATTTTGCTTGAATGCTGGCCACCAGAATGTGAACCACTGACTAATAGATAGCAGGTGTAAAGATACTTGCTGAGAAGAGGTAAGACAGTGACAGGACGTAGTGCAGTGTCTGCCAACATATTTTCATGCATGTATGTCCCAGAAGTCAAAGCAGAGAACAAATCTGAAACCTTGTTTCCTGGCTGTTGCATGGTATTCAAAGATGGGAAGAATCTATTTTAACATCTTACTGGTGAGATCCAGTCTATAGTAGCTCTGAGCCCTCAGAATATAGAAGAGATTATTTCTTTCCTTTCATTTTCAGTGGGTTTAAATTGCTGAGATTTAAATCTATCTCAAATAGCCTTAGAGCATCCTTCCCTGTACAAGATGCAATCATCCAACTTTATCCTTTGCAATGGCTAACTTCTCTACTGACTGCAGCACTTAGCACATTTTCTCAGCTGGCGAATGTTCTGATCACCTGTTTCCATCAGGATATGCCCTGGACTTTGTTAATCTATGTTTACTATGCTAAGACTTTCCCAGCAGCTTAGTGCTAATGCAGCGGATTTTAAGGCTTTGCACAGTAGCAACTCTTTCAGTAGCCAGTCACCTCAAGGGTTTAATTAATTCAACAGGATTAAGTTTTTTCATAGTCTGTCCTACCTCAGTGTATGTAGTGCAAGCAATGTTGTACAAATAATCTTCATGTTGTGGTATGAAAATTATATTTGCATTCTGTTTTCTTAACAAAGACATTTTAGTTCAAGCTGTTCTCTTTCACAGCCATTACAACCCCCCACCCACTCCTTTATTTCCCTGATAAGACCAGTCAGTCGGATTTGTCTGGATGGAATCTCCATGGATATATGAATACTTCTTTGAAACCAAGTTCATTCAAGGTTGCAGACTAGTTTCCTTTCATTGTCTTCTGAGACTCCTGGCTCTGCTCCTGCACTCTGCTCCAAACCAGATGCTGGCAGCACCGAAGACATGCAATGATCACAAGATAGATTTGAGAGGCTTTGGGAAATATGGTTGGCATTCTGGCAGGCAAGACAAGACCCATGTTATCTGAGCACTGAAGTATTTTCTGCCCCTGTACTATCAGACAGTCAGGCTGAATAAGGCAGGTCATTGCGATCTCAGCAGCCAAAGATACCAACAGTCATGAAAGGACTTTCTTGGTTAATCTCTTCAAAAAGTATTATTTCAATTTCCACACTTGAAATAGTGAGTATGGGAGACTGACAGAAATGGTTTACCCCTGAATGGAAGGAGTGAGCTTGAAGTGGATTGTCCACTTTTTCTGTTCCTGGCCAACAAAGGGGCAGTCACTGAGCTGCCCACAGCTTCCAGAGATGAATTTCTTCAAGGCTGACGCCAGGCCTTGGCTAAAGAATGGCACGTTAGCTGTATAACCATGAGCCTAATACCAAAATCTGTTTTTGCATTTCAGCATATTAACTGCCACAGACTGTTAGGCCACACAATTGCAAGATAAATCTTGTGCTGCAAATGAGGAAGGTGAATGTCTTGCAGCAGGTCATGTAAGCTCTACAGCTCGACAGTTTGTCGGATGCTGTGCCACCCCAGAAATGTGCCAGTATATTTTAGGCACACCTATTGCCAATATTTTAACCCTATTCAAGTACTTAGAAGCACAGGCCAGACCTTTCTGTTGCTGTTGACATCTCAGTTTCACCAAAGCAGTGCTGGGGTGCCAACTTTCACAGGCTGAAGCCCACACATTACCACCAATCTGTGGTGTCAGCAGAGATGAACCACCTGCTTTCTGTCATAAAACTAGGAATACTTACACCTAACTGGTGTTTTGTGTGAAACCTGGTCACACATCGCAACACTGCTACAGCTCAGAAAAAGATTTTTATAAAGACTTCTGGAATCTCCAAGCACGGATTTGCAGAGTGTTTGTCACCAGGATCATTCAACATAATTTGGCTTCATTCTCAGAGTGGTAGCAGACCTGGGCCCAAAGTGATGGCCCAAGGGGCAGCTATGCTATTTTCTACCACTTTTTCAAAATAACATGGATCTTTTCTCCAGACAGTGGTCATTCAATAGCCCAACAGATATTCCTATTCTTTCCCATCCCAGTTTTATTGTTTAAATAAATAAAAATTTATTGAAATATCATTGCATCTTCTGGGAGCGGGTACAACCTACAGAGACCAAATTTTTTAAATCAAATTTTTTGACAGTGCAAATGTCCTTTTTCAGGGCAGCTACTGTGGAAGAGGAAAGAGCGTTACCAAAGCAAGGGTAACTTCAATATAAATTATCTGTTTAGGCCTCTAGTCATCCTCTCTGCTGTTTTAGCTTTTAAACAGATACCCTATGCTATGTACTTTAAAACACAGCAGTGGAAATCAGTGTACCACACCTTTGAAGAGGACAGTCCCATTTACAGTAACATAGTAGTGACATAGCTGAAAATCAAGTGGATTAAACACTGCTGTGGCTCCAAGTCCTCATTTCTGACAATTCATATCAACCCCTCCAGGCTTCTCAGTATCAGGGGTTTCAACACAGGAGGCTTCAGCTCAATTTCAGCCCTCATTAACCACACAATTACAGTTAAGTTACACAAAGTGTCACCTTTGAAGACAAACTGTGGTGAATGCAGCCTGGCCTTGTCTATGTATGAAGCTAAATGGCATTAATTTGCATGCCCCCTGTGATCTCATCATCCAGCCTACAGGGGAATGCAGATCTTGGTGTATGCTGGAAAGAAGTATGGTAACAGACATTAGCATCCCCTCTCCACCTACAGTAGGCAGATACTGTCACGTTGGGATACATCACAACGTGCTGCTGGGATTTTTATTGTGTCCTACTGAAGGTCAGGAATAAACCAGAAAGCTGTGCTGAACCCCAACCCACCATGTACAATACTTTCCTCAGGACTCAGCTCTGCCCTGTGGAACAGAGGACAATGTTACCAAGGAGCTCTTTGTAAATCTGTCCACGAAGCCACCATTCCTGCAGTCATTACTTGAAAATAAAATCTGCCTTTGGGACTAGAGACAGAGGTATGTGCTTATACCTCTAAAACACTTGAAACTCGTCATGAAGCAGTAATGTTATTTTGCTCCTAACCTGTGTTTCCTGAAAAAGTTGTGGGAGGGCATGAAATGCACCTGTAATATGAGATGGCTAGAAGGGATTAGCTGCTTCCCTTTGGTGATTTCTGGACGCATGCGTGCGTGTGTTACTTTGTGACTCAACAGAAGTCCCACAGGAGCTGTCCTGAAGGCTGGTTTCTTTTGTAGGTCCAATAGAAAGATGACCCCTGGAGGAATCTATGATGTCAGAAGATGTGGTATAAGAATCAGTCAGATGTTCAAAATTGAGCTTGGAACAGTAGATGGGATGTTTCATGCATGGTTTAAGATAGGGTGGTTGTTTGTACAGCTCCAGTGACTAATTCTGTGCTGGTTTTTAAGGAGTAATGAGAATACTGCTCCTAAAGATAAGGGTGTATTGGGGATTTAAAGTGATCATTAATTTGTGAAAATTTCAGCATTATTCAGCAAGAAGGAAAAGGCCATGGGGCTGAGAATATACCTTTAAATGTAGTGTAACTTAAATTAAAAAGATTAATTTTGGATTCTCCTCATCATGTTTAACTAAATAGGCTTGAACTATTATACTATACAAATGAATAAAGTCTAGAGTTGTTATCACAAGAAGTTTTTAATATGATTTGTGACAAGCAATATCAAAGTTATCAACTCTCAAGCTTCATGTTCTGAAACCGGACAACTCTCAGCAACAAAAAAAGTTGTGCACTGATAAACATAGGAGGCGTATTGTATTTTTTAATTAAATATGAAAACATGAGCTGTGTACATTATTTTTTCCCTAGAAAACACAGCAATTTCAAAAGTTTATCATAAAATATTTTCATGAAATGAGTGAACCAGCAAACACATGCACTTGTGTGCCTTCCCCCCTCCCAAGATAAACGTGGTAAGAGAGACATATGCAAATGTAATAGTTAACAGAACAAGTGGAGTTTTGTCATAGTTTGGTTCTTTTTCGAAAGGATGGAATGTAACATTGTGCTTGACTTCCTATGTCACAACAAAAAATATTTGGTGCAATATTTTAACATTTTCTTTTTCAGTTTCAATCTGGTGGAGAAAAATACCTTTTTCTATAATAAAATATGTCTGTTCTTTTTAAAACATAACTTTTTTGCACAAAATAATTTCGTAAACTGTTATTTCAAGGGCAAGCTAGGCGGTCCCATGTCAATGTCCTCCCCCCCACTTAAAAATGTGATCTGTTATCTGAAGCAAAACAGGAAAACACAAAAAAGAGCGGAGCAGAGGTTGCTTTGCAAAGAGAAAATAGGGCGTGGTGGGCGGGGGAGAGGGGAGGGAGCGTGTGGTGCAACAGAAAAAAGTTAAAGGTCACTTTCGCCGTAGAGCGCTGTGGAGAAGGACATGTAGTCCAGGGCACCGGGTACAGCATCACGGCCATTGTAGGGTGCCATCCTAGCAATGCAGTATTCAGCCTGGTCAGGAGGCAGTTCCCGCCGCAATTCATCCACAGTGATGTAGTTCTGTAATGAGGACAAATGATAAGGCAATCAATTGTTACTTTCTGGAAACTGACTTTCCTCTGAGGGACAACCACCCCCTGTCCCACGATGGCAGCAGGCAACACTCAGGGACAGGATCCCAACAACTAGACCTGTGCTGTACACCCACACAGGGAGCTCTCTGCACTTACACCCTGGGAGGACATGCACTCCTTCCCTACTGTTTGGACAAGCAAATGGTTTTTACAACAAAGATTGGTTTTGCATGAGAGATGCTGGTGCAGCTAAAGAAAGACCTGGAGGTAAGTCAGGCAAGTTATTAGTGTTAAGACTGTGCCTTCCTGTTGACAAAGGAGGTCCTGCTGAAAGCAGATGGGAGGAAGAAGAAATTTAATTTGGATGCTGTTGATCACCAGCAGGAGGTAACAGCTCCTTGTGCTCCTTACGAGTTGCCATTCCCTGCCTTCGGAGAAAGGGAAGGGGCCAATCCCCACTGGTTCTTGCCAGTGCACCAATGTAGGCAGCAGACAAGCAAACACTTTGTATTGCTTCCACAGTAACAGCAACAGTCCTTTCACTGGGGACATTTTTAATAAGCAAGCAAAACTTACGTAAATTTGGCTTCTGGAGACTCACTGTGCTGAGCTGAGCTAGCTTGGCTTCTCTCCATGCAGCAGGTAACGCTAGTTGCCTGTTTGCTAATCATAATCACTATGTTGTCTTGAGCTAACTGACTCACAGCCATTTGCGGTCTGAGCAATAGTTCAGGTTTCACACCATCCCTCTCTCCTGTAACTTCTTATGATTTCTTTTTCCTTTTCACTTTAATGACTGTGGTATGAGGGATTTTTCTTCGTAATGAAATATTAATTCATGTTACAGTCACCAGAGCATGTTAAACACTGACAAGTATATGCAATGTACTGTACTGAGTAAACAAGTTAGTAAGTAATACTGCATCTCAAAGTACCTATTTATTCAGTGGTTAGGTTTTATCTGAATAACATCTAATTTTCAGGACTCAAAAGACAATAGAACTGGCTTCGGTCAGGTATACGTCTAAAGGACAGGTATCATGGCTTTCTAGAATACAATTACAAAAAGATTCTTAGTGAAAAATGGAAACCTGGATTTAAGGGTAACTCATTACAATCTGAGAAATGGTATCCACCATTTCATGTGAAAGAACTAAAATTATTAGCAAATGGAGAGATACGTTAATATTACATGTACACATTATTTGTTTAGTTACATAAAAGATTAGCAGGCATTGTTATATAAGAAAAATAGGATTACATTTTTTATAAGCTGCTTCCCCTGACGATGTAAATTCCAAAAATTAATACTTTTCATATCACCCTGAGTTTTCCTACATTCAACCAATTTCTATGGTCAAAAGATGTCCCCCTGCAGATACAGCATATCCTCAATGCAAATCTATTGACTGTATAACAACTGATAGTGACATGTACATCTGAGAAAGGTCATCTCAAGTTTACAGCTGTCAGTAATGAACAGTTTTCAACACAAACCAAAAGCCATCTGTTGAACTTCTTACTTTTAAAATAACAAATTGTGACCACACTCTTAATTAAAATTTTGAAGGAAGAGTGGGCTGCAAAGTTCTGACTGACAGCTGAGTAAGACTTTTGAGTGCCTCAGCAGGCTGCTTATTAACCCACACTTTAACCTTGCACTCCTTCAGCACTACAGAATGCTCCTGTGAAAACATCCTCCCATGGCAGAGTGCTTCCCTTGACACTTTCTCTCAGAGACATGAGAAAAAAGAAAGCAGAAGTTAAGCAGGTAACAGGAAACCAAGGTGTGGAGCCTGACCTTATCTCCAGCCAGGATCTTAAAGGAAGCCATAACCTGGTCAGCAGTATCTGTATCTGCCGTTTCCCGGGACATGAAGTCGATGAAGGCCTGGAAGGTCACCACACCCAAACGGTTCGGGTCGACGATGCTCATGATGCGGGCAAACTCCGCCTCTCCCTGGAGAGCAAGAGAATCATGTAAGCTTGGGTACCCACGCAGCAGTGCTATCAAAGTGAGGAGAAAACATTCAGCAGCTCATCTCACAGGCTAGAAAACAAAGCCAAATAGAAAACACCTCTGGGGTTTTTTCAATCAGTATGTAATTTTTTAGCTTGCTGTTGTGTACAAATGCTTCCCACTCATTTGCCCTCTGGAATAAACATTGCCAGCTATGCCTGAGGATAACATCCAGCTCTAGGACAATGCTCCTATTGGGGAATAATACCAACTGACTTCAGAGGAAGACCTAACTTTCTCTATATTGAGAAATTTGTACATAATTTCTGCTAGATGCCTGTAGCAATGTTTGAAGATTGGCACTCCTCAAATCCTTTTACTTTCATTTACTTAAAAGAGAACTTCTACAGTTTTCTTCAGCTGACAGAACAGAAGAGATGTCTCTGGGATATTTCATAGTATTGCACTCATCTGTAATAGGCAGGCTTTCCAAAGAAGGACTTGCATATGTGGAGTGGCCCAGGGAAATAATCTCTAGCGGAAGAGCCTACAGAGAAGTTTTGCTACAGAAACCAAAACCTTGTAGTGTAGTTTTCTTCATTTCTTTCTGCATTTAAACCAAAGGTCATCTGTTGTTATCTCTGGGATTCCTTCCTCCCCAGGTAAGGAGGAGGGAAGAGCAGAGCAGAATCTTCTCTTGAGAACTGGCTCTCCTAACACATTTAGAACAGTATACCTTCAAGAGTAATTAATATACCTAATCAAATGTTACAGTCTTGAAACGCTACACCCAAGAGTCTGTATTTATACTGGGCTGATGAGTAAAATGATTAAACACTGCTTTGCCTGATATCAGGAGCAAAGGCACCAAGCGTGCAGATGAATACACTTGCCCTGTGCTCTTCTGCTGCCCTTCAATGACCATCAGTCTTTGGTGAAGCTCTTCCTATTAGCTGTCACACCTCTCAAGGTGCCACATGTTACTGCTCTGAATATTCAGGTATTCTGATGAGGAAAAAGCTATGGGGAGAGTGACTGGAACTTGAACTTACGTGTACAGGAAAAGAGATGTGAAACAAATGGTAGGAATGAAGGAGCAGCATTCTGAGTGTATTCACAAGTGAGGTCACGTATACTTCCAAATGATTTCAACTGATATGCAGGGCTGGGGGAGGTTTTGTGTGCTATGCAGAAAGCAGGCATCAGTATGAGGAAGCTTACTGTTTCTTCCACTAGTAGCTACACAGTTTGATAAATATAATTTTTATTTGAAACATACAGGAATTAGACAATTATTTCCATTTTTGTACCTTTGGCTAGAGCTGTGAGACAAGAGTTTTATATGTACAGCTAAGACCAGATTTAACATTCCTGATAATTCTGGAAAATAAGGCTATATTTACCTTGATTCACTACACAGTCTCCCTCTATTTTTGAAGGTGCCTACAGAATCACTTTGAATAGGAGTGACAGAGGGCTCTACATTACCATATTGTAACCCATGGAGATAAGGCAGGCTCGGAAATCTTCACAATCCATCATACCAGTCTTCTTCTACAGAGAATGATGCAAAGACGGAAAAAGCCAAGAGAGGAAAGGGAGACCAGTCCAGGGAGAAATGAACCCACAGGAGACGTTATAAAGAATGAGTTTCAGGGGGGAGAAGATAGAAGGAAGATTTACAGGACAATGAAAAGTAACAGAGGAAAGGTAGTTTGTGAAACCACGAAGAAGCAAAGATGGTTTTGGACATGGAATAATTTATACACAAGAAACATATTGGTGATGAAAAAAGGGCAAGAAGATATTAAGCAAGACAGATTGAGGAATGGACAATGAAAGGAGTTTTAAGTAACACAGAAGTAAACAGAACAATTTGAAGACATAAAAGGAATTGTCCCAAGACAAAAAAATAAGGAATTAAAAAGGAATAGGTACCAAAGTGCATTTAGAGAGGAAGTAGTATAGGAAAGTGATGTATATATAGTCAAACACAAGAACAACAACAACAGATGGATTAAGACAAACAAGAAAAGAAAGGAAAAAACCTGTTATTTTTTCACAGTTTAATATCTGCTGTGTTCACCACTAGCTTTCAGTACCTGTGCATCGTTTCCAATATCGTAACCCAAGCTGATGAGACAGGCTTTGAATTCCTCAGGGCCAAGTGTGCCGGAGTGGTCCTGGTTATGCGGTGTGCCAGGCAGCAGGACATGCAGTGCCAGTGCGGTGATGGTGTGGGGCGGAAGGAAGGGAGACACAGAGGAGATCAAAGGGAGGTGAAAGGACAACAAACAGGTGCACCATGCAGTGGGTGAGGAGAGAGGAACAGGAAGAATGACATGCAGATAGAAAGACAGGGAAGAAAAATAAAAAGTGCACAACATTAGATATCACAATGACATTTCAGGATGTGCTAAAAATGCTCTTGGAACAGTTCCTTCTCAGAGAGCTCATCCCATGTTTAGAGCATTTGAATGACAAAAACAGCTGATACTCAGAAGCCTCAAGATCTCAATCTCCCAAGTGAATTACTTGCATCACTGCTTGTTATCCAGTGTCAGAAGCCCTGTGTTTCACTAGTAACCCAGAGTGCAGGTAAGCAGGCAGAGGCGGTGGGAAGCATTGCCTTAATCTTATAGTCAAAAGTTCCACTAAAGGAGTAGGCGAGGGCAGGTATGTTTGGCAACACACCCAAGGAAGCTTAGCTGTCAGGGCATCCCCTGAACAGACAAAAAAAACCAGCTGAAGCTCAGGGGAGCAGCGTTATGGCTGTATTTATGAGACCTGCACAGGAGGTGGAGCTTTGACTGGCGAAGCCATTTCAAGTGCTCAGCTCTGCCAGCAGCACGGATGTACAGTGCAGCACAACACGGCTTGGCAGCTGCTCTTCCTTTTGCTCATTGCCCGCTCCCCCAATGTTTGGATGTACCCATCAAATAATACACAAGCTACTACAGGAACTAAGAATCCCCATCCATCCTGCAGAATTTTAGCTCAGAACAGCCCCAACGCACTGAAGAGCCCCTGCCTGCTGCCACCACCTCTGGCCAGATCGAGGAAGCTACAGACAGGATGATGGGGCCAATTTCAAGTGACATGCTTCAAGAAAACCCGGTTTTTGAAGTCAATGTTAAGCTGTGATAATCAAATACTTGAAGGTGGGAAACTCCTGGTCTGTCTGCATTAACATTTAGACTGTTGTGAAGGAAGGGGCAAATGACATGAAGGTCAAAATATAAACTACAGGGCTTCATGGGTCCCTCTTCTAAGAAAAGAACCCATGGTTTATTTTTCTTAGACAGCTAGAGAAGGGCTGAAATAGGCAGTGTTCAGCAATTTAAAAGCATTGCCAATCTCTCAGAGCAGGCTGAACTCAGACAGAGCAGAGATGGTATAGAAGAGTGGAGAACAGATGGTCCCAAGAATTTTATAAACCAAATAATAATTTGCTCTCTGGAGAGAAATGGCTAAAAGTCTAATTGCCTAAAAAAGCCTTCAAACCTCTCCATACTCTTGCTTTACCAGGAAATTTTGCAGTTTCCTGTGAAGACATACTTCTCCCAGGCTAACAATCACTTAGCAGTCTTCACAGAAATGAGTGCTCCACAGGAGTGGCATTTTTAAGAATGAAACATATTCTGTGATCCTCTTTTATCGAAGTGACTGCTTGTTTTTTATTGCACTGTGTAGTCGACACAGAAGCTTGTAGCTGCAGTCAGCACTGACTTACCCTGTCAAAGTGGTTGAAAGAAGCCCGGAACTCATTCATCTGTTCCTGGCTGATTCCTTTGGCATCACGGGTCAGAATCTGGTTTTCCACTTCGTTGATGGTTCTAGCAATTGTTGTTAGTAACTGCTCCCAGCCTACGCGGATGTGCTAGTAAAAGAGGTCAGGACAATATTGAAATTAAGAAGCTGCTCTTCTGCTTTTGAGGCCAGCAGATCAGATGTGCTGCTTATGGCAAATTAAATTATCCTAGTGTGCAAGGCAGTCCCTGGTGTCCACTTTCTCAGAAAAGATTCCTTCTAATCTGCAGGTGTTTAAAATCTGAATTTTGACTGAAAAAACCCCATACTGAAGAGGACAGTTTCTGATCTTTGTTTCTCTTTCTTAAGAAAAACTTGGTCCTATTCTTAAGAAAAACTTGGCCTGGTCAGAGCAACATACTGGAAGCCTTTAACACAAATGAGAAGCAAACCCAGTGCTTCTAGGACTTATTTAAGCAGAAAACTCTCCTTACAAGAAACTGAATAAAACACAGTGCTTGGAAGACACTGGTGCTCCCCTGCCTCTGCTGTTGCTTAACGGAAATGGCCAGAAACCAAAAAATAAGTTTCAAAGCCTGTCTGTGGTCAGCTGGACTAATGCTGAAAACTCAGATTGCTCCCAAGAAACCTCACACTATCAATAGAAAGCCAGTTTCTGACTTCAAAAAAAACTTCAGTTGAACTTTTTTCTTCTGCTAGGTAGCGGCAGCTCAAAATCATCAGCACTTCCCTTTCTAATCCCAGCTAACACAATCAGGTGGCAGGAGAAACAAGACTCGTCAATTTTTCAAGCAACACTGTGGGATCTCATTCAGGTTGTTTCTGTTGTCTGTATTTGGAAGTACATTGGAATGGGTTGGCATGAAGTACAGTAAGGCAAAAATGAAATTCAGTGACATGTCGTTGCATGCTTGGCCATATTATCAAGCTTTCCATTTTCCCGAGAACCACCCGAGAACCACAGCATGTTGCCAGAGCTATACGTGGCAGACGCTAACTGGTCACAGCAGATGAGGCTGCCTAATTGCTGCCAGAACATTTACCTCCATGGTGTAGTTGGTGTGCTTGTTGTCAAAGATAAGCGCTTCCTGGATCAGCTGGTGGTCTCCTTCCAGCTGGTCAATCTTTGGTTTGTAATTCACAATGCTTTTCTCGTACTGCCGCAAGTGGTTGAGCTGGTCCTCCAGGGTCCCATGCATCTCTATTGAAATGCGGCCAATCTCCTACATTAGCAAAACCAAAGGAGTTAAGACTCCACTGAAAGGACAAGGCCCAACATGCCTGATGTTTATTGCAGCAATTTCACTCTCACACAGCATGATGATTCAAAAAAAAAAATCTCATGGACCAGTTATTTCACAGGAGCTGAGACAATGTCAGCAAAAAATTTAGCACAGCACTGAACATTTTTCAAGGGAGGTGAATCACATGAGATGTGTCTAATCCAAGGATACAAAAGAAAAGGAAACTGCAGTTCATAAATTAGTAATCTACCAAACCAGATCTTTTTCTGGTGTACTGTCTCAGCCACTAAGTTAACTCTTCATAGAAACATATTTCTGTAATTGCTCTCTTCTTTCTAGCTCCTGCCACCAGTAATAGCTTTTTATTTTATGTTTTATCAACTCCGATGACTTTAACTCAAATCTTACCTAAAGAGAGGTCTCCCTTAAAAATGTCTCCTCTACAGAAGTTTGGTATATTAATTGTATTTATTTAGTCACATGTATCAGGACCATTGCTGTGCAAGCAATTACACAAACTGTCTCTGATCTAGGATTTTGAATTTGTTGCATATAAACACAAATCTTAAATTACCAGTCTTCCCCATCTTAAGCAATACTTTTTTTCTGGTACTAGAGTTAGAGGAAGGGAAGCCTCAGTAACCAGTATCAATCTTGGGATTCTTCATATTTTCTATGATGTTTCTCTTGCTGTAACTTGAAGAAAGAATGGCTGTGACAGTGGTGAAGAGAGATCACAAATAAGAGTATCAGTGAAGATCACAGAGCAGAACAGTGTTTCAAAATTTGCAAAGCACTACCTCCATCTTGGTCTGGATCCAGGGTCCAATGACATTGGCCTGTGCACCAAATTGTTTACGAAGTCGTTCATTTTGCTGCTGGCGAGTGTGTTCTTCCATCAGGGCTTGATCCCTTCTGGGAACAAGCTGCCGCACCTACAACATAGAGTAACTCAGTGTGCAGTTTAGACACACGAAGGCATACGCACAGGAAATGCAGAAGTTGCCACAAGAGAGGGAGGAGCGGGTGTTTGCACTGAATACAAGCAGTCATATGGTTTAAGTCACACTGGGCAAGCTCACAGAATGTGAATCCTGTCTGCTGTAGGATACACACAAACTCATGTCAGGCCATGGAAGACCAGAAACAGCTTCCATTCATTATTTGGGTTTTTGGTGGCTCACGATAACTGAGTTGCAGAATTCTGTTCAGATCTCACATTGGTCATTTTGTTTGGTAGTAAGAACCATAAGCACAACGGGTATGGACAGTAGCTGTTCTTTTAGGATTACAGCAAGGAAAGGCTACTTGGCTGCAGAGACAGAACATTCGAAGGGCTGAATGGTGAAAAAGGATACTGATTCACATGCTATACTTACCTGCATGTGAACCGAAGACAAAAAAAACCTCAAAGCTTTCAAATTTAGCAACTTTCATTTAAATTTAGCATGTAAAAGGGGGTCTGATGTGCCTTAAGCAATTATATCAAAGATCTCTTCCAGTTTCCAAGTACACGGCAATTGAGCCAAAACCAAATGACAAAACCCCACTAAACTCAGCAGTAAGCATGAGAAGGTAATGGCAGAGTAAATAATCCATTTCCTGGGACCGAAGTGGTTGAGCAGTGACATTGTCCCTCACCACCCTGTGAGGCTGGAAAGAACTCACATGTTCCCATTTGCCATTGATCTCATGTGGGGTGATTGTAGTGTAAGGATTCGTTCCTGCCATGTTGACATGATATGTCTGGACAATCTTCGAGACTTCATTGTGGATTCCCAGGATGGCTTGTCGCTCCTTGTCCGCATCTGGCAACGTGGCTTTGAACTGCTCATGAGCTGTGGTCAATCCCTGCAGAAGGAAGGCAGCAGCGAAGGGAGGGTAAGAACATTACTTATGAAATAACCTCTTCAGCAAATGTGCTCCTGAAGGGGCTGCAAAAGCTAACATATTCCCAGGACACAATGCAGGCTACTCTAATACACTTTTCAGGTTCTCTCAGTACCACTGAATGGGATGTTTTAAGTAGATAAATTACGTGAAGTCTTGTTTTCCCTCTCTTTCTGTCCCATGTTGACCAGTGACAGAGATCACACACCAAAAAAAGGTGGAATAATAATGGCTCATAATTTAGGGGGAACTATTTCTCCAACACTGCTCAGTGACTGCTTATTAGCCTCTTTGGGGAAGAAGATCTGACTACTAGAATTACTATTAAAAAAAAGTCTCACTAGTTTAAATGCGCTATGTTTTCTTCTCCCACTAGGTATGCACTACTTCTACACCCAAAGTAACTCCAGATGAGTACTAAGGGTCAGATTCAATTTGATCCGAGTCAGTTAGAACCAGGTGAAGGTCTTTCAGTTAACTGCAAACTTGCACAGGCATCACATGCTCCTGCTGCTGAAAAACAGCTCCTTCTCTCTGACCACAACAGGCCCTTCCTGCTCCCCATCTCACTGCAGTGCCCGGGCTGTGCTCCAAGGACTGATGGCTGGGGCGTGCTTGCTGGTAGTTTGTAGCCAGCTGACAAGCCAGCTGGTCCTGGCTCATCTCTCCTGGCTCACTGCTTCTACAGGCCTTTAAGGTACTTCATCCCAGAAAACCTAGAAGATCAAGTCTAGGGAAAGAGGCAGGAAAATGCATGGGCAAGAGATGTGTGTGCAGGGGTAAGCAAGGGAACACTGTGGACAGAAGAAGGAATGAAAGTAAACCACATGATTTACTGCTCTCTCTCACAACACACACTGTTAACTACTTTCTGTAAAATTCCTTCCTTACACAGTTTGCAGCTGCTGTAGTGGCCATGGAGATGTAATGCAAGTCCTGGGGCTGGGAAAGACATTCCAAACAGCCACAAGGAGACAATGGAAATGGTTAAGTGCTGTTTAGATTATTTTGCAATAAAAAAGACTTAAGGAACCCCATTGTTCAGGAGGGAAGGATGGAAGACACAAGTAGCAGCTCAGTATCTGTCACTACTGCACTGCTGCCCTGGCTGTAGTGTTCCCTGTAGGTCTCCCATTTGCTGCCTCACTGATGGTCACACTCCTGTCAGCCATTCTGGCAAAGAGCTGACTTGGATTCTTTTCACAAGCACATCAAACAGGTGAAATAGAAGTCCCCACTGCAATCCAGGAAAGAGTAATTTCTGCTCTCTAAGGTTTGCAAATTACCTGTATATACCTCAAGTTGATTTCCTAACACCCTTTCAGAAGGGGGAAAACTGAGCTACTGTCTTTGTTGTCTTAGAGAAGGCAAAACAACTCTGATTTCAAATGGCAATTCAGCACCAAAGTGGACAACTCTGATTTTTCTTGTACTCAGCACCAAAAACCAGCGAGTAGTTCAACTGTCCTCATGGTACATCCTGTCACATAGGACCAAATGACCTGGACATGACATTCCATGTGAGAACTGACCTACAGATCCTGTAAGCAGCACTAAGCTTTCCTCATGTGGGCTAAGAAAAATTCCACAAGACTCTAAAAGGTTCTCTCAATTTTCAGGCTTCCATTAAAATGGCTCTGGAGTTACTCTGAAACTCTGAAAAATCTGTTCTAAGTTTTTGTGTCCAGCTAGGATGATGTATGTATGCTTTATACCTATTCAGATCCAGGTTTTTGGAGAAAATCAAGGAAAAACATACTCATTTTTGTTTCTCTTGATAAGGCTCACTCAATAGAGCAGAAGCACCAAAATATAAATTCATACCACTCTGACTTCATACAACTCAGGAGACCCCAAACTTCTCACTGTTCCCACCTAACCGGTGCAAGTGACTGCTCTGTACCTGGATCTCCTCAATGGTGTGAACGATGAATGTGTCCTGCAGATCCTCCATGGCCCCTTCCATCCAGTTATTGAAAGGGGCAGCTCGTTTGGCATACTCCAGGTACAACTGGTCAATTGTTTCCAGTAGTTTCTCTGTCCTCTGTGCATGCACAAAAAGAAATAAAAGAAAGAAAGAAAACCAGTAAAGATGGTTGGAGAAGAATAATCACGTAGATACACAGGTTGCCTGAGCTGCTCATTCCTTTCAGACCTCCTTGGTGCTCCCAGGATGGCATGTCAATAAAAATCTCTCTGCTGTTAGAGATTACACACTGGACAGATTTTCTCCCCTCTAAGGGAAATAAAATAAATCCAAGGTCCTTTGAAATAAAACAAAACAAGGCAGAAATTCAGGCAGAATGAGATTACAGAACACAAAAAAAGTCAAAATAAATCAATAGCCTGAGCAAACAAATGGCATCATAATTGAGCTGGGAGTAGCCTAAGTATACTGAAATGGAGCCCATGTTTACAGTCTAGGATGTTCTAGGAGTATACAAGTGAGCTGATATTGCTTGTGCCCACTGCAGCTTAACCCCCACGAATGCACTACCCAGAAAGTCCAACTTGTGATGTGTCTCACCTCCAAGGCTTCTCTACGTTTCTGGGTTAGGGCACCCAGATTATCCCACTGATCACAGATCTTCTGGCACCTGGCATTGACACTGGGAGAGTCGTAATAGTCCAGCTCACTATAAAGAGTGGGGAAAAAAATGACAAGAAAGCAAATAATGACCCTGTACAGCAATAAGAGAATCGTATTAGAAATCTTGATCAGTCTTGAAGACAGATTCAGACAAAGAGATCATGGCTGCTGCAAATAAAGCAAGTCAGGATGACATCAGGATCTAGTTTAGGAAACACTATATGTTATGCTGAACCAAACAGCACAGAACAGGACCACCCAAGGCCTCAACAAATACTGAGGCTGGCTACCTGATGGGAATAACTTGCCAAAGGGAGAAGGAGGTATAGACTTTTGCTCAAACTGGAAATAAGCAAATTATGATGAGAGCAATCTGCTCCTGTATTCTGCTTACGGACATTATTCAGTCTAACAAACTGTGTCTTATACATTAGAATGGAAACCAAAGACTTTATTAGGAACACTTAAGAAACTGCTTAAGATTGTCCTAAGAATTGCATAGTACAGGTGGCAAGGAATAGCTAAATTACATAACCCAGTAAATTTAGTTAGGACAATCCCAGAATACTCGTGTAGGTTTCTCTCCTATATGACTGACAAGAAGCGCTTTGCTGACGTATCTATAGCCTGACACTCAATAAACACAGGCTGGTAAAAGTATGACTGGGGAAAGGAGAGCACAGGGGCACACTAAGGCTTGCAGCCTTGCATTGTTTCGTGCTCTGCACGTGGGCGAAGAGGGAGAAATCTGTAGGCACAGGGAGACCAGCCAATCTGGGAAGTGTCAGCCTTGAAAGAAAAACACAAAATAAATCACTGGGAATAAATCACTGAGTGACCCTGAACCATCTGATGAGCAATTCTTTAAGCAGTAGTGTAGGTTACACTCTTGCCTCCCCTAACCTTGTTTTTTAAAGCCATTGTATTGCCCTCCTGGGGTGCGTGGGCACAGCTGTTGGTGGAGTCCCCTCAGTAAACTCGCCAGGTAACTGATTGGGGCTAAAAATAACTTCTTTGCTAGGTTTTTAATCCAGATCTGTTGCTTGATCTACTTTGCTGCAGAGCCAGCACTAGAGAGGAAAGAACTCCTCCTGAAAGCCTGACCTGTAACACACCTGTGCTGGACCACTGCGGCTGGGGAGGGGAACGTGCCCTGTCCTCAGACATTCCTGCCACAGGTAGTTGCAATGGCTTCCTCCACACCCTCTGCATCTCTCCATAAGTGTGACTCTGGGAGAGGAAAGAGCTCTGCCAGGGTTTTTCAGGGCATGGCCTCTTTGCTAAAATGAAAGATGGCTTTTATGACAATAGCAGAGCCTGCTGTTCTCACACTTTAGAAGAAATAACCTTTCCCACAGCTTAGGCCTCAGTCTTCACTGTTGCTCTTAGAGCTGCAGCTGCTTTGGCTGACATGCAGTGTGTGCTTTGGAAGCGGCAGGTCAGGTAATGCTTGCTGACTAGACAGACTCAGTTTTAATCTTACTGACCTGGAGGATTGCCTTGAATCCTCCTCCTGTTCCAAGGTCAATCCTCCAGTGGACAAGAGAGCAATTCTGTAAATCTCTGTTGTTAAAGATCTTGACCTTAATGATCTTGATCCAATAATTCTAATTTTTTAGAGAAAAACAGCTCTTCAGCCCAAGAGGACTGATCTTGGCCCAGATATTGACTTCAGATAGGCCAGTGTGATATATAAATCTTTTTAAAACAGGGAACAGAGTCAAAACCAAGTAGTTCAGACTGGCTTTTGCCAAGAAACATACAGGGTTTCAAAACCTCCCTGTGCTGCAGCTGCTAGCTCTTTGCCTTCCTGTTATCTCTAGCTGATGAGCCCCCCATTTCTCCTGGTAACCTGTATTACTCCAGGAAAAGGAGTGGAGGTGAAGGTTTCCAAGTTGGAGGGAAGCAGGGAAAGAGTTGATCTTCTGTGAGGATACCCCACAGCAAGTGCTGAACAGAGTGCATACAGTGCAGGTACTCCTGGGGAAAAGAATGAGGCTACAATGGGCTCAAGCAGCTTTTTTCTTGCTGGAATAAGGAGGAATTTTTTTTTTTTTTTTTTTTTTTGTTTTGTTTTGTTTTGTTTTGTTTTGTTTTGTTTTGTTTTGTTTTGTTTTGTTTTGTTTTGTTTTGTAGAAGAGAGCAAACGAAGACTCTCCTATCCTCTCCTCTTTCCTTCTGTTCCTGGGAAAGTATGACAGCGTTACAAGCCTGAAATACAGCATGTGCCGTAGCAGGTCAGACTCTTCAGGAAAGGGTTCATGGCAGCATAATGAACTGGAAGAGGATGGAAACTTGGCTTAGGAGTATAATTCTGACTCCTCCTCAACAGCACCCATGGCTCATCCATTTTCTGGCCTGCTTTTCTGGTGTGTCCGGATACCAGATAGCAGTATCCTAGATACTGTTTGGAAACACTGGGAATTCCCAGCATTTTTGTATGGGGATGGATTTTTTGCTCTCCAGAGGGCAAAGCTCACTAAGCCTCCCTGGCCCCAAGGATGGGACGTGCGCTGGGGTGCCGTACTTGAGCTCTTGTGCAATAGCAGCAATCTGTTCCACGCGGTCCTGGTGTGCAGCCAGGTCACTCTCAAAGGCCTCGTGTTTCTTCAGCAGGGCCTTTATCTCCGAGAGGGTTGCAGTTTCATAATCCTTCTGCTGCAGCATTGCTTCCTTACCTGCAGAGGGAGCCAAAGGACAGAAGAATGAAGAACAGGACCCAGGGTGGCCAAAGCCAGCTCTCGCCACCCAGGCACCCTCGAGGGCCCTCAAAAGGGCATCGGCCTCACTCCAGCTGCCCTGCCAGAGGCTTGTCCCCGTGCCTGCTGGCCTAGAGAAGCACAATGTTCACTTTCAAACTCGAGGTGTGCCATTAACAACACGGAAGGGCACATAATGTAGCTTAAGCACTGTCACAGTTTATGCTGGACTCGTCTCAGTATGTGCAAAATGGGTTATGCTGATCCTGTAAAAGCCAATGGTAGCATTTACTGTAAAGGAACATTTCCTCTGCTCTGTGGCTGCTCTCTTCTAGCCAGAGTTCTCACTTTGCCACAGTTAGTAAATGCCAATGTTGACTGCATGATGCAGAACAGAGATCAAGCTGGTTTTCATACACTGCTTCCTAATAAAGTAAGAAATAAATTTAGCCTTCTCAATCTAGCGTTCTTCAAGAGGAAACTCTCATGGAAGGACCCATGCACAATTCATCTCCTCCTCCCTACACAACAGTCAGCACTGTGTCAGGCAATAGGAGGCATGTAGGTTGGCATTACCATCTGTCCAGGACTCATGAATGGATGCCTTCTGCCGGAACTTCTCTGCCAGGTGATCCAGCCTCTCTAGCCTCCGGATCTCATTCAATAACCACTCCTCGTAGCCCTTCTCGGCCTGCTCTAGGCCACCCCAGGCATTGTTTATATCCTAGAGACAAAAACATGAGAAGGAAAGGCAAGCTAGAAGTTGGGAGGGAAGATGTTCACCAGCATTAGTCTCAGTGAGGTACATGACTCAGACTTATTGGACGGAGTGAGCATGGGCTTTTCATCTCACAGGGCTCTGCAGACAAGTCAGGGAGACAAACTGTCAGACTTAAGGCAAGCAGGACTAGAAGTGCCAGGATCCAACCATCTGCAGAAAAAAGCCTCTCTAAACACTTCTAAAGTTCCCCGACATCAAACTTTAATAAAACTCAAGCATTTCTGAATCAGAAAGAACTAAAGTCACCGAGACATCTCCTCATAAAGACATGCAACTTGTGAAGAGTTTCAGACTCTGATTTAGACATAAGGAAGCAATGATCATTTGATCCTCTCCTATCATGTCCTCCTTGATCTGTATTTTTCAGGGTTCCTCTCACAGAATATGTCACTATGAAGGTGAGCACTCTCTGCCCACCCATGGGCAGAAAGGGACTCCCATTTTTTAGGCATGTTTAGGGTATACAGAAGCAGTCACCTCCACTCACCGAGACCATCTTCCCTTCGGAAGGCATGAAGGCTGGTCTATTGCTGAGCCGCAGCTTGGTCTGCAAGGTGTTGAAATTGATCTCAAGTTGGCACTTCTCTTGGACCTTGGGGGGCTTGTGCAGGCGGCGGTAGTCTCGGAAGTCCTCCAGTTTCTGCTGCATGGCTTGCATGGTGTTCTCTGGGGCCCGGTTCTCCAGCCAAGGGATGGTGCGACGAATCCACTCCAGCAGCTGGGAGGAGCAATGACAAGAAGCCTTGAACTGAAATTGTGCTGAAACTGCAGGTGTTGCTCTGATTTCAACCTTTTTACTTTTATGTTTGCTGTCAGAAAGATTCTGCCACCAGCAGGGCTCGTAAAGGAAAGTTTGCCAGCTTTTTTGCAAGTACTTTTTTTTAAATGAGCAGCACATTCCCTACTACACTAAGTAGTACTGTTTGTTGCAGCAGTGCCAATCCAACATGCTTAAGGCAGAACTTTTGCACAAGCATGACCAAAACTATATCCTCATATTATGTAAAACCCTTAAGAATTTGCATAACTAAAGGATGCTGTAAGTCATATTATCTCCAGAAGAATCTGATGAGAGAAATCAAGTTCTTGCCTTTAGTTCAGCCTTACACTTTTCCCACTCCAGCTTTCTCAAAGTCACTGTTGCTCTTTGAATATACCTCTGTAACAAACCAATCTGGAGAGCTGGCAAAATGCTAATGCAATAGACAGTCTACAGTGTCAGTGGAGTAGTGCCCTATGCTTTTCAGATCAGGCTGAAATCAGGCTTATGGGTTATGTTTGCCCTTCTATTGTCCATCTTTTCCCTACTGATCTACCACAAACATACTCCAGTCCACATTTGGTCTCTTGTAGTTTCCCTGTTGTCAGTCTCTCAACCTTCTCAGTTAACAAAAGCAGCCTCCAGCTTGTGTCTGACACAGATTCTTTCCATAATCAGCAAATGCGTATTTCTTTCCTCAAATATCTTTTATTCCCTGATCCAACTCCTGACTTCTACAGTATATTAACATACAAGCGGTATGGAAGATGTAACGAACGTGTATATTCCTGACGAATGCAAGTTAAACCAACTTGATTTTTCCTTCAATTTTAGCATTTCTGGGTTGGCTCTTAATAAATTGAGAAATTCAAATATTCTCTGTGGAAGCTTTCTGTTTTAAAGTAGATTGCTCTTGTCTTTCAGGAAACTTCAGTCTTTAATTTGAAGAGGAAAAACTAATTTTCCAGGGAAAATAGCAGTAGGTCAATAGCACTCCACAAGATTACTTATCAGCATTAAATGCAATTCTTTTCTGCATCCCACCACTCAGAAACGAACACCTACATCACTGGCCAGTTTTTCATAGTCTTCCATGAGCTGTTCATTTTCTTGGTTGACTGCCAGCACCTTGCAGATACGATTTGCTGCTGTCTCCGCCTGACAAAGAGAAGAAAAATGGAAGAAAGGAAAAATGTGAAAAAACCCCCGAAACCAAAATTTGTAGCTTAGCTTCCTGCTACATACCTGCAGGTAAAATCTCCTGCCCTTAGCTCTAGCAACCTGTCTGTGCTTTGAGACGTCTGTCCTGACCTCTCTGCTTTCCACCTGGCCTTCTGTAACGATTTTGTTTTTCCCTTAGTCAGAAATTCTCAGCTGTACTGATTCTATCCTATATGTTGTGGGGCAACCAATGTTTCTACGCTTTTTCTGGAGCTGTTTCTGTAAGAAGCCCTTGTTGTTTGCTTCCTGCCAGAGAGACTCTGGCTACCTCTTCACAAAGACAGGGCGTTTCTGCTGCCACCTCCACTCCCATACCAGCATTCTGAGCTGGAACAGCAGTAACAAAGTGATGTCAAGCTGATGGAACTGTCTCCACACTTTTACCCTAGGAAAGAACTACCCAGAGTCAAGCCACAGACTGGACTTATGGGAAAACTCCTAATTTTGTTTGGAAGATAAAATGGTAGATACTCCTCTTAATCTTAATTCTGCCCAGCAGAACTGTCTTCCAGTTTTCACTGTATTTCTGGCACTGATTACAGGGCCACCTCTGTGGTGGAGCATACACCTACCTGTCTGTATTCAGAGTCTTATGATCCAGCTGAGAAGAGGATTTCTTTTCCCCCCACTTTTCTGGGTAATCTTTCTGCTTATTCTTCCAAAACAAGTCTCACAATTAAAAAAAAAAAATCTTACTGTTACTATTTAGGTTTGGAGTTTTTTTCTTTCTTTCTCTCCATTGTGAGACCAAAACCTGGTTCTCTGCGGGGAGCTCAACGTGTTAGAACATGAATTTGGAAAGTAAGGATCAGAAAAATCCCAGCTATGAACTCAGAAGCAGTGTTTGGCACAGGAGACACACAAGCAGGCTGATCCTTACACAGAATGTATCTGTGGGTTATCAGCTCCCTTTATCATTACCATGGTGTGTGCCATGCCACAAAGCCTGAGGACACGTGCCTGTGATGCATCAGGGGATTCCTCAGACCCCTCTTACCACAGTGCAGCTGTGCCCCTGGTGCCTGGGGAAGGTGCTATAGGTACCCACAGGCCCCCTTGGGAGAAGTACTCCTTACAGAGGCTAAGTGCAAATAAGTGAGGAGGGGCCAACACTACAACAACCAACGGAGAATGCTGTGTCCTGCCTCAAAACTACATTTCGGACTGATGCCAAAATAAGTTTTGCTGAGTTTATAACTGGTAAGTTTCAACCCTTTTCTATTTTAAAAGACCTTTTATTATCTGTTTATTCAATCTCTAAGGACATTTGAGAAAAAACCTCTAATTTTTGAAGCTGAGGTGAAGCAGCAAGAATAGCAATAAAGTCATAGGCTATACAGTGATGTATGGAGTGCTAAGGTCCCAGGGGACACGGCAATCTTATTCATTTGTAGAATGAAATGAAGCTGTTAAAACATCTATTCAGCCATCTGCCCCTTCACTAAAGTGAACCAGCTATGAGATACACAGATTATCAGCTAATTTAAAGCACATTAGAGAGACCTGTACAGGAAAAGGAGCAGTTTCACTTAAAAAGAAACCTGCAAAAAGTGCAAACAATGGTTACATTTAAGAAAGCTTGTACTTTGACCTATTTTTAACTAAAATTTGTACTCCAATGGAGTGGTTTTTTGATATACAGAGAAAAATATAGACATGGGACCAAATACTATGTCAAAAAGACATTGCTAGAGCCCTACCATGATATGCCTCGTGACTGCAGGGAACCGGCAGTATGCAATGGTTATCTCAATCACTCCAGGAGAGGTGTTCATTAAGCTTTCTTATTTTTACATCCCATGAGCTCACTGCAGCAGCAGCCAGCTGTGCAGGCAGGATCCCATTCCACTGAGGCATATTTACATGTATCTGATGACAGACTTTCTCCAGCTGCCCAAGTTTAAATATATGTGTATACACATGCATGTCGAACAACTGTCCAAACAAAAAGACCCTAAGAATGCCAGCAGTTACAACATTATTTGTATTACCCTAATGGCAGGAGTGTAGAGGCCCTTCTTTCCCCCACCACTGTTTGCCTCCCAATGGTTCTTGCCTTGGAACTGCTACTGCTCTACACAATAGTGTGGTGTTCCTGCAGCCACAGGAAAGGCTCTGTGGCCACAATCACCATTAATATCATGAGCAACATGTTACACTGTGCTCTGAGCAAGGTAGGACAAAAGGATGCCAGAGCTTTCAGGCAACCTTCACATATACCCTCCACAGTACTGCTAATGAGCTGATCCATGGTGATGGCAACTTCAAAACCAAAGTGAAACACTTTTAGGTAATAGAAGAGTGGCACACGAAGATGTTCACATGAGGCCAAGGCAGCTCCCCCTACACCTTCATTAGTTTCAGTGGAAAAAGCAATTTTGGCTTCCCCACGTTGCTAAAGGCAATGATGTATTTAGGATGCTCACGCTAACTCCAAAAAAGCCAAGATGCCCACAAGGCAGCACTGAGAAGATGCAGAATCCTGGGGTCTGGAAGCTGCACACCTGTATTCTCAGAGAACCTTTGTGAGCTCATCAGCTTCAGTGCAGCACTGTGCTGACACATTGTACTGCTTGCACTCAGAGTCTTGGGGTGGGCAAGCCCAGGACATTCTGCTTGACACCACACTGCTGTGTTTATGCACATTCTGTCTGGTGGAATCAAAATGAAAAACTGAATGGCAGCAATTTATCTGCCTTTTGTCTTTTCTGTACTCCTCAACCATAACTTGAACTGCTTAGGATAGGAGTAGAGTTAGCAGTATCTCTAGTTCATGGATCCTAGTCTTTCTGCTGAGGAGGATCATGAAGGAAGGCATGCCCACAGTGCACTACGTAGGGATGCCTGCCTATTGCTGTCCTCTAGCCTCGGGGGAAGATGCCTGCCTGCTGCTGTCCTCTGGCCTCAGAGGACCACTTCTAAATACTATACACCAAACACAATTTCTTAATAAAACAGTAAAACATTAGTTAGAAATTTCCACAAATTTACAAAATATTAAGCCACACAGTAGTTGCATGCATTTAGTGTGAAAGTCAGAAGCGGTTAGAAAACAAGCAAACCAACCAAAGCAAGTATATCTACAAATATATATATTAAAAAAATGGCATAGAGAAAAAGCAGCCACCCACATACACATGTCAGGCTGGGGACCCTGTACCTTCAAAGGCTCAGGATAAGAGAATGAAAGAAGCAAAAGCGGCTCATGGGACTCTCCCTTCAGGCCTGGTGGCAGTAATGAAAAATCTGGATGAAAAATTGAGCGATATCACAGTAAGTCACCTAACCCTGCATGAGGCGGCAACACAGTAACATCTGGGCAGGGACTTGTACTCAGCAATCACTATGCATTTGCCTGAGGGTTTGAATCTGTGTCACTTAGCAACTGGCTAATTTATGACTAGGGCAGCTCCAAAAAGGAGCTGTGTCCCTCCTGCTAGGGCACAGTTGAGTTGCTGGACTGCTGAAAAATGAATAACGTATTAAATCTTCCCTGTAAGCCAGCTGGACTAAATGGGATTGAGACTTTAATACTGAGAAACTTCATCTGTAGTTTTTGCCCCAGCTACTTGGTTCAGGTCCTGAGGCAAGCAAAAGACTGTTTTTCAGCTATGCCAGGAGATTGAGCATCCACCTAAATTGCTGATCGGAGCACGGAACCTGCTGAGCAGGTTTCCAAATCATGGAATGGCTGCAGAAAGAAGTGGAAGAGATTGGCGAGTGGCATGGCTGTTTCTGCAGCAGGCTACAACCCTCCTCATATTGTGGTTTGATGTTTCCTCATCTGGAGTTCCTCAGGTTAAGCAGACTGCATGGAGCAGTCCCTCAAGGGCACCTGTCAAACAGCAGGCCTTATCAGGAGGCTGGCATGATTTCTGAAACTACAGTCTTCCTGGGCAAGTATCAGCTGGCTGGAGCTTGCAGACTGGTCTTGAGCGTTTTGAACAAAAAACATAGGATCCTCGCAGAAAAGTCCTGACTACACAAATTATGCCAAATAGGCAAGTCTACCGCACTGCTACGGGATACATTCCCAGTTCCTTGGAAACAAGACAGTATCACGTAATTTATATGAAACTGGGTAAAGAACAAAAAGCTTGAACTAAAGAACTGCTCCCTGGAAACTACTGCTTGCATTTGCCCTCTGAAAGCCAGCATCAGCATGGAAACTGAATCAATGTTGGGACCATCAGCACTGCTTTACACAAAGGAGATGGAATCTTCCTGGAGTCAGATTAGCCCTCAAGCTGCGCAACACAAGGACTATCTCAAACAGAAAAGGCCTGTCCGCAACATGAAGAATGTAGTCTTGGATTTTACTGTTCTAAAGCCTCCTATTTGAAATCAGCAGTAATCTGGTGGAAGGGCCGCAGCCCAGGCAGGTTATGACATGGGAGAAAAGAATTGTCCTTTTTCCCTTATTCAAAGGATTGCTGGGAAATTGCTTGCTCAAAGGTGATCTGCAACTATCTAGTTCCAAACATCCTGATGTCAGGCAAAGAGACTTTGGAGTAAAGAGGAAGCAGAGAAAGAACGAAGGCCTGAAAGCTATGGAAACAGGCAAGGCAGAGGAAAGATAAATAAAACATACAGGTGGTTTGGGAGACAGAAGAGAATTACAAGGGAGAAACAAGGAACGGAAAAGCATGTGAGTTTGGGAAAGGTGAAGGCCTGGTAGAAATGAACTTCATCGCTGGAGCACAAATGTGCACATGGAGCACAAAAGCTCATGACGATTCAGCCTAGGAGAAGACCACTGACCTAGTGGAGGCTGAGTGCTGAGTGTGGAAGCCAGGATGGCAGCCCAAGAGGGACAGATGGTAATTTCCTAGAGTGGGCAGATTTGACTGTGGTACTTCTGGAGGTGCACTGCCTGGCCAGGACAATGCCCACTAGTTACTGAAAGGGTATTGCCGCTGTCAGAGCTGACACCCATTCATCTTCCAATGCCAGCTTTACCAAATGCTTTCTCCTCTGCTGTGGTGTGAGACTGGAGGGAAGGAGGAGCTCAAGTTTGTCTGAAAGGACCTTTACATCACTTCTCCAGCAAGATTACAGGTGGCATATCCAAATGCATCACTGGATGCACTGGGCTTCCCTGCAAACGCCCTGGGGCGGACAGAGGTCTGGTGCTCCTCTTTGGAGAGGACAGGTGGGCAGGGCAGGGTGAGGGGAGGGGTTGTTAGCAGTAAAGTCTCACCTTCTGAGCCCCTGAGAAGGCGTGGTAGTAACATGAGACATAGGTCATTATGGCCTTCTCATCCGGCCTTAGCGTGCCTATAATATCTGTGCAGAGAAGGAAAAGAGGTTGAAAGGATAAAGTAAGAAGCAGCACATAGGATAAAACAAAATAATCATGGGTGGCGTGAGAGAGGGGCAGAAAACTTCCCATCATGCATTGCAGGACAGGCCAAACAGATTTCCATGCGGAGAGCTGGGAATTCGGATCAGAAGGTGGCTAGCAGTGTTGGCTTGTGGCTCAAAGCGGCACCCCTCCCTACCCCCCAATTCAGGGGGATCCTGAGATGAGGATCTGGGCTCTGCACCTTCACAGCTGTGGTCTGAGGGCCTGGCCCAAGGATGCAAACAAGTTGTTTGGAGATCTGAACGCTCGCGTTCGAGGCCCTTTGTACACCAAGGAGCTGGAGATCAGAGCCTTCCCACGCGGTGCACTTCCTACACAGGATCTGCTCTGCTGCAATGTGCACTGCCTGTTCCTAAGGCACTCAAGTACAGGAGGCTGCTTGGTTTTGGCAAGAGATGTGTACAAGGTTTCACCCACAAAATGTTTTCCTTAAGTGACTCCATTACCAACAGGAAAATGGCTAAGCCAGAAGCAGCAAGGACTCAACTGCCTTATTTCCAACACAGATGAGAAAAGAGGGGGGAAAAAAGGAAACAAATGAACAAAAACAGGCATCTCTGTCACGATAAGCAATGCTCTGTTTATAAAACCACCATGGATGTACTTGCTAGACATGCTTTTTAAGTCCCAGGTGAACTGGGACAGAATTTGTGGCACGACTTGAGAAAGCAGCAGTTTGGACCTTAAAGCAAGGGTGCTGGAACCTGCAGCATACTTAAGGCAAAAGTTAAAGCTTTGGCCATTCATTAAACCCTTTGTAAAACCTCAGTCAGCTTTGTTTCTTCATCTTTGGAAAAGGCAAAAAAAAAAAAAAAGTGAAAAGGTATCTATTATTTCCTATGGGGGGGAGGCTGCAGTTTTCTGCTCGGCAGAGCATCTATGTGGTGGTCTTTGCTTTTTGTAAGACCAAGCATACTAGCTCAGACTTCCCAGGACCAAGAGGCCCAGGTTCTTGGCCATCAGGACAGCAGTTCATAAGACAAATGGAGAAGGCAGAGCTCCCCACTCCCTTAAATTTGCATGGGTGCCAAAGTGTGGCATACCTAAGTGCCACTGGAAGTACTGCTGACTAGAGGGAAATGGAATTCCTGGCTCCCTTGCCTCGTGTATTATATCTGGGGCACCACTTTGAACCAACAGCCAACTCTACCAAGAACATAATAATAAAGATGCCCATAGCTAGAGAGGAGAGAGAGAAAGAAAAAAAGGTTTGGACATTAGCAACGGCACCAGGTGTGCTCTGTGGAGGGAGCTTGGGATCCTGCGATACCTTCTGGGCTCCTGAGAAGGCGTGGTAGAAGCTAGAAACATAGGTCATGATGGCCTTCTCGTCAGGACGGGCAGTTCCAACAATGTCTGTCAAAAAAAACCTCACGTTAAGAGCATAATCAACTGATGGGAGGAAAGCAGAGGAGGGGTAGAACCACAGCTGTCCAGGAGGCCTGCTGCGGTGTGTGTGCGTCACAGCGATTCCACAGGGCTACCCAGCATTCCCCAGAAGATGTGTGTGTCTCAGAACCCAGGATCACCCTTCCGGTTCCCCTCCTTCATCCTAAAATTTCCTACAGAGTCTGGCCAGGCTAGGGCAGCCATATGTCGGCATGTCTTGTGTCACAGCACTTCCCTGTCCTGAGAACATTACTGTGATTGGTGGATTGAATCAGCCAAACGGGCATCAGGCTGACATGACTTTTACAGACATATTATACTGCAATTTCTCCATGCAGTTCTGTTCTTCTGGAAAGATACTTTCTCCTTTCTCTTCCATGCCTCCCCCCTCCATTTCAACACAACGATGGCTTGAATTTCAAAAGGCCCTTTCATTAGTTTCAGGGGAAACTCAACACCTCCAGAGATCAGAATTAATGGTGTGGAGGAATGCACATTAGCCTGACTCCATGAGGGAGGAGAGAGATCAGTAAAGAGCAATGAGAACTCCTGCCAAGGGCCCTCTTCATCACTGCTACTTTTGCTGAGATTTGAAGCTAGATCTGCTTATTTTGGAGGTGTCTGTATTTCCTACAGAATGGCAGGAAACGTTTGAATCTACTCTGGAAACCTCTTGGTTTTGTTTTGTTTTCGTTTGTTTTTTTTTACCTCAGCATGATGAATGCAGGGAAAGCAAAACTCATCTCTGGGGATGAGAAATACCACCTAGGAATATGAACATCCTAGTTACTGAAATACAGGTTCACTGAGTTCGGCTATCCTATTCCCACCTTTCCTCTTTGTTCTTCTCACTCCTTTATTTAAAAAAAATCTTTAACTGCTTCTCCTGTCCAACCCAAGTATGAAATACAGCTTCTACCATTGAAACCAGCCAGCTTTAGGCAAACAGCCAACAACCAGTGAACTATTTCAGGCTGTTGTTTGTACTCTAGAGTTACAGTCTTCAAAATGTGCTGCCAAGCCGGTCCTGACAAGGCTCTGAAAAGTAATCCTTGCTGTCCCAGTGGCCTCAGGGATGCAGTTGTA
Organism: Irena cyanogastra; assembly: GCA_013397155.1. Classification (NCBI taxonomy): domain Eukaryota; kingdom Metazoa; phylum Chordata; class Aves; order Passeriformes; family Irenidae; genus Irena; species Irena cyanogastra. The sequence continues at coordinate 478,316 of VWZV01010970.1, forward strand.
ATCAGCAGCAAAAGCATCTCTGAACATGGAACTCTGCCTTGGTCTCCAGACCCAGTCAGTGAAAGGATCTTCATGCCAAACACTTCTGAGTAATCAAAAAAAAGCAGTTTATAATAATAATAATATCATGCCCTCAAAAGGAAGAACACCAGCAATGTCAGAAAGAGCACAGCAAAAAAAAACCCCGTTGCAAAAGGAACACAGTCCTACAGCACACACTAACCCAGTATTTGGCCCGATAATTGAAAGGGAACACTTCAGTCAGCAGATGACAGGTATGACTCATCTTTGCCTTGTGTGTCAACCCCAAGCTAAGATCTCCATGCTAGACTCCAAAGACTGAAGGACAGAGGAAGAAGAGGGAAGAGGAACATGTGACTCATTATTCTGTTTTAACTTTTTCCCTATACATTTGCTACTCATGCAGGGAACACTTAGTTACTGGAATCTTGTATAAAAGAAGTCCACCTAGAAGAAGTGGAAAATTTCTTGAGAAAAAACAAGTTAAAAGCTGTTGGAGTCTACTTTTACCTTCTGCATCCAGCATCTTCGGAATATCCAGATATTTCTCAGCCACATCAAAAGCTGTGTTTAGATTAGTGAGAGGATCATCCTGGGAAAGAAACAGAGGAAGAGCATCAGCATCAACTTTTAACAAGGTACACAGCATTTCTCTCAGAAAGAGCTTTGTTCAGTTCAGGTAACTGTGCTTGCCAGACAAAATTGTGTGTGAAGCCTCATGTAGCAGGATGAAATAATTAGCTTACTTTTGAAAGAAGAGCCTGGGGACTCGGTATGATAATTAAGATTCAGTCTATGCACTTGCAAAAAAAAGGAATAATGTATTTTGTCTTCAACCTAGTTATAAGTAAAATTAGCTTCACATCATACTTATAGTAAACGATGAGACCACATCTCACAATTATATCTCATGCTTGCACTAGGGTTTGCAACTTCCATTTTAAAGAACTGCAGAGCTGTGTATCTGTTAGAACATCTAAGCAACACTAAAATAGTAACAACATCTGCAACTGGTGCTGTCCTTAGCTAGTGTACAGTTTGTTGAACACCAGTTGAGTGGGAGGAAGAGAAATGTTTCAACAAATCTCTACAAAATAAATACATATAAAAGTATCCATTTTGCCTTGAGTATGGCTTTTCCTTCTGCACAGGTCTTGTAATTAATTTCCCTAGTACATTTCTATTCCTCTCTATAGAAACTTTCTGTAGATTTTAAAGAGCCACACAAGAAAACATGAAAAACAAATGTCATTGAAAATGAAAGACTCTCTGAAAATCGTGTCCAGCATTCAAACATAATAATCAGCAACAAGACACTTGCCAACCTGCATAAGATTCTCATACCAGCTTGTTCCTATATTCCTGTATAACCATGATACTTCATTATTCTGAAGGACCAATCCACTTAATGGGTGACAAATTACATTTGCATTATCAGTTTTTACTGCTGAGACATGTGGCTTCTACTGGATGAAAGGCTGTGCATAAACTGCTAATTTTTAGCCATCTTGTTTGGTGTCTTTTGGGAGGGAGGAAAGATGGGGTGGTACTCTCCATATCGTCATTTGTACCATTCTCACTGAGACCCACATAAAACACCAGGAAATAGGTAGCAAAATCATTTCACCTTCTTTCTAGAGTAGCATCCATGTTCTGTTTATTTTTTATTTGAATCATGTGCCTCTGCTTATTGCACTGGCTTGGAAGATTAAGCTGTGCCTGAACTCTAATCAACAGGCAGTTTCCTTTGAACCCACCCAGCAGGAAAGATGAAGCTAGGCAGGCTTGGGCAGACAGGGTATGGGCATGAACAAGACTTCCTTTATCGCACTGGTCATTATGTAGCCTTCAGATTACAGCCTTCATGAGCTAGGAAACTGAGCTGCTCTGAAAAGCAGTTTCCTGCAGCATTTCCCTAGGAATCAAGCATGTATTAGGCTGGCATCCAATATCTGCAACATATTCCTTTGGGTGAATGTCTCTCTCAGACAGCAATGTTTCACCTATCAAAGTAAATCACACACAAAGGCCACTAGAACAGACAGTGGTCTATATTAAATCCACTGGAACAAGTCAATACTAGGCAAGGCAATGTTGCACAGGCATGCTGTGATGAAGCCAGCAGCTGTTGCATACAGTATGACAAGAGTGTCAAATCCCTATACTCTTCTGTAATACACCTTCAATGGTGACTACATCAGATATATCTACATCCACCTCTTCAGAGCCGAGCAGTGGAGCAGGCAGTGGATTTTTACTATTCTCCAGCTACAAGGACCCATCCTATGTCATGGAATTAGAGGAACCACTTCAATTTCAACCTACTTTTCTTCTGTGCCTGTGCAGAAACCTCTATGAACCCACAGCATAACCAAAAGCCTTACCTGAAGAGGTGAGACTAAGTGGTATACAAACTACTTTGTTCACTGAGCGTAGACATGGCCCTAGCTTCATTTAGAAAGAAAAAATTAACAGATTTTCCTTCACTCAAGTGCAGGAGCGTCCAGAAATGCTAAGTGGCAGCTCCCTTGCCAGTCTTCTCCTAGTCCATGTGCCACTTTCTATTTCTGTAGAGATGTCACCACTGTGTAGCAAATTTGACCCCATGCTGACCGTGACCATCACGGTTATTAACACCCTGACAGAGAGTTTAGTATTAACACAAACCCTTCCTTAGCATAGACCCATCTGAACAAGCTGCATGAAGATCTGCCAGCTTCTCCTGCAGGAAAAGGAGGAGCAAATCTCTCACTGCGAATAGCTTTCCTATCAGTTTGCAAGTAACAACACCAGGAGCACTGTTGCCAAAGGTTAAAAAGAAATTTTTGGCTGAAAGCTGGGAGAGGTTTCCTGATGGGAAAACTTACTGGGCTTGGGCAGTCCCAAAGGAAGGGCTGGAAGTTTTAACATGTGGGAAACTGGAGACTCACCTAGATAAAGTCAGCAGATTTCTACTTCAAATGCAAGAAAGATGTGTGATCACAGTATCTCTTAGGGAATGAAACTAAAGATAGCACTACTAAAAGCAAGCTACTTAAGTCCAAGACTAGCTTGGAGAGGACCAGAGAGCTACACTCGAGCAAGACTCTGTTCCCAGTAAGAAAAACTTCACCCCTCAAGAACAGTGGAGAAGCTCATCCCAACAATGATGCTTCTTTGTGCCTGAGTTAGGGTTTCCCCTGGGGCTTTTCCAAGACTACAACAGGGTCTCAAGCCCTATGAAATTCCTCCAGACTCCACCACGTTCAGTTCTATCCCACAGTACACCAGCTAATCATTATTTCAAATCACCTGTTTCAGTTGATGCCTATGAAAATGGGTATTGTAAAAAAGACTGGCCAGGCAGCTCCAAGCCTCACACTGAAGCACCATGGCTGCAGGCACACTTTAGGGACCCAAACACAGCAGATCAAACAAAAGACAAGTCACCTGTCCCCTGATTCCTTCCACAGCTGAAAAACGCACCCAGAAGATCACTGACTCAGATGAGGTGTCTTGGTTGCAATCCATTTACATGAACATAGCAATGGCAGAGGCACAAAAAGGAAGAGTAACTTGCTAGACTCTAGCTGAGCTAGCCACAAGGAAATCCACAGCTTTACCATGGAGGAGGAGGTATTTTGTTTTAGTGGTGGCAGACAGCAAACCTGCCCTAGACAGATGCCGACCTGGCTCGTTCTCTACTTTTGCTGACTAAAGACTATCACAGCTCTTCATCTTACGCCACAACTCTATATGCCTAATTCATGCAGGGATTCCTCTCTTCCTCCAGCTATTTCCAAGTCCTTGCAGCACACAAGGTTGCCAAGGCAATTATTGCAATGTAACATAAAAAACATCACATATTAACTAGCAATCAGGAAAGGAGATGGAGGGGAAGGAAAATTGCAAGAGAGCAAGCACTTACTATATCTGCTAGAACTGAAGACATCAGGAAAGAAATCCAAAACTCCTATTTTCAGAAATATCTGCATATAACACAGCAGTACACAGATCACAGTTCTATACATATTGTAGTATATGAGGGGGTGTCAAAGCCAGCAGTCAATCACTGCACTTGACAACAAGTATCTTAGATGTGGCTCGCAGTTGAGCTACAGTCAAGGGTGAAAGGAGGAAGAGAAACCCCATCTTCTGCATACCCCTCACTTGCAGACCATCAGCTGAACCCCTTATCTAGAGTGGGCTGAATAATAGCAGACAGATCTGCACTAAATAAAAGCTATCTAACCAATTAGCTGGGGTGTCAGGAACCACCAGCACCAAGTTGGACTTGTACCTGTTGTTTTGAGGCCTGGACTATACACATAACTTTAGCTAGGCAGTGCCCATATGCAGAAAAGAATTGTGCTTGTTCCACCAGCACAGCTAGACTAGGAAAAATAGCTAGGAACAAACTCAATACAAAACAGTGCTGACAAAAGAAGTTGCTAAATTTTGGGAAGGCATGCAGCTACTACACTGGCTGGCTACCTTTCACAAGTATACACTGCCAATACAGGTCTGTAGCCTAGACACAGCCTCTTTCAAAGAGCAGAAAACACAAGCTGCAGAATAATGCTGCCCAAACAATAAGTACAGTGCAGAACTCTGGGCAGCTAGGACTGATTTCACCTCTTTATCTCATAGATTTGTGTGTACGTGTATACACAGAAGCATACACAGCATTGCCAAAGGCACACGCAACTGAGATGCCATTAATTGCTCCCTAGAGCTGGAAGAGAACTTGAGGTGGCTCTCTAATCTACTATCCACTGTAATGATTGCTTCTCAGCAGCCTCCTCTGTGTTTATATATTCCACAAATGGTTTCAAGTATCTAGCATAAAAAAGGTTAACTTTCCTTCAGCACACATCAACTGCCATAGCTGAAGACTAGGCTCTAAGTTCCTCCCCGCTATTTGCTCAAGATTTTAGCTGTTGTAGAGTTCTATAACATACATTTAATCTCATCTCTTTAGAGTAACTGAGGCAGAACAACAATAAAAATGATAAAGAGTGTGAGAAGACTTAAGGAGGACAGAGGGAACCAGATGAAGGATGGGATCAAAAAGCAAGCAGAGATCAAAAGATGCTGGTTCCATCTAACCTTACTCCAAGTAGGAAAAATCCCCTCTCCTGTACAGTGAATTTGGCTAGAACAACCACCCTATTTTTCACCCTAAAAAGCAATCAATATCAACAAATAATTCACTTTTCTCCACTCTTGTTTTCGCTTGGGTTTGTCTTAGGGCTTTGTTGATAACCAAGTGCGCTGTAGCATTTACCTTCCTGGGTTTGTCAGGCACACATTGCTTAGCTGCATTATTTTCCCAAGATTAGGCACAGGAAATGTTACTCTAATAACTCCTTTTCTTCTTGCTGCTGTTTATGTAAACAGGTACAGTCTCGCCCTCACTGTTTATGCATCATGTGCTGACTCCAGACACTAAAACCGATCAGAAAAACTGACTGTTCTGGAAGACACTAAAGATCTAAAATATTATTGAACAGCAGATCAGGCATTGTACAATTCATTGCCTCTGAGATGCAGCTAATTTATTCGAGCATTTACATTTTGTCCATTTGCATGGTGATCCAAGAGCCCAGGTCTGTTGGTGATGGGCTTCTATGTTTATTTCCCTAGCTAACATCATGCACGCATGCACTTAAAACACACAGTCCAGTAGACCTAATGGCCAAGCCTTTTGTGTTAGCCCCATCAACAACACGTGAATTATGCTCTTGGTGACGGGGGCACAGATACAGTGAAACTGGATCTAAGCAGACTGGCAGGAATGCCAGTAGGATAAGAACGTAGTTTGATCTTCTATTGCACTGCTGGGTCAAGACACTGGGAGCAGCATAAACCACTAAGTGGTTATTGTCATCATCCATTCAGTAATCTGGAGCAGCTTGGTATCATGCTACCAGAACAAGTATTTAAGTAAAACTGAGTTTTCTGACAAATGCTTTTTTGGTGCCTGATACCTACATGCTAGGAGAAGTCCAGAAGCCTGCAGATGACTCAGTACTAAGCTGGAAGCATGTGACAAGTGTCCAGTGAGGGCACACAAACCCCTCAATGAGCATGCTGAACACCAGATAACTGGTTTCTATCTAACTCTCCAGAGAAGCTTTAAGCCTGATTTGACTCACTAGTCTGTGACATTGGCACAGAACTATTCTCACATTTGGTGTTACTGAGTTTGCCAGCTTTTGCTCATCAGCTGGGATTGGGGCATATGCGTCTCATACAAGGCAGTCTGAAAACAGGGAAAGTCAAGCAGGAAGCTCATTAAGTTCACACTTCACTAAGAAGCCTGAATGTACTGATTCATCCCTCCTTCCTTCCCTCCCAGTCCTGCAACTGCCAGCTTGTGCTGAAGTTCTCCAATTACGTTTATCAAGCTAATTCTTTTCTCTCTTTACTTCTAAGGTGCCAAGCATCTGGTCTGATAGACAAATGGATTTGTACCTTTCGTAGCTTCCCGTAGTCAATGAGCTCTGGACGGTGTCTATGAATTAAAGCACAGAAACCAAGGCCATCCTTCCAACTATGAGAGAAACACAAGAGAGAACAATGAACATTGTTCAGCCACAGAGATACACAGTGGTGAGCATGAGGGAAGGCACCACAGCAGTGAGACAACTAATTCTGGTTTAGTTTCCAACTAACAGTGCTTCTGCAAGTGCTGGGAATAAGGGATACCCTGTACGTGCATGAGACTGCAAAAAAGATTCCTTTCAACCCCTACAAAAATTCATTGTGATCAGGACTTGCCCATTGAGTTGGGACCTCATTTTTAGCAGTTCTCTGTGCTGAACCCTCTGTGCATGTCCTGTGCAGCATGCGAGCTCAAGGTTGAAAAAAGGTGTAGACGCAAGGCATAAAGGAGGAACAAGTACATTCCTTAGGGAAAAGGCAGATGTCCCCAGCTAGCTCCACTAAAGCACTGGCAAACGTGGATGGCAGTTAAGCTTAGAAGTGCTTTACATTACATGGTCCATACGAGGCTCCAAGACGTGCTGGAAAAAAAACTATTATGCAGAATCCTCACTGGAACATCTGCCAGCTTGGAAATATGAAAAACAGAGCAAGAGAAGAACCTCTTATTACTTTCCAGCTTTGCCATACTATGAAAGTTAGGATGCAGTCCTTTTTTCATGGCACCTTAAGTGTTCTGAGTTTTCACAGAGCAAAAGGCCTCTTGCTTAGCCCATGCCACAAATGCTGCTCTTGAAGGACTTAATGCCTTGAAGAACTTTGTGAAAGCAGCAACTGTAACCTGAATAGGGAATTGGGATGCAGGTACTTGGATCCTCTTAGAACCTCTGCCTTCAGTTTCCTAGGCATCTCTCTGCACCACACTGTTTCTTGTGTAATGTGCACGTGCATTGCCTTGGGAGGGCTGTCACAAATATTGGTTGAACATACTGAGAGACACAGGAAAATAACACCATTTGTAAAGCTAAGTTCTTGACTGTAACTCACCTGATATGGAAGTTCTGGATGTTTACATTTTTGTAGGGGGCTGTCTTCCTCTGACACCATAACAAAAGTCCTTCTTTAGCAGATGTTTCTAGAGAAAGAAAGAAAACAGAATAATTAATTCATTTTCTTAGGAAACAGAAGTCTCTGGAGCATATGCTAGAAAATCATCATCAATTCCTCTTTGGTAGAGACTGCACTAAATTGTGCTTTATTTAACTTGACTTGTCAGAGAATTTCTTGTTTGGAAAAGTCTACTAGGATAGTTTTGTCATTGTTATCTTCTTAATGAGGTTCAGTAATAAAGAGATAGCTTTTTGGAACTAGTCTTGTAGAACTCTTAAGTGATAGGTTCATTTTCAGTGTTAGTCCCTGAATCAAACTCCAACACTAAAGCTTATTTTCAGGCTTATTCATCCTTTTGAGCTACCCTTGAAATCTCTTGTAAGAGAAGCATCTGAAAAACTCATCTCAGTGTGCTTGAGCTTGGCCATAAATGTTCACGAGATGTCAGGGCAGCTTGGGAAAGGTAGTTCCCAAGGATCCTTCAGATCCTCTAAGAGCACACTTTGGGCCATTTAAGTGGCAAAGCCATTTAATTACCCCAGTTGTCCATTACTGAACAGTGGCAGGAAAGAACTAAAATTTACCTTCAACTGAGATGTCCTGAATGGCAAAACGAAGGATAATGGTCCAGATCATTCCAAGGGTCATTTTAACATTGCCATCCACGATTTCTATGGAAAAAATAAAAGATAGAGAAGAAATAGGAGACATAAAGTTGCAAATTCTTGTAAAACAGGAGAATTGGGGAACATTTCCTTTTGCAGACAGGAGAAATGGAATTCCTGCTAAAAACTGTTTTTCCCTGCCTTCCCAGATGCTCTGCTGATAGGTATGGTACAGCACCCATTAATCAGACTGGCTCTTTTGCAATAAATACTGAGAGCAAAACAGACACAGATGATCCCAAAGATTGGGAATAAGCACTAATTCAGATCAGTGTAATTCCCCACAGGGGCCTAAAAGCACCTTCCTCAGGTATAATTACTATTACTTAGAAGTCAGAGAAGCCAAACTGAGAAAGGGAAAAGCCTTCCTTCTCTTATCCCATATCTACTCCAAGTCACCTATATAAGTGCCCCAGTATAAATATACCAGAAGAATGAGTGACAATTCCCAGAGCAGATGAGCTCTGACAGCTGGTTTTGTTCTGTGAACAAGATATCACCAAGAAAACCATACACCATAAACATTTTAATTCAAACAAGCCTAAATACATCCGACTGCCTCTATAAGACTTTCTTCAGTCATGTAATTGCCAAAAGACCCAACACAGCATTTCTCAAAGTCCATGCATCCTGCTGGAACCAAGGACTCATGCTGACCATAACAATAAACCATGATTGTGAGCAGCCTGTGCTTTATTGCTCATTAGATTCCACAATATAAATCAGCAAGGGTCAACAGCTTGGAGGTTTTACAAGGCAACTGCTAGCATGTGTGAGGTATGATCTGTTTAGGATGGAGGATCAAGGTCCTGAGAACAGGCACCTGGGGCAATGCTGGCCCAGAAAGAAGCTTCCACCATGTATAGACTAGAGTCAAACAGTGAGGAGATGGGTCTCAAGTACTGATCTTCAACATCTACAAAAATTCCACAGCTATATATACACAGTTACAGAATTTACTGCCTTCATATTTTTGGATAGTGAAAGCAGCTGAGCTGTTTTCTCCTATTCATTCTCTGACAGGTCCCTGTATGGCAAGAGCTTTCACAAACAAATGACAAGTTACAAGAGTATTTGTAGTAAGAAAATGGTTAGAATTAACCTACTGTTTGGAGGTAGAATAATTCAAGTCCCAAGAAGATTGTCAGAAACCATTTTTTACTACTGTACACTCCTCCGTGCCACTTCTTTCATAAAGCTGCCCAGAAGGAACACATTGTGTTCTGGGGCAAGCACAATTTGCAGTATAGGCAATTGACACCTGTCTGGATACTGACACAAAGTAACAATATTTGAATCTTTCCTTTTAAGCTGTTAAAAACATGCTTTTCTTCTTATGCAAAAATTTTAAAATGTGAACCTTGTTGTATTCAAAACCAACAGACCAGCAGCATACACTCCAAAACCAGATTTTCAGAAATCATATCCAAATTCCTGAAAACTTGTGATTTAGAGACACGTCATGCAACTTCCAGCGTAGATCAGAATTATAAGCTCTACTGTCCTTTGACATATATCTGAATTAGTGATCTACAGATGCAAAAGACAGAAAACAAGACATGCTACCTTGTTCTACTGCAGTAAAACTCTGTCTTTGCTCCTTTCTAAACTTCAGAGTCCACTAAAATCTCTTAGCGGGTCATCAGTTTGCCCAGAATTAAACAGCCAGTAACTTTTCCGTTTAGTACAAAAAACCTACAGTTACTTTTCCTGGCATGAAAAAAACTGTGTTCGTCTGTTGATGGTTTTCACACAAATTAATTTTTTACAGACATTTTGAGGTCAGGGGATTGTCTGCTAGGCTGATGCAAGAAAATGTCACGTGATACCAAGTGTATTCAGTTCTGTATTTTTTGCATCCTTCATTCCCCCAATAAAGCACTGCAATCAACTTAAAGGAAAATCCTCACTATTTTTACAAATACCTGAGATACTGCAGATAAAATATACAAGAAAGCATCTGTATTTTCAGCTTGTTTGTTTTGTTCATGTGATAGATACTCATGGGGATTTTCAAAAAGCAAAAAGCCCAGTGCTTGTAAAACCTCCAACAGTTGGCAGGACTCTTCTAGGATATATTTAAAACCTGAAACTAAATTGAGCTTTTTAATGAGTTTGATTAAAATCTGATGGCAATACTTTAATGCTGAAAATGCTTCATGAACAGTAATAAATCAATCAGTGAGCTGAAACAGATAATTAATATTACTGCTCCATGGATTTAGACTGGAAATAAAGGTTCAGATAGTTACATAAAAGCGATAGTGTTAAATTGCTAATGTCGCGTAAGAACTTGGCACTAAGTTCTGGTCATGTTCTAAAATTCCAATTTTATAAAGTCAGCTGGTGGAATTAAGGTGGAAGCATGCCTTCATTCCCAGTCCTCTTCACCGCACTACTCACTCAAAAAGGAAGATGTGCTGTCTGTTCCCATATCTGATTATTCTTTAGCAGTGCACCATAACAAAGCTACTGTGGAGTAAACCCAGAATATTTCTACCACTTAATCTCTATGTGTCATTTTACTTTACACAGTACCACCATCTACCAAGCAGACACCGATGTCAGTGAGACTAGTGAGTGTGGTCCAGGATACACATTTAACAAGCCACACAATCCCCTGTCCTTTTGTTTTTTGTTGCTTTTTGTAATAGAGTTGACAAAATGGTTATTATTTGTTAGAAGCAGGCAAGCATTTTTCATTTCTAGTGCTAAAAATCTTCTTCTGGAAACCTGGTTACAAAGTCAACCAGCCTGATCAGTAGACTCTATGCTCTTTGGCCCTCGCTCACTCGGTTTTCCATCCCAGCGTTCCCTGCTGCCCATCTCCTTTTCCTTCAGAATTCACGACCCTTCATCTGCTGCCAGTCTCTTTCTGGTATGGTGGAATAGGCCAAGAAACAAAAGCAAAAAACACGGTTGTAAAACAGGTTTGCATGAAGCTTTCTGCTTCCTGGTGATGAAGAAAAAGAAACTCCACAGGAATTGTTAAAAAGTTGAATGAAAGTTGGATGCTACAAAGCTAGAACAATCTAATGTTTAATTAAAGACAATATGCTTGTTCCCTGCTGATACAAGGAAGACTCAGTAATGTGAGAGCATTTCATGTATTAAAGGGCTTGTAATCAGACAGTATTTTCTAAAAGCCTGACTGCTTTCCAAGTGCTCTTTCTAGGCAGGGCCTCTGCAAGCACTATGTGCACTTCACCACCAGCAGCTGTTGAAGAAACAGCAGCAGCAAGCACATGTTATCAATGTGATTTACATTCAACTTGAGAGTTGATCAGTTGCTGGCTAAGGCTGGTGAAGCATCTGCATCCACTAGAAGGAAATTTTTTGCACCAGTGAATATGCTTCCGCCCAGCTTCTATCATTGTACCAAGTAGGCAAAAACTACAGTACTGGTTGGCCACAGAGACGTGCCTTTTGAAATGTCACCACCTCTTTTAAATGCATGAACTCGCTTTGGAAAATGCAAAAATTATTAAGCTTCCTTTCCTGCCCTGAATAGTCAGAAGCAGAATCAACAACACAGAAACTGTTATCCCCTCCTAGATAATTCTGAGCTGCCCATAAGAGCACAGCCTTTGGTTACTCCACAGAGAGAAGAAGTTGCAAGGCATGAACAACTAGCAGGATAGCATTATGATCTGGGAATTAGAGACACAGCACAACAACAGTGATGACAAAGGCTGCTCTGCATTTTGTTTGTCAAACAGAAGCCAAGTACAGCAGGACAACTATCCACGCCCTGTCTTCAGAAAGCACGTTGCTCCTGATGGTCCTGTCAGATTTAGGACAGATAGCTGACATTGTTAGTGAGAGTGTAACTCTCAAGTCCCTAACAGAGTGGACAAATAAAATGCTATTCTTCACTCACTGACATAGGGAGACCCTATTTTCCCCCTCTTTTTATAGTGAAATAAATGTATGCTTGCACTGCCTGGTGCTTCAGTAGGTGTTTTACTCAGACGGGACTTTTGCAATCACTGAAATCCCTAAGCTTTATTTCTCCTTTTACTTGTGCAGGTGAGAATAGGGGTTGGTTCATCCAAAGTTATCTGTATGTTGAGGTAAGCAAGATTTATTTAAGAAAGCAGCAACTTTCTATGCAGATTTAAGGTAAAAATAAATCAGTCTTAGGGTGACATACTTGACCTATTTAGCCTGTTAAGTCCCAGGAGCATTTGACATGAATATGGAATCTATTACAGCAAAAGAAGATTCCTGAGGTGTCAGATGACAGTGAGATTTAAAAGCAGATGAAAACCATTGGGCTAGAGTCTTCCTTGATCCAGATTTACACAGATCTGCTGTATGCCACAACATACTTTGGTTCTATGGACTCTGGCTAACAATATGTTTAGATCAAAACGAAACAAAACCAAACCCCAAAACCAGGACACTGATGGCCAATATGCACAGAGAACTACAGCTGGACTGCAGACCCTTCACACAAGACTTTGCTGCCCAGCAGACACCCAGAGATGGAACAAGCTCCTGAGGTAAGGAGTGTGCTCTCTCAACCAGTACCACCACACTGCTGCTGCATGGTGGTTTTCTTGTCTGGGAGAAAAGCTCCCTAGAAAACCTACATCAGTCCAACCTGACCGAGGCATCTATAGCTCATCTTCTTGGTGCAGAATTATGACCAACTCATTGGTTTTGATCTTCTACCTTGCTGCTGCATGATGTATTTTAGTAACACACAGAATAAACTTCTGTGCTGTCCAAAGTAAATTCCATTTTTATAGCTGATGTGTAGTTTACTGCCCACAAAGCACCTGACGGGCTGGGCACAAGTCCCTGCAGCAGGTCATGCTCCTTGGTGACAAGCGGAGTGGCCTGGGCTCGGTCTGTGTGCATGGGCAGGCACTGGGCAGGCGAGTCCATGCTGTGACCACACTTACATGGCCTGAGCTGGCATCACAGCACAGGCCAAAGCACTCTGTATAAAAATCAAAGCTAACCTTAGACTAAACTGCAGTTCCATGCCGCCTTTGGTAGTTTAAAGAAGGCTGCACGTATTGTCCATGTAGCTGCATAGGCATCAGGACAAAGGAAAGCCTGGAAACATTTGGCAGGGGAGTTCAAGATCACTATTCAGATTTATATGGATCATACTTTTGTCACAAAATGGCACTTCAAAGCCTATTTCTGAACAGGGTAACTGCTATGAGTTCATACTGAATAAGTGGGCTCGTGATCTTTGGTCACAAATCATTTGACTTGCAAACGATTTCTAAGTGCTGTGAGATGCAGTCACAGCTGACTCAGGAACAGGGATAAAAAATAGGAAATCCCTCAGAAGAAGAAGAAAAGAAACTAATGCCAAGGAGAACAGAATCAGAAGGGGAAAAAAAAAGGGGGAATTTAGGAAGAAAGAAATATAGGGTTTACACATACTCTGGAAAACAGGAGCTATTTTAAGGTAGACCATCTCTGGGTCCAGATCCAGCTTCCAGTTTTCTAGTCTGGAAAGGGTCCTGTACAGATATACAGATATACAGATTATATCAGACACTGAATGCATCAGTCTTTTTGTAAGGGCACAAAAGACAACCTCAGTTTGCTACTGCTGAAAAAGCTGACAAATTGGAAGGAAAGTTTTGCATGCAAAATACCAGTATCATTCAGCAATTGACCTCTTGCCTTTTGCTGTTCAATACACAAACACAGTGAAGAGACATCTGCAATGTCCCTGACACTAGTTCTAAATTATTTCAAAGTCTCCATTAAGTTAAAGCAGTATGTTGAGGTAAAGGTTTTGGTAAGGCAAACATAAGGACCTGCAGTGGCTGAGGTCATCTGCCTGATCTGACATGGAAAAAACAAACCATAGGATTGGTACAGGTCTTGGAGATGCCCCAAGAGAATGCACAAAAATTCAGAGCTGGGGACAGCATGCCAAGACTGCACTGACCTCATGAGCTGAGAACAGGCAGAGCTCAGCCCTGTAGCCCGAGGACTCTCCCAAAGAAGTTATACACATCCAGAACTGTATCATGGGCTCATTTCCTGGCTGTGTCATGAGTTTCCCTAGAGAAACCAAGTATTTCCATCTGCAAGGTGGAGATAACAAACCTCCCTCATTTTCCATGGTCATTGTAAAGACAAACATAGAAATATCTCAGAAGCAGAGTCTCCACAGCAACAGTGACAACCTGAATCCATAGGAAGGACTTACAAACACATCCAGAACAGAGAAAAACAAGTGCATGAAAACCTGTAAGCCCTTCTGGAACTTGGGTGACATATCTGTAAAACATCCACCACCTCTGCTAAAAAGACAAAAATCCTACACAGCTGTCTGCTTTCTGCATGATCTGCAAGTTCTTGAGGGCATCCCAGATGCTGCCCACACTGGTCTCCACACAGTGATACAAGGCTTCCAGCCAGAGCATCCAGCTATGTAGGGTGCACAATCAGAAGCCTGGAAGCCATGCAAATTGGAGCCTCTGGGGTCTTTGTACTCTGTTGGGGACTGCACTTGGCTTTGACCCATGCAATGTCCTCCAGCAATAGATCCTCTCCAGCAGCTCTGAAAGAAGCTAAATACAAATAGCTGCTATGCTTCAATTTGGAGTTTTCTTCATTTGAGAAAGAAATATCTCAATTAATTTGTTTCTGCCATTGCTCAAAGTTTTCCTTAACTCACGAAAACCAGGAGAAAAGCAGGATGACTTGACCAATAATCCCAAATGGAAATCAGGTTTGGCAGCCTGGTGTGAAGACAGGATTTAAATCCAGAGTAAAGATCTACTATATCCCATTTTTAACTCAATTGTTTATTTTACAAGAACACAGTAGGGCGAGGGAGGTGCAAAGGGAGATGACATGCAGCTATGAAAGAAAGTCAAGGGCTAACCACAGCTTGGGCTCAGAAAAATCAGATGGCTCCTTTACCTTCTGCTCCAATGGATACTAGCTTGACTCCTTTGCTGGCAATGAAATCCAAGGCCTTGTTCACATTGGATATTTTGTGCACTCGCATTTTGCCTCTTTCAGGCTTAGCCAGACGTTCACCTAGTAAGAAAAGAGGCAAAAAAATAGTGTTAGAAAACAATCCTGAACCTGCTCTTCTCTGGTGCATGTTTCCCTGTGGTGTGGCTTCCACTGCTCAGCTTGGCAGAGAGCAGACCTCCCTTCATCCTTTCAGGACAGCCACACTCACTGTTTAAGCACTCCCACAAAGAATCAGACAGAACAGTATCTTTTTGATGCATCACAGATATGCTGGTAACAGAGAACCTGTCCTTTCAGAGCAGGTTTGCATCAGAGGTGAAAAAATCTGTTAAAACTCCACTGAGCTAGGCAGTGGAACCAACCTCCTCTAGCCACAGATAAGGAGGCCTGGAAAGAGCACGAACTCCCCTCCCTCCCCGACAAAGACAGGCGAGGAGCTCTCCTCCAGCATTTGCAACACCCAACTTAAGACAGCAAATCTCTCCTTGGAACTACCTATAGTCAAGTACAGGGTGATCTTGAACCTTGCCTTTTCTTTCCCCCAGCCAAGATTCAGACCGCCTACCTCTCTAGTCTCTCCACTGAATGGCCAAAACTGCCTGTAGCAGGAAATAAAATTACTTCTTTGACAAAGTGGCTTTATAACTGTAAGGACTGTCACATCAACTCCTTTCCATTAAGTCTGATGTATTTGTAACTCTGTACGAGGTCTTTTACACAAGTGCATTTTCAATGTTTATACTGAGGCACAAAGAAAGAAGCAGCCTAGCCCTGAGGTAAGAACAGGTTAATCTCTGACAGAAATCAGTCTTAGGATAACACCCACCTCCTGACTGCAACAAAGCTGGTGTATATGGAAAAGCACCTTCCAACCTTATTTATTTGAAAGAGGTACATTAAGTGCAGTCACATCCTTCTTGATAGGTTGCTTGTAACTACACTCACAGTCTACTTTTACTAACAATAACCTAAACACTCAGAGTAAGCAAATTAAAGCTTGGACAGGTGAACTTTTCAAAGAAACCTCAAACAGAAACATAATTAGATGGGATTTCAGGAACCACCTGCATACGATAACATTAGAAGTGAAGAGAACATACACTTCCAGATCAAAAGCTCTAGAATACAAAAACAATCTAAAGAAAACCCAAGCTGTTTTTGTACCTTAAGAAAGTTTTAATTAAAAGGAGCTCAAATGGGCAAGTCTAGGCAAGTCACTTGACCTATTCAGTTCCATAAGTCTCCTGCTATATCTTGAACTGAATTTTTAAGTCAATGTAAGCTGACTCAAACCCTTTATTTAAGGTTTAAGAGTGAGAAAGGAAAGTACTTGGCTTGTTTCCTAACACAGGTGTGAGGAAAAGCTAAAACAGAGAAGAGCATACTATGTCCATAACCATGCCCTCTAAAGGAAAAATGTCTGGAAATTACAATCCTTTGAAAGTGTTTCAGTGGTTACTGTAAACTGGTGTCATAACCTCCCACACCAAAGGATAAAACCAGATTAATTTTTAAAAGGAAACACTGATGTTTGACAATTTAAGTAAAAAGATGTATTTTATGGTACTGCCTCCTTACTAGGATTAAAAGAAAAACCCAATTCTTTTACTTTACTGGAACCTCAAGTACATGTCACAGTACACTGCTTTATTTTTCCACTTGGATAATGCTAGTCATTCTAAAGGAAAGCTGAAGCATTTTTTGTGACTGTTATTTGCGACAGTTTCACAATTATATTTTTATGTGTAATTTTACAATAGACTTAAGCAGTCTTATGCAGCCAAATGTCAACAAACGGGTTGAGCCAGCTAAAACCCAGCCATTTCCTTCAGTTCAATGCGACTGCAGACTAGCCTTCCAAAAAGAAAAAATAAAGACAAGCGATTAGGTTTCAGCTGGAATAGCGAGCTGATCCAATTCACCTTGTGGCTGCATGTGCAATGCCAGTACAGTGGGAAGCATCTGAACTGCTCTCCTTGAGGCTGGGGAGAACAGGATTGTTCCCCCTGACAGCCATGAGATCCTCAAGTAATTGAAGGTGATTGCAAACCTCTCTCAGATTCAAATCCTTTCTCTGCAAACATTTTTAGCTTTCAAAACCCAATGACTATTTCCTTCAGACTTGGACTTCATTATAGATCTAGATTTCCAGAAAAGCATCATCTGGTTCCATGCCATATATGGTGTGGGCTGTTAAAAGGAAGCCTGGTAGAAACATGGTCTACTTTGAGCTATTGGCATCACTGGTTTTATTTCTCAGTAGCTGACAGCAGATTCTCCTAGCTGACAAAATGAAAATGGTCTACTACTTGCTTCCATTCTCTGATTCTCATGTAGTAGCCCAAGGCTGTGCTGTAAAAGCCAAGCAATGCAAGGATGTGTTGGCACAGAAGTTGTTTCCTGCAAATTTGTTTAGGAAAAATTTCAGTTAGTGATTATGTCTGTTTGAAGTGGAAAAAAAGCACCTTATAACTTTATTTTAAAAGTACTAAATGTAAGCTTAGCCTTTTTCAGTCTTGTGGTATTATTTTTAAAATGGCTTTGTCAGGGGAGGGAAACATTTATGGTGAAAAATCAAAGTGTAACTTTTGGGGCAGCTTCTAAGGGTGGCTGCAGTTGTTACTTTCAACCACAGATACCAACCAGAGGGGACCTGCAATGAGGAAGTCCCAGGACAGTCCATGGAACTTCCCCCACTGTACAGTGACTGGGGAACCAAGGGGCCCTTGTGAGGCTGAAAGGGGACCTGTGAGCAGCACAGCTCACCTCCAGAAGGAGAAGGTACCATGCTGAGTAGAACTGAAGCACTCTCCTCTTGCAGACCATCACTGCTTCCCATACTTTGGGAAACTGCACTGGATGGGAAAACTGCTTCCTATCTGCCCCAGATGCCTAGCACCAATGTGTTCCCAAGGACACATATGAGGGTCTCCCTCCCTGAAAGAGGTTTCCCACAGTCCCAGTGGCAGTCCCTCTTCCATTGCAGGGTCTCCGGAAGCTTCCCTGATGCAGACTCCAGCATTCCTGCCATGGCAGAGCGGCAGCAGCCACTCTGCAGCAGGGGCAGAGGGAGATAGTGCTCTCTCACTCCCACATATCCCGGCCAGGTGGAGGAGGCACTCAGCTCCACACCGCTCTCAGCCAAGCTGACCCAGCACTCCCATGGCTGAAAGCTCTTACAGCCTCATACTCTGGGTTAGAGGAGATGAGCCTGACACAGAGTAACCCTGCCCATGCCAAATTCCCATGAGCAGCTCTACAGTCCCCCAAAATATGTGAAGTGTGAGCCAAGAGCTGAAAGGAAAGGCCAGAAGCTGGAACTGGAGGGCTAAGAGCCATCCAGTGACTCACCATTTTGGCAGATGGCAAAAACATACAGGTGAGCCCTTGCCAAACATCAGGAGACTCCTGACCCTCACACACTGCTCCCCTTATGGGCTGCTACTTCCCCAGCTATGGACCTAAGGGGTTGCTAAAGGAGCTGGCAGCTGGAAGGAGGCTCTGTATGAGCAGTGGGGCTCACAATGGATAAGGAAACTGCAATGACCGAAGCGAAATGAGGAAAAATGTGCCACGTTTCTCTTTTTTTGCCACTGTACTTAGGAGAGCTGCATTCTACCTTCTGCTGTCTCCAGAGAAAGGATGTTAAGTTTTCAGTGTGTGAAGGACCATGGCCTCTGGTGGGATGCAGTCCCCAGCTGCCCCCTATGCCTTTGTCCACTGGTGACACAGCAGCAGCTGCAGGCACAGAGCTGCTCTGCACAGGGACAGGTACATGCCGTGCCCACACCACTGCAATTGGAAGTCACTGGCTTCTTGTCAAACAGAGGTGGATCTGACAGGCCTTACCAGTGGGCTACCAAAGGGACAACAGCAGAAGAAGAGTGGGAGATGATGCAAAGAAATTAAGCAGCATGAGACACAAGATCCCCTGCTTTAGCACCAAGCCTTATCTGCCTTCTCCTAGACATCCTTCTCTCCCCCATCTTCCAATCCAGCTATTTGAAGTTAGGCCACCAAGGCCCATCTGCCCCAGTGTCCAGGCTGCAGACCTGCCTCTCTGAGGGAACATAAATACAGAAAATATACTAACAGGACTCTGCTACCTCATTTCTTACAGGCACTGCAGAAACAATGTGCATGCTGCAAAGTTCTGATAGTGTTTCGAACTCGGATCCCTTCAAACCACCAGCATGGCCAAACTCCCTGAGATTTTATTCTATATTCAGAACTTCTTGAAAAACACTGACAATAAACTGACAGAATCGCATAAAATGGAAAAAGGGAAGGTAAGGAAAGAAAAGGGACATAGGTAAGGCAGTCTGAGTGCTACTATCATGGCCATTTTATTGGAAAATATACCAAGGTCAGGAATTCAAGTCACTGGGTTGCTGTAACTGGCTCAAAAGCCATCAAAACAAAGTCTGTGAACTGGGGGTGAACAACCACAGTTTGATAAATACGGTCTTGCCCTCCTTCAATCCCTCCTACAACACTTAACTAAGGTAATTATTTCATGAGCACATCAAAAGGGATTACTGATTATACGAAATAATCCCTAGGAGATCTCTGTCTAGTAGTGGGACATTTGTGACACAGAGTAAAAACAAATCTGACCTAACTTGTTCATGCCACTACTTTTATTTCAGACTGAGTATTTGGGCATTTTGGTTTTTTGGGGGATTTTTTTTTCCCATGAAGGTTTGAGCATTGAGCTCAGATTGAAACTAGAATGGAAAAACTTGAGTAATGACTGAAACTGAATGGCACAGAAGATTCACTGGTTTGACTCCCTTCTTCCAGTAACTTCTATCATATTCCCACTGCCATGTGGCTCTGGTATGATTTCCCAGAGCAGCATTCCCACACTTCCCAGAGCTGCTTCATCAGCCTTGCCAAGCATAAGAGCCACTGCCTGGATGTTCACAGAAGGCTGTGCATTCCTGACAGGCAGAGAAGAGCCAAGAGGCTGGAGCAGGAATGCAACAGGCAGCCTGCACAGGCCATGAGCTTTGGAGTACATTCCCAAATGGCCAGTGCTGGAGACATATATTTGTTAGGGAGAAATTAGTTCCAAATCAGGAAGCAGCTTCTTCCATTCCAGCAAAAACTACAGCATTACAGCCTTTACAATCAGTATCCTGCATGGGCAGCACCACATAGAACCTCTCTCACCTGAAATGACTTCCAGAAGTAACATGAGTTTAAGACCATCCCTGAAATCTTCCTCTATGTTCTCAATCTGTGTCCCAGCCTTGCGGAGGTGAGAATTACACCATGCTGTAAATGTCTAAAACACAGAAAAGGAAAGAAAAAAAAAAGCAGTCAGTCATCTTCCCACAAACCAAACAACAGTTCTAAATCAAATCAGTGCTGCTGAGTACCAAGACAAACGCTCATTAAGTTACCATCTCTCCATCCAATGTCCTTGCGGAGCACAAGCATTTGCACCTCTAAATACCCAAAGAAGTTGCAGGATGTTTCTGTAGCCGAGGGAATCTGAGACAGTAATTTTACAGCTCCAGCACATCTGATGTTCTGGAGAGGCTTCTCATTTTCTGTTTGCCTTAAAATACCTTGAAAACCATTTTAAAGCATGCTAAGAGCTCAGATTGCTAAGGACTTCCAGTGGTATTAGATATAGATAGGTAATAGATTAGACATCTATAGGTAAATAGATAACACATATTAATATGAAGGAGAACAGAGAACAGCATTCCAGATGATCTTGTTTCTAGAGAGGTGCTTGAGGAAAAAAAAAAAAAAGAACCATTCAACTGCCTCTGCTCCACTCCATCCTCAGCAACCCTCTGACACTGAAGGACAGCATGCTGAGCTCCTCAGCCACATAAACCACATCCCACTAGTGTCTCTCCTGCTGCCTCCATTCTCACCGACTAACTGCTAAGCAGATCTCCCTTTCCTGTGATCACTCCACCTTTCCTCCCCCATCACATGGAGCAGTAAATACTTTTTGAATAAGGATAATATCATCCATCTCAGCACAAGTGCATGTCCTAGAAAGGATAAAGGAAACCATTACTTAGTGACACTACTGTCTAGCACAGCCGCAAACTCCCACTACTTGAGAGCCTCTGGCAGAAGCATCATTGCAGACATTTCAAAAGTAAAATCACAGACACTCTGTAATTAAGTGATTCCGTGCACCACCCCTGGAATAATAATGAGTCTAAAGTGCAGGACAGACTGAGGCCCAAACTACAATACAGCCAGTACTACGCAGGCTAAACAAAACTCTTTTTTGAAAGCACCTTCCAACCTCAACTAGTCAAGACAAAAGTATCTCCCATGTGAGAGAAATTAATTTCACCACAACAGATGACAACACATTTTTTGTGGTTGTCCTCTGTAAGCCCATGCTTTGAACAATACACATATGGGGCACTGACAGGGGAGAGACCATCCCTTCCAAGAGATGTGACAGGAGGGATCTGTAAAGAGTACCATGTGAACTAGTCTGAAAGAGACAAGTTTGATGGTCAAAGCACAAGAAGCAAATATGAAACATCTCACACACCTCTGTGTGGCACACACTTAAACATGTGACTCAAAGAGCTGAATCTCATCTGAATGTGCAGAAGCTGTTTGAAACAAAACTACTGTTTGAAGAGCAAATGGTAGCAACCAGGAGGACAAGTTTGTTCAAGTGCTAATGAATACGTTTCCCAGTGTTTGAATAGCAGACCAAGTAAATCCTTTCCTTTGTACAATCTGATAACCCCTCTATCACTCTCTAAATACAAGGATGAGGTTACTCAAAAATGAATGTATCCAAAAGCTCAGTGCTACCACAAGGAAAGTCTTCCCTCCCTCTCCCAGATGTGGTCCAGAGCCAATTCAACTCACTGACCCAGCAAAGAAAATTGTTTACTTTCTTAAGACTGGTCTTCTGCTCAGTAGTGCATGGAGACAGTTCAGCAGAATTTTAACAAGCCTCTACAAAAGAAAATTTGGCACACAAGGGCCAAGCAGGAGGGTGGAGTGGACGACAGCAGCCATGCCATTTTAAGCTGCTGGGGAACGACAGAAGGAACGACTCATTTAATACTGAAGCACAGCATGCCAAAAATTTAGAAATGCTTTACTACTTACACCATGCATGGGATTTCAATAAAAAGATTATCCCAAATGGCAACAGTCTTGTTCTTCATTGTCTCAAAGCTGGGATTTCTCCACTAACCTGTTCATCAGACCACAACTAGTGTGGCAGAATCTTTCCTTGGAAAAAGCATTGCTCAACAGCTGCTGAGCTTTCCACTGCTGTGCTCTGGCCTTGTTCTCCAATGGGACTGTGGAATGGAGCAGGGTAACGGCAGCACAGCTATAAATACTTTTATGGCAATGGCCCTTTGGACAGATGCACAGACTGCAAAAGTCTGGGATCTCTTTTTGCAAAATGGCCTGGTTTCCTTCCAGATTTGGAAGCTTGGAAAAAAGAAGAGTAAGTAATTAAGACCCTTTTATTGCTTTCTATTATTAATCCCCCGAGGAAAAAGAAAGCGGTGATGGGGTTTTTTTGATTAAGATTGTTTTTATTTGGAAAAGAGCGTTGTATCCTGAAGTATATCCTTTTGGCATGATTTTCTTCATTCTACTGCTTGAGCTGTACTACAAGAAGAGAGGTTCATTTATTTGGCTCCCTTTTGCAGCCAGGCTACTTCACTCTTCCAGAAAGGGCAAATGAGAGCAGAGATGCTTTCAAATGCTACATCATCACCACGTATCAAAGTATGAGAGCAAGTTATGTCAGAAAGGTGGTGGATGCCCATGAACCTCCTTCTCATATCTGGAAAGCAGACAAAGCAAAATACCTTGAGATAGTGTCTGGCCCTGGGTGACATTACGAAATTCATGTGGACTGAGGGAGGAACCCTGAGATCTAACTCACAGGCCACAAGGCTGCACTTTTATTTCTTGTCTGACTTCTCTGACGTCATTTCAGTTTTGTTCTCCATCAGCCCAAAGCAGATCAGATATCTCTGCTTTAAATCACTGATAATTCCACTGGAGGTCTACAGGGCATCCCTCTGCACAGTTTGAGGGTGGAAAAGAGTCACCAGTTCTACACTTCCAAGAAACACAGATGAAGTTAAATGCAAACCACAAATCTTCTAAACTTTGCTTTATTAAAAAGCCTGGCAGAATAACTAGATCAGTGAGAGTATTTTTATTGCTGCAAGAATCACCTAGGGCTTGGTAGGAAACAAAGTTCAAGAGCCAGCATCAACTCCTCAACTGGAACCACCTCCATCTCATCATGGCCTCAGACAGGCCGAAGCGACACAATTCCACAAAACACTGCCATTAGCCATGAGTGGCAGTAGGGATACTTCAGCTTCTCAAGAACACGAACCATGAAGGGTAAATAGAGCACACACAGTTTTCATGAGACAATTCTCAGATGTGCAGACATTTTCTCAAGGCATCTTCAAGTCCCACATAAATTCCAACAAGCATAATACTACAAGCAGCACAATAGCATATGTGAACAGCAACAACCAGTATCCCAGTGTGGATGCATTAGGCCATTTTACAAGAAAGCAAGATTATGAATGCTTTTAATAACTGCAGCGAGACTCACAAACTGTATCCACCACAGATCAACCCAGAGCAATATCTATCAAAACATAATCATTGGAAAATAGCTTTATGTTGCATTTACTGTATATACTACAGAGGGGTAAAATATCTTCTTCCTTCAAAGCAGCAAACTAGAAAGAGGTCTGACAGACAGGAGAAGCCTGGATAAATGCAACAGAAAAGCAGAGGGAAGCGAGAGAAGGGAGAGCTGAAATTTTCACTGTCCACTGAGTCTTGCAATCCTGGCAGTCTTGTTTAGAGCCATTTTTACTGACTTGGCTTCATGCATCTGCACAGGATCCTTTTTGTTATTCTAGGAAACCTACTGAAACCTCCCACTCACCCCAGCCACCTTCCGGGCAACACAGCTGCTCCTCCCCACGCCTTGAGTCACAGCTACCAGTGGCAAGTGGCTCAGGGGCACAGCTAAGCCCTGCTGTGTTGTCTGTCACCAGCAAACAAGTTTTCAAAAGTGGAAAGGGCTGTCAAAAGCAGCCAGCCACCTTTCTGGTGCAGGCCTGGCCCTAGGAGCCAGGGAAGGGAAAAACCACGAGAAAACCACCACACCTTTATTTGTTGTGGTGAGGTGACTTGCACCCAATTCAGAGGGCAAAAATACACGGCCAAGCGGGAAGCTGCTCGGAAACAGCAGATGTTCTTCCTTGCTGTTTGCAGACACAAAAGTCTGGAGATTATTCTCCTGCCTACTTCTAACTCCCTGTCCCAAAGACAAGAAAACAAATAGTCTGCTATCTTGAAGCTTATGCAAGTTTCAGAGCTGGAAAACTACTTACTGTTAAATAATAGCACAGAAATCTCACACCATAAATTCTCTGTGGCAACTGCACAACAAGAGGTGCAAACAGACTGCCAGGACACCCCTGCAGAGGTCTGCCTCTTGTTCACCGTTCACTATGGAAGATGTCTGATGAAGGAGCACATGTGTTTGCATGTATATGGATGCATTTCTCACCACTGCTGTCTGTACTCCCTGCTCCTATCTAGCTATGATTTGTAATTTTTTTAGTTTTTTTTTTTTCTATTTATATCCCAGCCTAATCAGCAAGATCCCTGACATCAAGATCAACTCTTGCTATTTGGCTGCTGGGTTCTGCATGAACAATATCACATTGGTATTCCACCACAATATAACGTATCAGATAACAAAAAGAATAACAAATGTTATTAAAAGCAAGCAGATATGATTAACTGTTCTGCTCAGCATATACTTATATATTTATACTTGCTCATACATATTTACTTAGCTGCCTCAGCATATTTACTGTTGGAGTATCCTCTACAAGGCTACCTGCATACCTATTTTAAGTCATGCATACCCTTTTTCTTGACACAACATGAAAAGTCCTTGCTTCTTCACTGTATTAACCCCTTCCCAATTTTTTCCTAGTCAAAACAACAGCAGGTGATAGCTAGTCCTGCAACCAAACCTCTAATGAGATACCATTTTCAGCTAGGTCCTTCCAGGTATCTCAGCCCTGTCAACTGCAAACCTACCCATACCACTTGTGCATACACACATGTACTCTCTGGTATTCTCTGCACTTCCCCAACGTTTGCTTTTGTTCCTGAAAGCCAATAACCTTTCCCCTTCACACTGTTATTTCCTATCTGAGTACCTTTCTGGTACCAAAGTGGCTCAGGCAGAATTCCTGAAACCTAGGGAAGCAGGACAGTAAGTCAACATTTTAAAGACTGTTTCTGTCTCAAAAGCAGCAGCATCAATACCATTTGGAGCAAATCTAGAGAGCTCTTTGCTGAAAAAAGGCAGTCATAAGGCACTTCAGCTCCTGAGCAATTTTAGCAGTGTAAATGTCAAAGCTACCACAGCCACATAAATGACTGATACTAAAAAAAAAAATAGTCAGTTTCATCTCTTTGTGGCTGTGACAATGACATTCCAGCTTCTTCTGACCTTTCCTGGTGCTCTTTCCTTCTCCCCTTGCTAAATCACTCTTCCACACAGCCCTGCTTTCCATGGGTGAATGTAAACTTTCTGACACAACCAAGAGACTGCCATATTTGTCTAACAGCCCTGGAGAAGCTGTAATTGAGCCAGAGCAGTGCTCGTTGCCTCTTTTCTGACAGGAGAAAGGTCTGCCTTAAGCAGAAGAATTCACTGGAGCACTGCCTCTCCAGACCACCACCACTGTGCTCAAAGAGCAGCAGTGTTCACAGCCACCAAGGCCCCCTCATTCCTTGTGTTTATGCTGGGGATGAATTTTAATCAAGTACTTCAACACAGCTCTGCTGTTGAGATTTGTCCACAAAGGTTTGGCTCCTGTTAAGAGGGGGATGGAGCTGCTAGCACACAAATCTCAGTCTAGCAGCACAGTTTGATGCTGTCTACACATGTGCTCTGCAAAGGGAGGTCTTGAGTGGGCTGAAAGGTACAGGTGCTAGCCCAGACTTTCTTCTAGTGTTGTAGGGGAAATGACAGCAGGATTCCCTTTCCAGTCACCAGAAAAGAAAGCAGGATATTCAAGCAATACTTCATACATGGCTAAAACCAAAATCAATTTACCTAGCTGCAAGTGCTGCACTTCTGCTAGTCATGTAGTTAGCAGTACACCTGGACTTCTGACTGCACAGCCAGGCTGCATTCCCTGTCTGGCCTGAGCACAAACCCTTCCTGGCTCCTGCTTACTGCCATACATTCCCCATGGGACTGCTGGGACATATCAGCTAATTCTTGCAACAACTTTTGCAGCCGAGTCCATGCTGCAAGGAATTTGATTTAAATAAAATTATCTGAAACAAGGACTGATGCAATAATCTAATAACATTTAATAGTTTATTATAGCAGGCAGAAAACTGCACACACAGCTTTTTTTAACCAACAGGATTACTAATAAAGCATTCCAGCTGCCCCATAATGGGATCCTTTCCACCTTGGTAGCCTGGAAGCTGAACATACCGTATCAATTAAGGAGGATGCTAGCCCACGGCCACCACAAATATCTCTCTCTTGCTACTTGAACAGAGAGACTAGGCCATCATCAACTAACTGGAAGGATTTGACTGGGGAGGCCATGAAAAATAAAGCTCCACAATCCAGTTCCAGTTTCCCCTTATTCAGCAGTAACTCATTTACTAGAATTAGCTCTCAGGGTCTCATGTGATTTTCCCTTTCCTAATGCTACTGCTCTGAATCCTCCTTTCACATCTTAAAGCTCTTGGAAGAAATGCTGGGGTTTCGTGGGTGGCTGCTTAACACCGCCCCACACTCAACACAGACTCAGTTGACAGGCTTGGTTGCAGCTTCTTTTCCTGCACAAGTCTGTGATATAAGCTGACAAGGAGGTGCTCATTTAATTGGGCAGTAATTACAAAGTAATCTTAGATCCTGTCAACACCCTGGCAAAAGAAAGGCTACAGCTGGACATAACAGATCACACCAACAACCCTAGTGAAGAAAGCTGAGCATTAAAAAGGCTGTTCATGAGATACAAGTGGCCCATTGAATATTTTCTCCTCCCATGTGCTGCAAATGACAGAAGCTCTATACACATACATATTATTGGTTTTTAATAGTGATGGAGGAAGTGCAGACCTACTATAGCCCTACTTCTGTATATTACACCTCTTGGATTACTCCTTGGTGTGCTTGGATGTCTGCTAGAATGCCCAAAAATACTCAAAAATGGTTGTCCTCCCCTCTCAGGGGAGCTCTAGGTACTGCATATCCTCTACACAAACCTCATCACAAGTATAGGGAGCCACCCAAAGTGCCTTTTATTTGAACCTGAATTAAGAGAAAAGTCACCATTTGCCATACCCCCCAATCTCATTTTCTAACCTAAAATACCTTCGCTACATGTTGCTTTGCATTTGAAGCCACATTACAGTTTTGAAAAGAAGAAAGGCATTTGATAAACTCTTTTGGTATTTATGTTCCAAGCCCAGTCTCCAGGACACAGAGGTAGTTCAAAGAGCTTGGTTTGTGTTGACAAAAGTTACATTATTAGCAGCTGACCTCTAAAGAATTACAGGTATGATGCTCAATGAGATGAAGGCTGCACAATGAAAAGCTTTGCTTTCCAATAGAGTTGGCCCTTTAGAAAAGCTGAAGGAATTAAATGGATATTCAGAAGGAATCATTACAGACACTTGCAGCACAATTTCACCACCTCCACTAAAGGAGTTCAGTACTCCTAGCATCAGTGCTAATGCACTGTTCTGGCTTAAATTGCAGCCACTGAGTTCCAAACTGAAAGACAAAATATAGCCCACACTACTTTCTCAAGTGCTATGCCCTGAAAATGGGAGGTATCATTACACTGTACTACGCAGTACCAGCATCTGCTCAAAGAACCATCTGGTGGCCGCATAAAGACTTACTGAAGGTGAAAAGGCAATTTTTAAGTCTACTTGCATTTACCAACCCCAGGGCACAGCCCCTGCAATTTGGAAACACAGAACTCAGTCACTTTTTAGCCACTTTCCAAAACCCATCTCTGCAGCTCAGGATGAGAACAACAGTACAGCAGTAAGAGCTCCATTTCTAAGGGTAAGCATATGCCAGCTTGGATATCCCTGGTAGTGAAGTTCTCCACTGAAGTCTCTCTTTGTCCAGAGGAGCTAGGAGCTGCTGCATAGAGAAAATAAACTCTTCTGACAGCCAGTTCATCCTTTTGGACACTGGCAATGAATCAGCAGCACATACATTTTTGCTCAGTGGAATACAGTTCTCAGTGCCTTGCACAGTTTTTAATTCTCATATCCTGGAAGACAGGACAAAAAAATAAGAAACCAAAGTCTGTTCCACATTGTTTTCCCAGTGCATGATGTTAACTGCTTTGGAGCCAGAACACACCCTTTTATTAGCTAACAACAGGCTAAAGTGGCAAGGGCAGAAATCTCAATCCAGCACATTTCCTGTCCAACACAGGGTAAATATTTGTTCTTCTCTACATTTGTGCCTCTGGAGCCTTTAACTCCATTTCTGCTACAGAACTGCACCATTTCACAAAGAATCTGCTTCTAGTATTTGAAAGCTACTGACCATTAAATCAATGAGTTACAAGGATATCAACTGGCTAGAAGTAAGGTCTTTTACTGTTTATCATGAAGTTCAGACTAGCAAGACTCTTCATTATACTCCTCTTTCCTATGAAATCAGCTCATAAATGTCAACTTGCTTCCAAGCTCTCTCATAATAAAAATTAAACAGAGCTTGTCTCTGCGTTTTATATGCTGAATTTCCCACATGCTTTATAGCATTTTAAGATATACTGGAAGAAATAACTTTACCACACTAGGATGCAACTATTTATAGACTGGAAAGTGGCAACAAACCACTGAAAGCCAGACTGTTCAATTCATGGAAGCTGAACTCCAACTGTTCAGCACAGGATAAGGCCAAGACACCAGGATGAAAACCTGCACAAGCAGCCTTATATTCCTGATGGCAGGCCTGCACTTTAGATCTCACCATCCAGGTTTATTCAGACCCAGTATTGATTCCACTGTGAAGGTGAGGGGTCACCCACCTGGTCCCATGAACAGGTTGGGGGGAAGACAGAGGACATAGGCCCATGCTCTTAAGCCAGAGCTGGAGCAGAGCTGCATGTCCTGCTTTGTGTTACAGTGCCAAAGGTACAAGACTTCTTTCAACTTGAAGCAGGTCAGGGAAGCACTTTCCCTTGGGTGGATCCACAGGCAGACACAAACACAGCTGCTCCAATGAAGATTTGTCTTGCTTCTGCCATGAAGCAATATGTGTTGGGCCTATCAGTTTATACTAAGCCCATGGCCAACAGTGCAGGAGCTGATCTGGCTGAAAGCCCTTCTGCAGTGTAGGTTCAGAGACATCTGGGGCTGCCCAGAGCTTCCTGGGAGGATTCACAGGTGGTGTTTTTTTTGTGCCTCTTCTTTGGCTGTTTACTTTGTTGATGATGGGAAAGGGAGGAAGAGGAAATTGCAGCTTTATTTATCCAGGTTTTTTAAATACAGAGCTATGTAAACAGGTTGACTAATTGAAACAACTGAATGTATTGCCCACTGCTCTGTATGGATGCTGCAAAACCAGCACAAAGCATTGGCTAGAAGCTAGGGACTCTAGGCATGAAGCCTTAGAGCTCCCTGTCAAAGAGCAAGGAATCAGAAAGGATAGGCTACATGGCATAGATGTACTATGTATTTGGGATTCACTCCCACCACCACTAACACCAACTCTTGGATAAAATATACAGAAAAAAAGTAAGATTTTTGGATATATTTATCCCCTTGGCCATCATCACTCTTTCTGACACCATGTGCTGTCAGCGTTCAGGGCTCTCACAGTAATTTGCAAGTGTGAAAAGCATAATTCCCAGCTCCAGAGGGGTCATTCTCAGCTCCAGAAAAGTCATCTTTTGAACAAGGTCTGCAAGTGTTAAGGTCATTCACCTGAAATGGGATTTTCCAAAATTAAGAAAATTGCTCCTGGGACAAGACGACTCTGATTCACATGTGCTACCAAAGAAGTAGGGGCCCTGAAGATGCATACGGATCTTACTGTGCTAGGAACTACCAAACACAGGGCAAAAAGCTGCTCTGTGCTCCAAAGCACTTCAATGTGAGACTTGAGATGAGGGTGGAAGTAAGTAGGCAGTGTTAGTCAGGGTGCTTGGCAGTGGTCTCAGCACACCTACAACCCACCTCTTGTCGTTTTCTGTATCAAGATCATCGTAAACTAGAGAGACTTGATCCACAAAGACTGATCCTATCTGGAAAAGGAACAAACAGTTCACAACCCCTACAAGCAACACAAACGTGTCTGAACTGCAGCCTCCTGTGCACGACCACAGGCCTGAATCCCCCCCACTACTCTCTGATGTTTGGAGCCATCTCGTTGTTCCCAACAGCTACATCCATGCCACAGTGCATTCTGCTCTGGTTTGGTCCATGCCGTTGGTGCTGCCAGCCTAACGTAAGGGAAACAATGTAACTGTGCCAGTCTCTAGCAGATCACACCTAAGCAAGTGAGGCAGCACAAACAAGAGCAAGAAAGCAACTGAAAATGCAATGAGTAGAGAGCTGCCATCAGGGGCTGATACAAGTGTGGGCTGACATCCCATAGTGGAGGAAAGTATGGGAGAGGTTGAAATAGGGCCTTAAAACAAAGATAGCTACCTCATATTTAATAAGGTGAAGAAAGGGATGGTACTGAAAAGACATGAGCTGAAGGGCATGTTTAAAAGTGATGGATGACAAAAATTACTGCTGCAGCTGTTTGGGTGAGTGTGATTCGATTGCTTCATGGAGGTCAGAAAAAAAAGAACTGCCATTACTGAAACATAAGATAATTGAGAGTCTGTGTGACAGCTGCATGGAGATTCATCAGCCATTTTGGAATAAAATGGCAGGTCAGAGCAGGGAATGTCACATCTATTGTTGGATAAAAGAATTTAACTGATCTGGGGGAAGGCAAGATACTGAATGTTTACATAAAGGCACTGTACAAAAGTCTCACTGCTAACCCATGTGAGCAGTAAATGTCTTCTGAAGTGCAAAGTACAGAACTGAGCCTTGGGAACCCTGAAAAGGGACCACCTGAGCACCCCTTCTTCCTCCCACCTCCACTCCTGCAACACAGAACAGAGAGACTGAGAAGGTGGAACTGCTCCTCCATCTACTCCCAGGTAGATGTGCCCCTTTCATTCACAAAGAGCAGCAAGAGTCATCTTTTACTGCTGTTACCTCTCTAAAGCCAGCAGAGACAATTGGGATAGGACTGAGATTCACACTTTCTCACCCACGAAGAGAAGGTAAGTCTTTCGTGTGGCACAAGCTTTCCAGTGTGTCCATTCCGTGTTTAATTGAACCTGCAGGCTTTCAACAGTGCACAGACAAGCAGTGTCAGGATGATCAGCTCCTCAGTGAATTACTGGGAGGTGACCACAGGAATTTTGCCTCCCAGGCTTTAACTCTTAGGTGGCCTCATATATTTGCACAGCTGTAGGTTCAACAGTTTTTTCACTTAAAGTTTAAATAACTTATAGTTTAAATGAAACCACTAATAACAACCAAAAATTATACAGATCAGTGTCTCTGTGTCCTGTGGTTGTGGGACAAGTATTTATTAAGGTAATGGTCATATTTAAAATTGAATTGCATCATCACTTTTAATTGGATACCCAAAGTATGAAAGCTACTATGTCTGGTGAGATTATGAAGGTGGTCTTTTCTGGAATCTTAAGACATGGTCTGTGCTTAGGCATGAATATGTCATCTAAGAGCAGAATACAACAGGATTTAAACTCTCTACAATAGCACCGAATAGCAAGTTATTTCTCAGTGAACATCACAGCCCCAGGAGGGGTCTGATTAGTGAGCATCTTCATGGGCCTCAAGGCATCTGCCGCCACTGCAAGCCTCTAGCATCGACTTACCACCACATGCACTGCAAGTGACCGGATCCTCCTACCTTCATGCAGTAAGTCTAGTCCTGACTGGTACTGAGGTGTACTTTGCAGGATCTGTGCCAAGTTTGTGAGTACACCGGGACAGCACAGTGAAAAACAGTGTGGAGCATCTAAGCCAAGGCACCAGAAACACTGGTGGTAGTACAGCACAGCTTAGCAATGGCTATCTAACACAGGAGCTGTAACAGGCATCAGGGGCACAGTCTCCCACAGAGATTAAGACCCATCAAACATGGGAACTGAGGCTGAGTAGCATAAGGAAGCGAAGAAGAGGAGTTCACATCTTCCCAGCACGTTGTGTTCAGACCAGGGTGCAGATATTAAAACAAAGTAAGAAAAAAAGAACAGTTGAAGATTAAAATGATGATAAGGCATAATTACAGCAGTTTTGTTCCAGACTTCTGTGGTTCAACGTTTCAGACATCCCAAGTGTTATATATTGGTGTTCAATTCGTCTCCATAAAATGTATATATATGATATATATGTGTGTATAAAATGCTAAACCGGAATCTATGTAAGTCACGCTTCTTACAAGACACATCCAGGCGGAGGGGGATGCTTGCAACATCTGCCGGCAAATTCCAGAGGGAGCTCATTACCAACTCTAAAGACGTGGCCGATCTGGAGATGGGCCTTCCTCGATGGCTACTCCGAGCCATCATCACCCGATAAGATATCTGATTCAGATAATCGCAGTCATCGAAGAATTTCCCCTCCACCCCCGGACTCAGATAAACGCATTAATAATTCAACACCTTCCGGGAACAGCATTGTCCGAACCTATGCAGAGCAAGACGAAAAATGAATATGCAGAGATAAGAGAGGCTTGAGAGGCTTGAATGCATTGGCTTGAATGAATAAACTGTATATAAGCTAAGCGGACCAGAACACCGGTGTGAACAGTGGGGATCTGATAGAGGTCAAGTCACAGTTCACCCAGCTCCCAGGCTCGACACTGCATTCCTGCATTGTGGCTCTTTTCAATTATTATACCAAAAATATTGTCAAATAACATTATTTTAGTTGATTGGACAAATTGGCTCCGAGCATTTATAACACCAAGAGATCAGCAATTGCACTGAGAGAGATGGAGGCAATGCTGGCTCACCCAACATAACATCTGGCTGAGGACAGCACAGCACTCTCCTGTGTGTCCTTCAATTTGCTGTCTTTGCTCCAAACTCACACTCCTTGGCCCTGCCGCCAAAAATTCAGGCTGGGAATCCAGGGACAATATATTTACCTTTAAGGGGATGCAATCTTTAAAGAGTTTCTTGATCTCATGAGCAAAACCTTGTATTTTTATCTTAATTACATTGTCTTGAGACTGTTTATGCAGTATATCAAAGCAAGAAACACTATCTAAATGAAGTCAGATGTGGGACTGATACCAAGGATTAAAAGCAAAAGAGAAACATTCCAGTCTGTTGGATATTTTTGTTTTCTTCTTGCTTTGATCTTTTATTCAACCGGAACCATTAGCAAAGGCAGTTCCAGTTCTTAGTAGCACAGTAGATCTGAGCTAATATCTGTTAATATTGTTTGCTATTTTAAAAGGTTGTTCTATGGGTTTATAGTCTAGTTTTCCAAAACTTTTATGAAAAGGAAAAAGGAAGCGAGACTTAAAGACACATGCACCAGGGATCTGGTGCTCAGAGTGCTGAGCTTGTTAGAATAGCTGCTCTAGGTAAAGCCTGGGAAAGGCAGCAAACTTTCTGGACTTAATCCAAAGGCTACCAAGGAGAATGTTTCCACTGACTGCTGGGAGTTGGGTTCAGGCCCTGCACTGTGGGGGAGAGTGGCAGAATGACAGAAAAAGGCTGATGACTCTAACCACATCCAAAGAAGCCATAAGGAGCTGCTGCGTTATTTATAAGCAGTCACGCAAAACACTTTACCAGATACTATTGGGGGAAAATTGATCTCTTTTTAAACCTAGCAGCAAGATTTCCACCATCCTGATGACAGGAAAGCCTAAGGGAACATAGCAGGAAACACACTGCAGGAGGAACTGGGAGGAAAACACTGCTAACCAGCCCGTTCAGGAAATATTTACTCTTTTATTTTTCCATGTCAATATGCTGGAGGGCTTCAAACTATGCTCTCTAAAAGACAGACAACAAAGGGACATAGGGGACACAAGTCCCAGCGTTGATGTCCTGGCCAAACAGACATTGCCATTGACTGGTGAGGACTCGGGGACCAGCCCAGGACTGCCTTCTGTTAAAGTCATGCTCTGCTCCACAGTCACTCTCTGAAAAGATGTGACAAGCCCAAATGTAACCTATATTACTAACACCACTCTACTGTGTCTGGCTTGGGAAACTGGCACACAGGGCAGTCAGGAAAGCACATGAAATATTTTAACACAGAAGCTGAATCTGTAGCAACTCCAATGGCTAAGGACAGACTGTGATTTAAGCACTAGCCACAGATACAGTCAAATTCTTGCGTTTTCTCATTTCTAGGCGATGAGGTCAAAGCGCTCACCACAAGAGAGGACATATGATGTAAACTGGATGGTGAGTGCCAGGACTATGCTGGGTTTTTTTTCTTACTGTGCTCCACACATATCCAAAGCTTTTCCATTTATAGGAAAGGCCATTGACATAAAAGGTGCATCTTGCATTAGACCCGAGGAGGCATCATTCTGGGTATGAAAACGTTAGCTCAGTGAAGGAATAGGAGAAAAATCTCCAATGTTTTCCCTCACTAAGAGGAGCCTTCAGAAAGACAGAGGACTGAACGAGAGAGGAAAAACAGCATATTTTCATCAAGGAAAATTAATATACCTCTGAGTTTATGGTGTGCTAGCAATTTCTAATAAAAAGCACTAGATAGCCTTTTTTTTTTTTCTTAAACCAGCCTTAGGCTGGAAAAATGAGCATTGGAATAATTCTGATTTGCCATGACAAATGTCCCAAGTTGCTGTGTATTAATGCAAATATCTTAGAAAAGAGCAAAGATAGAACAAGAGTAAAATCCCAGCAGAACCAAAGTTAAATTTTTACAAACTTTACATTATTTGTTAGTATTTTCGCTTCCTTACTGTAGCTCCATTTCAACCCTAACCATACTCCCATATACTTGCTTCCTAAATTGTGAGTGTTCCCAACTGATGGCTGCAAATTCCCCATTTTTAGAAAAGCCAGTTGCAGGACAGCTCTGACAAGAAAAGGCTCTGTTTACAGCAAGGGTGGATATAATAAGAATATTTTGTTACAAGCTGCAGAATTTTGCTCTAGCGGTGGAATTGTGATGTCTTTTGGGAACTGTAGTTCAGACGCTTCATGCTCCCACTTTCCTGTGATCTGCAGGAACTTGTTTAAAGGCACGGTCCACAATAAGCTACCCAGTAGGCTGGTACTTTACAGAGGTCTAATGGGTGCACATAATGGGAGATGCAATTCCCCTTGGAAACCACCTCACAGATACAATTGAGCAATTGCTGATCGAACCCCTACACACCAGCATACCCCAAAGTACCATCAAGGAACAGGGCACACACACAGTGCTGCCAGTTTTGCCACCAATCCTGCAGTTCCTCACTGTAGTGATAGCAGGCTGTCTCTAAGACAGTCACTGGGAAGTAAACATGGCAGCTCACAAGACAGCGGTTTGCTGAAAGAGGAGGACAGAGAGGCAACAGTAGGGTTTAAATTTCAATTCACCTGTAGGGAGATGGATGATGAATAGTTGAGGCAACCAATTTGAATAGGGTCAGGCAAAGATTAATTATTATTTGCCTCTGCTACTGTTTAAAGAGAAGAGGTGATGAAAATTGCAAGATGAAAACCGCCAGCGAGTCATTCTGGAACAGGAGGAGGGAAAAGGGGAGATGGGCTCTAGTTTTGTGTTTTGTTGCATGAGAGAAATTGCAAAAATAGCTGAGTGAAGAGGGTTGTGTTACAAGTGTTCATCTCAGTCTGGCAGTGGTGACAACCGGCTTTGGTCCAGTAGCAGCTAGAGGGAATGACCATATGAAAAATCTTTACTATACATGAAAATAAATATAGAATTTTCCATTTCTCTTCCTTTTTCCTGGAAGCGTATGGCATTTATTTCCAAAAGTTTCAAATAGCAGACACTGAAATGATCACTAGCTCTGTAAGCAAGGAATTCTTTTTCCACCTAAAAAAATTGTATTTCAGCCTTGAACATGATGAAATCCTGCAATACAAGATATATTATCATCAGGTGATATATAAACCAAATTAATTTTTAACCTTCCTGTCAAACAGAGCACAGGAGCTCATTGTGAGCTGTACAGCTTGTCCAGCTGTACATTTACAGCATTCATGATCACAGGTGCAGTCAGTCCTTAGGGAGATACACTACAGGATGTACAAGCTCCTGGTAGAGGTGAGCATTTGCACAGGTTGTACCCACACGTCTCTGTAAAGTGGTGCTACGTTCTGATGAGCAGCTCACCCCACTACTGCTACTAGTTCAGGTTTCCTTTTGGCACTAGGCTCTGCTGAAACTGCTCAGAAACCACAAACCACAGTTTAACAAACAAAACATATACACACAAAATAGAAATTCCACCACAACTAAAACCTAGCTATCCTTCTGCTCTTTCCACCTCCCACACTGAGCTTCAAACTTGCATTTAGAAAAATCCAAAGTGACCAGCTCTGTTCAAAGCATTAAAACAGCTGGAACACAGACACATCAGCAGTTCTAGTCTTCGTATGCAGCCACTGGTAATACGTCTGCATAAACTCGTTATAATGGTTTTTATATTTGCTTCCATTTCTAGGCTGAGCAGAATGGGAAGAAGCCACAATAAGAAGCAATATTAGAGAACTCCAAAAGCTGGAGTGGTGTGCTCAGACACCTCAACCCCCCAACAGGGCACGCACCCCTCTGCTCTGCTCAACAGCTGAGATGGGATTAGTTAAAGAGGCCAGAGGGAGGACATGGAGATGGCTGCAAGGCATACCCTCAGATCAGAGCTCCCCAGAAACAAACAGTTTGAGCAACCCCTCATCATGCACCGGAGAGCTTCACTGTAAACACACCCTCTACTGAGGCAGAGAGCAGTAATATAAACCAGATGCTGTAGGGATTATTTTCCCTCTTTGCACTAAATTTAAATACTGAGCTCTTCTTTTGCCAATTTATTCTTAAAGGGCCTATATGCTACTCTTCATTTTTAAGCCACTTGCTTGAATTTAACAGAGAACTCAGTAACCCTCCATGCATTTTGACTAGCCTGAGAAACACATGTTCTTCACAAAGTCTTGAAAGCTGAGACCTAGCTTTCCAACTACTGGACCAGAACTCCTCACAGCTTCTCTACCCTTTCACTTGAGAACAAACAGAATCTTGCAGGTGAAATCATGGCCCTTAAAAAGCTTCCTCCTCCTTGAGATAAACTGTACTTCAGGTCTTTATCTTCTGAAGAGTGATGTGGTAGAATCAACACAGGAGCTTAATTCCCACTTAGACAAAGTGTTTTGCACTTGCTTTCAAAAACTGTGCCAGACCCGATGAACACGAAGAAAACCCCACCAAGAAGCTATTTTAACTACAGTGCCAAGGGCAATCCACCAGCCTTCTAGCCAGGTGATCAAAATGATGGGCATCCAACCACAGGCCTTGCCTCCCAGGCAAAGGAATGGAAATCCATTGCTTCAGAACATACTGTCTCATGCCTGTCTCAAAGGCAGGAGAGGACAACACCCAAAGAGTAGTGCCCCTCCAGACAACAGGCTCCACCTGCACTACCACCAGGGCACTCCAATGTGCCAGCTACCACAGTACAGCTTAAGTGCCTGCACCTGCCATAGGCATGAAGTCAACCCCACCTTCCTAGTGAAGGCTTTTTAAGTGATCATGGCTAATCGTTAAAATGGAATCAAGCTGAAGCATCATGGAAGCTGCAGCCCTGGCTCCTCTTCCCTTTGCTGGGCTACCAAAACCCACAGCTGCTTTGGTTATCAGTAGGGCTTTTTCTCCAGGAAGCTGCCTTAGCCACTGACCACCTTTAACATCAGCTGTCCTTGGCAACTCAAATCACTAGTAACAAAACAGACAACGTGCCATTCTTCAAAGATGTAAAATAATGCCAGTGCACGTTTTCCTATATACTATTGTATTCAATTCCTGATTAGCTCCAGCTCTTCTTGAAAAGTAATGCCTCATCCTCAATGTCAAATATTAACTTATTTGTTCTTTGATAACAAGCCATTCAGGAAGCAGCAGTACTAACGAATTCTGGTGCCCTACACCGCCCCAGTGTGCTGGTGTCTAGGTAAGGAACAAACCTATTTGGCTCATTACATCATGCCACACCTCTAGAAACAAGATGCAGTTTGCACCTTTCCTCTTTGTTGCCCAACTTTTGACTAATTTTCCCCACTGATACAATTGACTTCTCACTGGGAAACAGCTCTTCTGGAATATAAACTAGCTATAGGATGGAAAATGAAAGCATAAAGTGGCCAGTCTGCATTGTGGAGAGAACTAAGTAGGGGATTACACAAAATCCTAAGCAAATATCATCTGATATAACTACCAGTGATAGAGAAAAAGACGATGATCAGTAAAGTGTAAACATATTTTAGTTTATAAAGCCTAGCTGTGAAGAACTAGATTTAATTGAAGACAGGTTAGTAACAGTGACAAAAGTCACGGGTATAATTCCCCAAGGATTCAGCTGTATTAGAACTACATAAACATCTTACTGGATCCTAGATTAAATCAAAATAAATGGGGACAAAACAGGGAAGAGCCACAAACTCATCCCCTTAACTAAGAGCAATACCCAACACATGAGACTGCAAGTACAGGTGAGGAAAGAACAGTATGAACAAGAATTATGGACATCACAGTAAGAGCACTCTGCTCATGCTGAACCTGCATGCAGAGCACAGTGAGGTCCTGAACCTGCACAATGAGACAGCAGGAACAAAACATTTTTGTAAGCAAACTCCTTAAATCATCTGAGGTGTTCAATGTACTTCTGTTTTAAAGTTCAGTAGGAAAGAGGAGGATAGAATTATGCAGCAATTGGTCCATATATTTTCAGGTTTTACGTAGAGTTTGACTTAAGTGAAAGTCAGATAAATATTCTGTGGCTTACAGTTAGTTTGCTTAGCTCTTTTAAGGTAACAGAAAGGAAATCTCTCCTTTCCTGCCCCTCCCTTGCCACTCTTGGAAAAGACATTGTCAAGGTACAGAAATAATTGTGGAAATCTAGACTTTGTGTGGACATTATGGTTGTATATTAACTGCAAGTGACAATAGCAGCTCTGAGGGTAGCACAGGGAGCTGCCCTTCTCTCATACACAAAAGCGAAACCATTCAAAGGCTGCAGTACTTTTTTACCTTGTGTATTGCGAGTTCTGAAACAGTCTTACAAAGGTACGAATTCTGGGTGGATAGCAGAACCGGACTGCTTCAAAAAGTAGTGTTTCAGTATCCCCCACAAAAGAGAGCATCAAAACCAGTGTGAATCATCACAATACATTATTTGCCTAGACTGACTATGCATGCAATTGTCACAATACATTATTTGCCTAGACTGACTATGCATGCAATTGTATCTCTAACTCATACTTTTCCTCCCTCAGACTTTTTTTTTTCCCTTTCTAGTAAGCTCTGATCTCATCTGAAATGTATGCTCTTTTAGCTGCAAGGTCTCCAACCAGCATATGCTGCCTTTGAAACTCTCAGATGTGGCTCCTGACCACAGGAAGCCATTTGCAGTCTGACTTGTCACAAAGAACAAAGTACAAGGATGCCTGCTGCTTTATACTTGCAAATGGGTAGTTGGAACCACTGCCTTTTACCCAGGACAACAGGCACACCTTGTTTTCTGTGATGCACAGAATCACAGAAAGGATTCCAGTTGGAATGGACCTTTAAGGTAGTCTACCCTCCCTGCAATGAGTAGGGACATCCTCAACTACATCAGGTTGCTCAGAGCCCCATCCAATCTGACTTTAAATATTTCCATCCAACACCTCTCTGAGCAACCTGTTCCAGTGTTTTACCACCTTCATAGTAAAAACCTTCTCTCTTATATCTAATTTAAACCAACTCTCTTGCCTGCACTGTGAAGGCCCTGAAAGCTATGCAGGGTGCCTGCTTACACACACCCATTCACTTGTTAAACATCATTTGCTTTCCACCAGCTGCACAGCTTTTGGAAAAGCAGGTGCATCCAAATAGCACTTCTTTCTTTTAGAACAGTCTTTTTTATTAATTTCAAGGAAAAGAGAGTCAGCAACAACAGCAAAGGCTTCTCCAATGTCTGTCAGCAGCACCTGCCTCCTCCAGTAGCTTTGGAGAATCCCCAGGGCCTGTTTCACACTATGCTCATACGCATGGTGATAAAGGAGACACAGGAGGGACCAACTACCGCACTACTTCTGTAACAGAGCAACACACACCCATTACTACAATGACTGAAACCCCACAGGTACAGCAGGGAGAGAGGTTGGAGATGCTCCCACTTCTGATGTGAATGATAAACATGGGGTCTCTGCTCAGGGAAAGGCAAATTATTTACACGAGATATTTCATTTGAGAGTAGGATGAGGCAGCAGAGATTCTGCCTTTATTTGTAAGCTTGCAACAAAGAGTATTCCTGATAAGAGGACACAAAACCACATGGAGCAGACAGAATGACATTAACTCCAAGTCCAAAGCACAGCAAGTGGCACACCAGTGCTCATACCAGATCTGCTGAGACCCATCACAGTGATGGGACCTCTCTCCACATTGTCTCTGGTATCGTTCCATCAGAACGGACAAGACTTATATCCTGGCCTTAGGTAGGAGCAAATTTCAGAAAAAGACAAAACCTTGCTGAGAACAGTTTCCTGCATGGACTGGTTCAAACATGGAAGCTCTCATATTGGAGAGCTCCTGCTTGAGCTGTGCTGCCACTGAAGAAAACAGCAGTTCCCCCCCATGATACACATTTGAGACAGGCACTGAGGAGAGCATGCTCTGGTTCCAACTGAGCCCTGGCCTGGTAAGGGCAATGGAAGCACTGTAATAACCTCACTGCAACAGCAGGTTACTGGGAAAAACAAAACCTCTACTTCAAGACTGGGCAAGCAGTCTGGGCAGACTACTACTAAGCTGTACCTTGACTCTTCCTTACGTAACTTTTTAATCTAATATTTTTGCATAGAATTTAATAATCAAGTAAAAACTAGTCTGTAAGACACATGCCAAGCATCCTCTCACATATAACCCAGTAGAAAGGTTCCTGCACACTCTGAGGCGCATCACATGTGCTAGTTCAAGGTAGGTTTCTTCTACCTTTAATAATTTCTCCCATGAATAAGTAACATCTAATGAAAGTGCTCTTAGACTTACAGTATTTGTATTCTGATACCCAGCTGCTACTCATATGCCTCTCCTTAGACAGCCTCTTGATAAGATTACAGCAGTAAGGGCAGGAGACATGTGAACACAGACACCGCTTAACATAAATGCTTAAAGCAATTGTTTAGCTTAGTACTGACTTCTTATTTCAGACTTTATGTCCAGACTGCTGAATTAGCCCCCTTCATGGAGACTTTAAACATAGCATTCTCTATAATATGTGCACATGTATACATGACAAAATTAAAGCCTACTTCATTGTAGATTCACCCTCCACCTCCACAGCCAGTACTACTGAACAAGGACTTCTGCAGACACCACACAGGGTCACTCATCATTTTGCCCTTTCTTGCTCTGTATTTAAGAGTGGACACACCGGTACCTCATTCACACTTATGCTTACATCACCATCAACCTTGGCATAATCCCACAGAAGGGAAATCTCAAATACAGTATTGGTCATGGTTCTCTCAGGTCCCTCACATATTTTAGGGGAAAAAGTATGGTTTTGTGATGGAGAATGACCAAGCCAAGCAGATTTCTTCAGTTACCATGGTTGGATGGCCACTCAAATTCTTCACTGCGGCCTAAGGATCGGTAGCAGAAGTTACCACCACGTCAAGCTCTTTGACCCTACTGCCCTTTATTGGTAAACTGCCTGCAAATATCTACTATACACAGAAAGCCAGGCTAGCAAGAGCATTGGCAGACCTAGGGCATTAGAGTGAACTCGCTTTGATGCCTGTTCATAAATGCCATAAACGCTCATATTCTTACATGTTTGTGTAAGAAAATGCCAAATCACTTAGTCACAGATACCACGTCAGAGTACAGCTCATCTCTCACAAAGAGTGCCTTCCATACTCACCATCCCTAATTTTGCTGCTGCTTGACAATTTTCCTTTGCAACAGTTGCTAAGCAAAACATTTGCAGTTCAGCTTAGTATCACAACTGACACTTGATGACTGTCCTAATGGTTACACATAAAAAAATGCATGGCTGTTTAGTCTGGTTCAAAGCACTGACAAGAAATAGGTAACTCATATGGAGGACATGCAGTTCATGTGCAGTCCTGATCACTGCCATTATGTTTGCTGTCTGTTTCTCAAATAAAGAATCTTCTGAGCGAGGCAAGGTACATGCAGATAACAGACAGCAGTGTAAGTTACCATGTGGAAGTCAAATTACCTTGGTACAAGCAGTCATGGAACATTTACTGTCACTTGTTTCAGAAGACTTAAATATCTTATTCCAGAAATGTCCATACAAGGTCTGTCAATATCTACTGAAAATAAGTATCCTGCTAGCACCCTAAGACATCTACCACAAGTCTTCTAATTAGAGGAATTTGACAGTATTTCTGAAGGTTCAGGTAGCTTTCTCTTACAATAGTACAGTTAAGTAAAAAATAAAGATAATTGCAAAAGATAATTCAAGATAGATACAATGTGCTATATTTTTAATATCTGTGGAAACTGTACCATACGTTAGCAGCCACAGCCAGCACTCAACAGAATAAAAAGCAGGAATTCATCTCCTTTCCTCCAGAAGTACAAAGGAGTAAAGGGTCACTGAGGTTGAGAAAAGAAAAGAAGGGTCCTTCTGACACTACCAGCAGACATATGAACAGGTTTACTTCAAGCTTGTTCTTAGATCAGAAAGTCTCTCCTAATTCTCTTCAGCTCAAGAGTTTCCTAAGAAGGTAGACCCCAATAATAAACAGGACGGTCAAGAGAAATTCTTTTTCCATTAGCATTGAATTCATCACAGGGAAGGGAGGAGAAGGTACACCTCTTCATCTTTCCTCTCCCATGTTTAATTTGTGTAAACTTTTTCCATGGATGATGATGTGACTTTTCAGACAAGACAGAAAGAAGGGGGATGGAAAAAGACCTTTAGAAGCAAGGGGAAAAACAGA
Organism: Irena cyanogastra; assembly: GCA_013397155.1. Classification (NCBI taxonomy): domain Eukaryota; kingdom Metazoa; phylum Chordata; class Aves; order Passeriformes; family Irenidae; genus Irena; species Irena cyanogastra. The sequence goes on from VWZV01010970.1 coordinate 521,799, forward strand.
TTTCTGCAATCTGTCTTCAGAAATGGCTGCAATGCAGGTTGCTGCCAAGTGCTGAAGCTCTAAGGTGGACAAAGCAGGTCTTAACAAATTAACGGCTACTACACTGGAGAAGGGCAAAGTGACATGTTGGGCAGAGATGAGTTTGTTAGGAGAGAGAAAGAGAGAGAGAACTGCCTTGTGCAGGAGTACTAGAAAGGTAAATCACAACCTGCCTTGTGGCCCATGGAAGTTTGCTACAGTAATGCCCATGCTGATAGCAAGAATAAGGTATAGACTGTGCTGTGAAATTACCTTTCCTCTTATCCAAAACCACACCTCAAAAACTAACGTGAATTTTATACTTAGTTCACCACCACAGCCTTTACTCAGCACTGAACAATACCCATCCAAACCCTTAAGCCAAGGGGCACAGTCTCATTTCTCTGACTGTAACTGTCGAGCCAGTGCTCTAATCTCAGACCAGGGTAAGGCAAGAACCTCCTTTGGTAGAGATCAAGCTGTTACGGTGTAAGTTGATTCCTGGCTTCAAGCTTAGACTAAGATGAATGCAGTTCGGTCCAACCCAGTCTTCATCATAAAACTGTTAATTTTCTGCTCTCCCCATAGCTCCCTTTGAAGGCTGCAGGAAGAATCATGTCTCTGCAAGACAAATGATGGCAGACTGCAGAGCTTCAGAGGAATACAAACATGACACACATTGTTTCAGGGTCTTTGGTTAAGTGCTAATCATCTGAATTTGGATGCCAGTCCCAATTATGAGAAATATGTAGTAAACAGAATTGTGCCACGTGATGTGCGGGCTTAACCCTCTTCCTGCTGGCAGCTGCACGTCAGCACAAAGCTGCAGTAAGAACAGCAAAACAGTTTCCACAAACCTACTGGCCTTTTGTCCTCAGCCTGGTGCTAGCTGCTGTCTCCTCTGAAGAGCCACATCCACACAACAGAAGGATGTATGCAATTTCGACCATAATCAGCCCCCTGGACATCTGATATTTGGTGATCTTCCCTGCTCTGACCCAAGCACGTGGCTGGGCTATACTACGTGCAGCTTCACAGGGAAAAGAGTAAGGGTAATTTAGATGCCGTTGTGAGAGGCTTAAGCTGATCTTGTCTGTGGGCCAGGAAGAAATAATCCCACTCCCAACATGCTGAATAAGCAGTGGGTGGGCTTGAAAGGCAAGGGTACAATTGTCCCAACCCTTTCCTCAGCAAGCAATGATGCGATTGTTACACACTACAGTGGGTACTGGCCGTCACCCAGGGACACCACGGCTGCCACACAAGCATCCGGCACAGGGCATCGCTCGCTGTGCTCCTGCTCCAACTGCTGCCACGAGTCACACAGTTATGACCACACAACCCTCCACCAGCACCCACCACAGGCTGGGAAGAGTAAGTGACCCGAACCACCAGGCTATAAGACAGTAAGTAAAGAATTTCAGTCTTCCGCTCCCATGGGATTTTCTTCCCTTCCATGGGGTCACATATCCTATTATCAAGGCACACAGGACCTAACCTTTGCAAGACTCTCACTTCCTCTTATGCAGTCAGATGGCCACACAGCATTGTGCTTGCAAGGGAAATATTTTCCTCCTGCAGAAATCAGACAATCCAACTCAGAAAGTAGAGATTTCACAGATTAAATTTAACTTTATACCTAACAAGCCTAGCTACACTTATTAGTGGCCCAGGACCTCCTCACATCCTACCTCCTACATCCTATGCAGCATACTGGTACTGCCGGAGGAAGTTAGTCATTTCCACATCAGACAGCCTCCCATGCCATGAGACAGCCAGCTCATTTCTGCACACAGGTAAGGTATTGTTAAGTGAATTAGAATTTATTTCTTCCCTTCTCAGCTGCCAGAACTGCTAAGCCACTTGCATTGCTTAGCAGGCTACTCTAGCACTTTTTTTTCTCCTGATTTCCTGATGCTTAAGAATCTAACCCTGATAATTTAGAGCCTGTCTCCAGCTCTCTGTGTGGTTTCTCTGTATTTAGGACTGCTGTAGGCTGAAGTCTACCCAGAAAAACTCAGAACAGAGCCCCGACACGTTCATGCTGCTGACTTTGAACTACATTTGAAGCAACAGCTAGCAGAACGATAGATGTTCACATGAACAGTGACAAGATAGCAAATGCAGAGCAGATCAGAACATTATGCATTGGATAGGGGATAAAGAGCCAAGCACCCATCAGTGGAGGCACTACAGCAAAGCATCTCCCTGCTGACAGGGAATTCCCACTGTAGCAGCAACCAGCCCTGTTGTATTAACCCAAAAGAGAAGCACCAGCTCTCAGGCATGAGGGGCCAACCCATAGCAAAACCCTAAGCTCCCTACAGCAGCCTGGCCCCTCTTTAAAGACAAGGCACCAGACTAGTGGTACCTGTTCATGGAAGAAGCCTGGTATTCTGCAAAGCAGCATGGCAAAGTCTTCAGGTTTTGAGCTTTCAGTCTTGGAGGGCTGAAGGCTACACTTGCTGAGCAGCTTTGTTGCCTCAAAGCTTCAGCAACTGGGTTCATGAGAGCTGCACTGAGCTCTGGCAATCTCTGCAGGGCCTAACAGGAGCCAGTTAATGTTCCTGCACAGGCAACAGCAGCAGCTTCTTTCCCAGCTGAGCAGCTGCTGTGCAGCAGTTCTTTGACCAGCCATCTTGCTTCCAGAAAGCGGGAGACTGCACTGGACTTGAAAGTGAGACAGACGCCAAATCCTAGTCCAGGGCCAATGCTTGGGAAACCAGGCAATGTGATGTCCAGAAAACAGATGTGCCGGTATTTATTTCCACATGAAAAACAGACAAGATTGTTTTTTTCTTAGGCTCTCTCCAGCTCTTTTCCATTCTCTTGCTGCTCCTTCACTGTGGAGAGCTATTTAGGTTTAACTCTTCTTCTTTTTCTTCTTGTTTTGGTAAATTAATTTTGACACCAATTAAGATTTTTCATCTGGCTCACAGTTCACATCCACAAGTAGTGAATGTGCGAGCGATATAGAGGGTGAGCCTTGCAAGGGAGGGAACAAATAGCTATTTCTCAGGCAGCTATGGCTAGTTCAGCCCACTTACTCTGTCAAGCAGTAAGTACAATCTCACTGCTTCCCATATGACTTACTTGTGTCATGCAGATTTCCATACTCTACTTCAAAACCATTCCTCACTCTCAGATATCTTGCACGGCTAGAGGTGGGCAGGTTTTAAGCTGCATTCCTACCTATGGAGAGTTGACAGACACTTCATTCTTTCCACATGCAAACTAGAACTATCATCTGGATCAAGCTGCAAAAATTCAAGGAATTTGGGCAGGGCTTAAATAAAGTGGGAAAACATTGCTTTCCAACATAGCAAAAGGTATTCAGAAGCCTGGAACAAAGCACAAACCTCCAGCTCCTTCAGCTGCCAGGAGCCAGGTCCCCTCTCCATTTGCTGCAGCTCCAAAGGGATTGGTATCATGGCTGACATCGACCACTTTTTTGACAAGCCACCATTTAAGTGGGCAGTCCCACTATGAACTTACCCTTCACTTCTCCAACCCTGCTGTCTCCTCCTCTTTACCTTAGGCTCAGAATTAACTCTGATCTGGCTGAAAACTCACTTTTCCATAGCACATTCAGGTACTGATCATGGGTGCGTCCAACTGAGAAAGTCACAGACAAGCACAGTCAGACTGGACTAAAGACTGTGAAACTGCATCTGGAGTGAGTCTTGTCCCAAGTAAATGGATGAAGGGAGAACATTCAACACTTGCATATGCCAAAGTTAAATAAATTAGGTGCGAAACAAGATTTTGGCAGGTATTTGGAATCATCAGGAACTATAAATTTGAATATACTTTATGTCACCCTCTGGCAAATTCTCTAGAATTCACTTTACAGACAGCAATTACACAACACATTTATTCACCCCTTTTGTAAGGCTGCAGAAGTAGCGAGGTTTACAAGCCAAAAAGCAGATAAGCACTATATAAACTGCATTAAGAGCTCTGGAGTGCATTATCCTGAATATACATTTGTGAAATATTTTGTCCACTAATATCTTCTTGGGAAAGCAAAGCAAGCAGCAAATGGGGGGTAAATTAGATCCCAGTTAGCTTGATAGAAACAAGCATGTCTAGTTAATCTTTTTATTCTATTCTCTTCTACTAAGATTGGAATGGTGGCGGTTGTTCTGGGCACTGCAGCTTCATGACAAATAAACACCCTCAAAAAAACCATGTTAATGGTTCACATGAGAAGAGGTCATAGGAGATGATGACTTACCAATCTACCACACAGGAAGGTCAGAGTGGAACAGAAACCCAGCTGAGCTTTGCAGATGCCTCACTCTTCATGATAGCATGAGGACAATACTCATTCCCAGAGGCACGCTTACCCAAAGGATGCCTCTTACTGTGTCCTTGTGTACAGCACACAAAATTTTGCTCTTTGCCTAGAGAGCTGCTCCTTTGGATGGGCTGTGCACCCTGAACACACATCTTTAATTCCCACAGCCTGACTGTGCCCAGTACAAACACCCCCTATCTCCCTGCTGCTGCCCCACTCAGAAGCAGAGCAATGCTTGCTTGGGGGCTGCTGGAGCCCACTCCCACTGGGGGGGCTTCCAAATAACCTCTGAAGGACAGTGACACCACCAAAATAGTCTCTAGATGAAAGAATAAAGGGAATTATTAAAATCTTACAAACAAAAAGTTTCAAAAGCTCTCTCCAGCAGCACATCATTTTGTTAATGTATCAGACCATAAAAGCCAGCAACTCACCTAAGCAGAACAGCAATCTTCAATCCAAAGCACGTGAGATCACTGACCACAATGGCAGAATAAGATGGGAACACATTTCCCTTCCCAGCGCCTGTTAACGAAGGTGAGGCAAGAAAAGAAAGGAAGAAGAGGAGGAGGTAGAATTTGGGATGGGGATATACAGGTAGAAAAAGATATCAAGGAGTACTATAAGCTTGCTTTAAATGCAAAGCAAAATTTAACAAAAAATAGTATGCTGTGATTTTATTCTCTGGTTACACGCACATCAGAAACACATTACCAAATATAGTTGTACTATGCCGGGAGAGTTGAAAGAGTGTGAAGAAAGGGATATATAATTGCAAATTTGTAGCAATGTTATGAAAGCAAACATGTGAAGTTAAACATCAAAGAAACACAGAAGAACCCCTTTGAAGTGGCCCATCACTAGACTTGGTCCTGAAGAGACACTTGGAAGCACTTAATCAGGATGTGCTGATAGTGGCTGCATCAACACCTAAAACCAACACCAAGTCAAACACATGGTGGTAGTGCATAAGAACATGGAACTGAAAATAATTTCCTTGAATCAAGTGCATTACATGCAAGCATCACAAACAGGATGTACTGCAATCAGCACAAGTGGTCTTAAAGTAACATGTAAAAGCAACAAAAACTAAGGTAAATTTAAAATCAGTTACCGTCTTTTCAGTGCCTGACGCCTTGCATCATCTGGGAACCACACCCACAGATCAGAGTTCTGTGGCGCAGGCAGGTGTACAAACAAAGCAGAAATATGACTCCTTCCCCCATTTATCCTGCAGGATACAAGCCCAGCAAGAGAGTGCAGGAAGATGCAGGGAATTGCACAGGCAGAGTGCAAGGCAACAGGCAGACTCTGCTCAGGCCAGCAGGCAGAGATCCTGCACATCACAGCCCACCACATAGATCTCTAGCCACTGGCACTCTAGGACTTCCTCCCCAATTTACTCTGCCCTGCATGGCAGCAAGTACATTTTCAACCTTTCACACAGCTCTAAGACAAGTTAAGTATATAGACAGCAGTGGTGGAGGCTGACAACATGCACAGGGTCCAAAGGGGTAAGAACAGCTGTTCTATCCTAGGCTAAATCCAGAGCACATGGAAGAAATGCATTCTCATCAGTTCTTTTTCTCTGTTTCACGTGCCAGGAGCCATGGTGCAGACCTGCCTCTATTGCCCAGCACTACACAAGAAAAAAGCCTGGAGACTGCACAGTAATTGCTCAAGAGCAAAATGAAAACCCTGCAGTGGAAGTGCACTTTGGGTGGATGTGTTTCGTGTTATTTTGGGAGGGTTTTTGAGGGTCGCGGTAGTCATCGTGTTGGTTTGGTTTTTGCTGTTGATGGTGTTTTTTTAAAAACCTCTTCCTTATGCCAGAAAGACTTTTAATTTTTCTGACTATATCACAGGCCAAATATTGCCAACAAAGACCCTCCTCAGCTGCTGAGTACAGCATGCCTGCCAGTTGGATAACGACATATTTTACCACTGCACAGCCTTTGCTTGCTCTACTTGAATGTAGCCACCCACCCTCACTCCTCATCCAGCAGGGCCCTCCATTTCAAAAGCTGCCCACACTTGATCCTCACCCTGGCCTTCCTCCTCCCTAAGATGGAAGAGCTCAAGTTACAACAGGCTTCATCTCAGGAGGTAAGCATGAGGAAACAGAACAAAGGCCAGAGACAAGCATGCTGACACTGCCCTCCTGTCAGGGTATAGGGGAGAGCAGGTGAAGCCTTCAGGAAAGCTGTCTTATTGCTCCCAAGAGGAGAAGTGGCTGAAGAATGCAGCAAGGGATGCCTGGAAACCCTGCAGGAATGAATTTGCAGGGCCAGAAGCTGAAGTCCCTTGGCCTTGCCTATGAATTTAGTGCTTTGGCAGGTGGAGGGAGAGCACAGGCACCACACACTGGGACAAGAGGGTACCCTGACAGCAAGAAGACATTGAGCCTGCTGCAACAGTGATTTTCTACCCTGTATAAATCAAACGTTGAGTACTAACACATCACACCTCCAATGCCACCAGCTGCCCTGAGAGTTCCACCCAATGCCACTATCTTCTGCCGCAGCTTGCGAAAAGAAGGCTCCTTTTTGACAGCAGATCACCACCCTAACCTAGGCACACCAGCTCACATCCATGGGGACTCGAGGCATCCCCCTGCTGTGGAAAGGCCACATGGTGCTCGCTGGGGCTTGGCACAAGAGGCAGTGGCAGCTGTGCCGGGCTTGCCCTGTGTCCCCTCACCCACCTCTGAGCCATCACCATCAACTACCTCTCACAGGACTGCAGGCATTAGTTGTTCCAAGCTCTGCAATCAGAGGATATTCTGCTTCAAGCGCTTTAATTACTGCAAGCAGTTCACTAATTACAGTAGTAATGATTGGATTATGGCCAGTTAACAGCTTTAAAGAAACAAGCCATTATAGGAGGGGGAGAGAAATACTCCTTTGGGTTTAGGATAGAAACAGATTTCAGCAGTCCACTCTGTAGGAGGCTGTTAGTAGCTGGCTGGGTCAGACTATTTGCAACAAGCTGCAACAGCAAGGAGCTGCGTCATGCGTCACCAAATGATATGTTGGAACATGAAAATTATCAGTGTTGGAAGAGGTGTGTTTGCAGGAACAGAAGGTCTTCTGTTAATGTGCTGACCCCATGTGCTCCAACACCTCCCCATGACTGGACCTAAAAGATATGATGTAGGCAGGTGAGTGCATGTTAAGTTACTGACACGGTATCATGTCTGAGATGCTTTGTTTCAGCATGCAAGTTATGAATACAGGCCTTTTAGAAAGTCTTAAGAGAGACCTGCTAGCTTGAACCAAACAGCTAAAGGCAAAAGCCAAAGGCACTCACCAAAAAGAACAGAAATTTCCTTTCACTAGCAATTGTTGCCAGCATTGGGAGGACCAGAAATCCAAACAAGTAATGGGCAGGGAGGATCCCTCCACACCTGACACGTACACCTCCTCACTCTTCCACAGAGTCTGACTACAGACCAGCCTGCAGAAAAGCAACTGGACTAAAGGATCCCTGCAAGAAGTCCTATCCCAAAGGAGACACTGCAACAAGAAGGACTACCAGCTCTGGAAGATGAGGTTTTTCTTTTCTGAGAAAGGCAAGAAGACATTCAGATATGAGGAAGGCAAGATTACCAGATACACCACCTCCCCACCTTGAAAGGCACCTTCCACAAAACAGCAAAGCAAGATCTTAGTCTACAGAAGAAACCCATGTGTATTTTAACTACAATAAAGGCAACAATACGCACCCACAGGTGACTACTATGATGGTACTGCCAGCCAGCAGTATGCCATGGCCCTGTGTGTTAGCTCTGCCTAACCAAGAAAAGTCAATCCCTTGCACCACCATCAGCCACTTTTACATCTCTACGTGCCCTAGGAAAAGCAGGTCTCTATGCCTCTTGCTAGCCCTCACCCACAACAGCCAGCCTTTGGTGGTAACACACCACCATTGTACCCCATGCACAAGCTCTTCAGTTATTCCCCTTGCCTCCCCTCAGCAGTATCTTGCTCTGCTTGGTCTCTATGTTCTCTTTTCTCTTCAGAGGTCTTCAGCTGAGGACTGGCAGAAACTGAGCTTGGTATCGCTGGCTGGAGGGTGAGGATTTCTGGCAAGAGAAAACCAGTAGATCTGGGCATATTGCCCAGAGTGAGTTCACACTTGGCTCACCACAGCTGGAAATAGTCTCATCTCCGGCCAGAGTTCCCCAACAGCCCAACAAAACCCTTGGGAAACAGCAAGTTTCCACATGCTGACCATTTTGAAAGAGACGGAAACACTGGTGTTAATGACTGTACTACCACACTGCACCCAGCCAGCCTTCTCTGCACAGCACAGCCGCCTGCAAGTGCCACTCCCAAGGGGTGCCTGTTGAGCAAGCACTGATGAAGCACAGGGTCTCTTGTTTTGTGTGCAGAACCAGGTGGGGCCAAGACCAACACTTCCTCTGGAGATGCTCCTCTTGTACAGCAACACTGCAAGCAGGGCTAGAGAGAAGGCAGAGGCTTGAACAAGTAATACCCCCACATTCCTCTTACCGCAACATGCTTGCGCCTGGGCTACTGCTTTCTGCTTTCCCCTACTTCCTAAGTGGGAAATGCCCACATCGCCCAAACGGGGTAAGACATGCAGGAAACTCACCCGGAAGCATAAATATGCTTACAAGTTTGGAACTGATTTTGGCTGCAGCCGAAATTTTCCTTAGGAAATTAAGTATTTTCCACTGCCATAAAGCCTGGCACAGATTTGGTCTAAACAGCTTTAAACATTTAAATGGCCTCCTTTTTTTGGCACTGTTTAGCAGTTAAGATATTAGCTTGCTTTTTTTTCAATCATGGAGTCACTTTTTAGAGTTTTCTTGGGGATAATAATATATTTAAGTAGCAGAACTATCTTGCCGTGTACTGGAGGGTAGATTTAAATAAAGTGAGTGAGGGGGATTACAGGTAAGTAAGTACTTGGGTAGCAAGATAAACTTGGCTGCTGTAGAGCCAAGGAATCTGGCCAGGAAACAGGGCTCTAGGACGTACACATCATTTTCCATGATGAAGAAAAGAGCACTCAGCTGGGATGCAGAGACCATACATGGTTCTCTCACTCTTTCGCATCTCTCAGAAGCCTTTATGGGCTAGGTCCTGCAGGGAAGATCTAACAGCAAAACTTCCATTTACAGCAGCAGTGAAGTTCAAATGCTTAGCATCATATGAGTGAGGAGTAGCAAGTGCCCTGGCTGCCTGATCCAAAGGATATGGAAAGCAGAAGTCTTTCCTCTACTGCCAACTGGCCTTGGTTCAGCACCTCTGTAGGACATGAGCGTCATCCTCAGCATTGTAAAAGGAAACATCAGTATTCTGTGTGAAATTTCCCCAGCCATCCAGCACTGTGTTCATGGAAGGAGCAGAGCAAACCAGCTGCCCGTTCACACTATGCTTTGTGACACATACAAGATTTCACAAGGGTCCCTCTAAAAATGAGGGCCATGCATAGGACACATGAGCAGAGCCTACCTCTGCTATCCTGAAGGGCAGGCCCCACACTGCAGCAGTGCACAGTCACTGCCAAGTCAAGTAGACTGACAAAGAAGCAATCAGCTGATCCATCAAGTCATCCCTTCCTTCCCACTGACCACATAAGCTATCTAGGAGGATGTGGAAAAAGTTGCTGCTTAAGAAGCTGCCCTGCAGCCTCACCTATCTATGAACTATCCCTACTGGTGCTCCCAGCAGCCCTGGATTGCTGGTATTCAGAGACCTACTTGAAACCACTCCAATCTGACTGATACACAGGTGATACAGAGATACACATTAGTGGTGTTCATTGTAGCGAGTGTAGCCAAGACACGGTCTTTTCACTTGCCAACACTTCCCATCTTGGCTCTAATACAATAGAAAAATGACAGGTTTGCTGTCATTTCTCACATCACAGGGTTGAACACATTTCCAGTCTACATAAATAGAAAGACAAATCAAAGACTTAACTGGATGAAAGACCAAAATCCCCTCTGTTTATGCACATATTCCCCAGCTCTGCCAATGAGAACTGTTTCAGAGCACCAAGGGTTGAGAATGTCTCTGCAGTCTCACTCATGCTGTAGTGCTTCAAAGCAGCCATGGATTTGGAAGCACGGTAAGAGAGGACAATTGCAGGTAAAAGCATGAAGAGAGCAAACTGCAGTATGCATGAAAGTTGGCTTTCAAAGGTCTGACCCAGCCCTTACCAGTAAGATACACTCACTGCCAGCTGAGTGGCAAAGACACAGCAACAGTAAAGACACAACAACAGCATGGGAAGAAATGGTTCTGCTTTACTGCCTAATAGGGAACCAAGAGGTTAAACTGACACCAGACCACACCACATCCTATGACCAAGTTCTGCTCTCATACAGTAAGGGAATGAGTGCAGGGAAGGCAATGGCAGGATGGGAACTGCAAGTAATTTAATTAATCATATTCTTAGTTGATTTTTAAATTAATCATATTCATGCTAGTGCTTTTGCTCACTTAAGCATTTTTTTGATTGGCCCAAGAAGTCCCCAGTTCTGTCTCAGGGATCTGAGTGACTACTGAGAACCTGTATGTCAGTCTCATGTGCCGAGGTCAAAAAGAAGTGGTGGGTGGTTCTACAGACTTCAATAGAAGGTTTTTCTGGCATGACTAACACCAGACAGACAGTACTGCTGCTGACAAGTCTATCTCACCACTCTTCACCAACTCATCCCCACTGATTCAATCTCTTAGGACAATGCTTCAGCCTCAAAACCCCAGAGTTAAGAGCAAATTGTATGCCTCTATGAAGAAAAGGTGACTGCCTTTCTTACTGAGGTTATGTGTTTCCCACCCTGGCAGTTGTCAAGCATATTACACCTGCTTTTTCCCCCTTCAGGCACAGTTCATATGTCGCTTTGATGGGATAACAGGGTTTTACATTGCTATAGAAGATTTGTAGAAGTCATGCTAAGCACATTCCTTATGATAACCATCATGCTTCCAACAGTCACACAGAGCAAGAAATCAATTTTATATTCTCCTACAGAAGAGCAAACTGTTGCACCATCTTCTGTTCTCCTCAAACACCACTTCTTACAAAATACCTCTAAAAATCACAGCAACATCCAGCAAGCCCCTGGGGCTGACACAACACATTAAATTGAGACCAGTACATTGTATGTCATATTTTTGCAGCTTCCAAATGTTTCCCCAGACAGTTCTCCAGCCTCTTTTCTACACTGACTGCTTTCCGCACCTTATTGTCAGAAAGAGCACAGCCATTCTCCAATAGTGTAAGTGCACCCCAGAGAAGAGCCTAAGTGTCAGGCACAACAGTGATAATCCACAGCCAGATGGAAAATCCTCTCAGTCCTTCACGAGCACAGCCATGCAAGTTTTCACCATCTCTGTCACTCCTGTTTGTGCCAACCTTAAGAACTTCAAGTCAATGTTTTTAGTGGATTCCAGTGAGTCGCCACAGAAAAACACACAGGCTCACAAACTGGCTCGGGAGGCCAAATGAACCCTGCTCCTCCTCCACTTGACAGTGCATGAGAGCTGCACCTCTCACACAGCACACACGAAAAGAGTAAAATGCCTACAGCAGGAGCAACTGGGACCTCAGGGCTAGGAAGAATGGGTACCATTCATTGGGTCGCCAGTGTAACACAGAGCTTCTAAAAGTGTGATTGCAGTGTTCACAAACACTTTTACTGAACAGGTTTACTGTCCCACGTTCTCAGTTACCACCCAGTTATACTTGAATTACAGCACCATCTCATAGAAAAAAAAGCATGTGCTTCCGAGGGGACAAGAGGGGACACACAATAAAACTGATTTCTAAACAGCTTCTACTTAAGGATGCTCTAAGTAGCATGCCATATGCCCCAAGCTACAAGCACTGCAAGGGTCAGGGCAGAAAACAATGTCATCCTTTCTAGCCTTTGCACTCAATGCACTGAAATGTCATTATTAAATCACATGTGCAAGAATTTAAACCGGTTGCCTGAAGCAGTCAGCAAGAAATTCCCCAGACAGACACACTTTACATCACTGGGCTGGTAGCTAGATGCCTTTGAGGTGTTTCACCCTCCCCTAGAGGACTGGAAGGATAAGTTCAGTACAGATTGATGAGTACCATGTTCTCATAAATTGATCCTTGGGACCTGTTACAGACCCCCCCCACAAAAGAATCTTCAGTCTCCTTTTAAACCCATGCCTGCTTTCTCCTTAGACTGCCTCCTCGCACAGGATCCTGAATAGGAGGAAAATGCACATGCCTCATTCATCATCCACCATGAGGTTACAATGAATAATAATGTTCTTGTTTAAAAAAACAAACACGCACATCCTGACAAAACCTGATCACAAAGTATGAGGCAGCTCCCACAGTCCAGGACAAATAACCGATCTACAAAGACAGGTATTTCCAGAGTTCCCTACAGCAACTTCTGAGTTAAATGTTTTGAAAAGCAAGTATCTGGCAACAAGATACCTATGTTAAACAACAAAGCTTGATCTGAAAGATAGGAGATATCTGGTGACCTATACTGTCTGTCTGCAAAAGAGCATCTGAGCAAGCATCCTTACAAATTTCACCATTCTGCTTCAGTATCAATACTGGTCAGCATGAAATAAAGCACATAGGCTACTCGGGTGCATCAGGGCCACCTTCCCGGCAGCACACCCACACTGCAAAGACCATGCAAGGACCATCCCTTGCTATGGCCCACACAGAGTACTATGCAGTGTCACAGCAGGAGCAAAGCAACCCAGTGCAGTGCATTCATCAACAATGCACATTTATTTATCTCATGGCTGAATCTATGATGGCACTGAAAGATATTTAGAAAACTTCAGTTTAGGAGTGGCATCACACCTTTTTGTGGGTCCACAGCAGCTACCACAACAGTACCTTTCTGGAAGTCTAGGTACTCTTCTCAAAATAAACCCTATCTGAACAAGAGGCACTCAATCCAAGCGAAAAGGAAGCTATGATTGTGGCTTTTACATTTCTACAGAGGTAATAGCCACACCCATACCACTTGATCAGAGCATGCTTACCAGCAGGCTCGGAGGTGGGGCGTTTCCATGATGGCCCTATTTAATGGTACTTTCCATCATTAACAACCCCTCCTCAGAGAGGTTATTAGAACAGCAAAATTCAATCATAAGAGCAGTAAGACCTGCAGGATGCAGACATAGTAGGGCCATGAGACTCATGGCTTTTTTTTTTTTACCCTTGTATTTATGTGTATTTTTACATGCAGTGCATGGCACAGAGTAGTGAGAGAGGTTTAAGGAGATCTGGGTTTCTAACAGGAAATTTCTGTAAGCTCATTAACAACTGCACTACTTAGTAAGCACTTCTCTGGAAGAGAAAGGTGCTACCAAAGTCTGTGCTATCACTGCTTCTGCAGCACCATAAATCTGACCAGTCCAGTTCTCTAAGCCAGAGATATCATTTACTGCCACATTGTCAGAGATGCCAATGAGGCAAGGCAGAGCAAGAGTGGATAAACCACAAGGCACATTAATTTCATCAATTCGATTTTTTTCACCTTTTTTGATTTCTTTAAATAAATACAAGCATTATTATCATTCCTCAGAGCATTAAAGTTTCATATGGCTATCTTCTACACACTGCAAATGAACACTGCTTCCTACTCCTAAGAAAGCAGTTGTCAGGTCAAAAAGCAATCTGGCATTTAAAGTTTCCCTGCCAGCTCTACAGTTGAGACAAATTGCTTCAGGCAAGATTTTAAAATAAACCTGAATGAGCTGTACCTTGAGCATTAAATGAGAATGGCCTACTGGAGAGCCTGCTGTATGCAGGACTTGAAGGCTGACCCCTACCAGCACCCCCAAACAAACCCAGCTTCACCCCAGTGTTATTCCTGACACTAAGGAGACAGTGGCCAGAGATTGTCCTTCTCACCATCACCCTTCACCTCATCTGTGAAGATGAGCTCGGCATGCTGAACACCACCTGGCTCACCTAGTCCCTCACACCAAACCCACCAGGAAGAGTTTGAATGCTGCAGCTGATAACCTGTCATCAGGAGGTAGAAATGTCCTTGTGGGCACAAGTGACAATCTCTTGGCCACTAAACACCCACATATATACTTCCTACTAAGCAAGCTTGTCTATCTTGATAGCTAGATGAGTCCACTGCAAAGTTTTGCTTTGCAAATCTGAAAAGCTGCAGTATCCATCTTGTTATGCCTTGGCTACTTCTACTTTGAGGCTGGACTCCAGACAGGAAAGAAGAGTAGGTAGAGGAAAAAAAAAGGCTGTTGGAAGAAATTGCTGAGATGAGTTCAACAGTTCAAACTACTGAGATGTAGTTCAAAGGAGAAAGTATTTTAATCCCCAGAATAGATGCCCTGCTCCTGCAGGTGCAAAAGCCTATATCAGGTTTAAAGGAGCTGAATTTATTCTGCACAATGTATTTTGGTTTTGCTGCTTAAGAATAGCAATGCTGTGATGAGCTCTTTAAAACCTCTTAGAGAGTCACTTCTGACAGACATGAAAAATTGTTTTCACGTGGAAAGCTGCTTTCCTCCCAGGAACTGTCACTTTATCCCTGCATTATAAAACAGTAGCTTCCCAGGAAGGGGCAGGTAGGAGGAGGTGTGAAGCCAGTGCTTCTCCTCTGTACCATATTCAAGAGGCCAACTTTCACTCTCCAAATTTGAAATTCATTCTGCAGTTTGCCAATTTACCCATTTCAAGCACCATTCCAGACAGCAAAAGTTGTAATATCTGTCTCAGCACAGGTACGAAACCTGCAAACCGGCTCCCAAATGTTCAGCAAACTTGTCCTTATAATGCTCCCGTAGAAGATGTTACTAAAATTCAGTAATCTTCCCACTTCCGATGTCTGCCGTGCGTTCTGCTGAGCCCATGCAGCCAGGAGAAAGGGAGCTGGACTTAATTCACATTTGAGTAACATTACTAGACTGCTCGCTTCCCAAGTCTCAATTAGTCCCAGCTGCACAAAACCTGGCAGGACAGCAATGTGGCACAGCTATCCACAGCCTACAGAGCCTTACCAAGCCACGACAGCAGGGGCTGGGTTGGAAACAGTCGGCAAGACACAGACACTTCTTGCACAGACATTTGCTTGCTGCATTACTGGCTGTGCCACCACGTTAGACACTCTGCCCCTTGCTCCCAGAGAGGGCCCAAGAAGCAAAGTTTTAAGTCTGCCTCACCAGCTGGCCTCAGTGTTATAAATAATAATAATGATGATAATTCAACAGCACTTAAATCAGACTTAAGTGAAGAAAAACCTAAAATATGTGAGTCAACAAGAAAAGACTGAGCCTGAAAAGAATCTACAGGAATATTTGGTAGGCATGAATCTCTCCTATTAATCTCAGTATGCTATTAACTAACATGTACTGTACCGATCATTTAACTTTAATTACTGCAGTGATTTCATTTCACAGGTAAGAAAGACTAACAGTTTTCCTACACCACACTTTTTGCATGGTAGATACTGTTACCTCCTTACACCTGAAGGAAGCAAGCTCCAAGACCCCAACAGGGCTTTCGGTCACATTCAGACCCCCAGAACTCCCTCAATATACACACACCCTGCCCTGGCTGGGGTCCAATCATCAATCTCTCTGAGGGGATATTAGCCTGATGGACTGCAACGGGAAGAGCCATCACTCCCAGACCTGATCCTCCTAACTACAGACACCAGAGGGGTGGGTCACCATAAAACTTTGAGCTTGCGCCCACTGCAGAAGGGTACAGCTTCAGCTGTCGATCAGCAGAAACAATCAAGTGATCCCACCACCAGCCACAGATACTTAACTATACAGAGTCCTCCAGTCCAGCAAGCTGGAGAGTGACTCCCATCACATCAAATTCAACTGCTTGACCAGCACAAGTAGTTGGCCTTCATTACCTAAAACTCCTTCTTGGCTTGTTCCCTCTACACAAGTAGCCCACATTAACAGAACAGCTCTCTGTCACCCTCTTGTGATAGGACCAGGACGGCTTAAAATCTCCTGGAAGGAAGTAATACTAAAAGAGCATGACGTTTTCAGCACGTACAACAACCTTGGGTTTAAGACTTCTTTTGAGTCCAAAGGTTCCACTCCTGCTGCTGACAACCAAACCAGTGTCCCTCTACATATAAAATATTTTACCTCATCCTGTACCACAAAAGGCAAAAAACCCCACAGCATGACAATCATTTCCTTTCACAGCCCGTCTGAAGATCTTGCCCCAATAGCTGTTTCTAGATTGGAATTAGAGATTGCAGCCAGGCAGATCTTTTGAAAAGGAAAAAACTTCCCTCCTCAAAGGAGCAGAGCTCTGACTTCCAATAAGCTATCCACCACTCACAGCCCAGACCAAGACTGCATTCCTTCCTTTTCCTTTGCCGAAATACAACCTCTTACACTATCAACTCTTTCTCCAGTAAATGCCCTTTTGTATACTTTAGTCGTCATGCCGTCTACTCTCAGCACTCAAGTCCCTGAGCAAGGAAACCACTGACAGCAGCTCCATAGCTATCACCTTCAATTAACTCATCAGACTCCAGGGGAAAAACTTCTCAGTAGCACCATTTCAGACAGTTTTGAACAGGAAAACCTGAAAACCTTTGATCTGGAAGTGGAGGAGGGGAAGAGGAGAAGGAATAATCATCTTCTCACTGTTGTGATCTCCTTCCCAACCGTTCTCAGCTTTCTACAGAAAGCCCCACACCTCAGGCTACATTATATATGTTAATATATCATTTGTGCACAAAAAAGCACTATCATCCCTCCTCTTATGGAAGGTCTGGGATTCTTCTGCCTGCTCACAGCAAGGGGAGAGCAAGGCACGATCCAAAACATGAGCCAGTGACTGGCTGCGAAGCCAGCAGGAGCCTGCTGCACCCCGAAGTGCCCCTGTCATGCCAGCATGAGTGCTGTTCCAAATTCTGCCTTACTGTTGTCTGATGGAGTGACTGAAACGGAAATGTTTCGAGGATTAGGATTCCTGAGTGATCTAATACAGGATGCTTTTGGTTTAAAGGAGGAGGGGAAAAAATATAACTAGCTAGCGGCGAGGCTGGAGCTCCTCCTGAGCTCCCCTCCCCACCGCCACCCTTTCGGTCTAAAAAGGGGCCGAATGTTACCATTTTTGGACATGAGCTCCGCGCAAGCCCTGCCCTAAACCACACCATTCAAACCAGCAGCCAGTTACTGTCCCGCCGCCAGCCGGCGCGGCCGGGGCACCGGCGGGGGTGCGGGGGTGATGCGGAGGGGCCCCGCCACCGCCCGCCGGCGTCTTGGCTCCGCCCAGGGGCACCTGCGGGCCGGGAGTCGGTGACCCGGCGGACATCTGCTGCTGCGGGGGGACTCGCCGCGGCACCTCCCTCTCTCCTTCCCGCCCTCTGCGCCCCGCCATCACCTGCCCGCCCCCGCGTCCCCGCCGCCTCGCCCCGCCACGCCACGCAGCGCCAGCCCCNCTCCGCCTCGGCCGCGCGCAGCGCCGCGGGGGCGGAACGCTCCGCCCACAACCCGCCTCCGCTCCTCTCATTGGGCGCCATCCGCGCGGCCGAGTCCCAGCCCCCGAGAGCGAACCCCTGTCTCATTGGTCAGGACGGGCGTCCGTCACAGGATCCGTGTGTCGTGATAGGCTATAAGCGGTAGACCCGCCCTACTCGCGGCCCTGCCCGATACCTCCCCGGCGTGGGGCGGAGGCTGCGGGTGGGTGTAGCGTGCCATGCCACGGCCACGCCATGTGATGTGGGGAGGCTCTGCGCCGGTGTGAGAGCATTTGTCTTTCAAGGGTTCTGGGGCTGCATGGGGCGCGGGAGCCTGTACTGGGGCGTCCTCACCGGCGGATCTGGGCGGCATTTTGTCACAGAATACTCTTGAGTTGGAAGAGACCCACAACAAGGATCATCGAGTCCAGCTCCTGGCCCCTACATAAGGACATCCCAAGAGTCACACCCTTTGCCTGAGAGCGTTGACCAAACGCTGCTTGAACTCTGTCAGATTTAGTGCTGTGACCACTGCCCTGGGGAGCCTGTTCCAGTGCCCAAATACCCTCTGGGTGAAGAACCTTTTTCTGATAACCAACTGAAACTTTCCCTGAGGTGCATAAAATCCTGTCACTGTGAGGATGTTTTTGGGTGGCCCCATTCTGCCGGCCCCGACGTGAGTGTGCTCAATCACAGACCCACAGTCCTGTTGCCCGACTCAAAACACAGCTTGTGGGGTTGTGCAGGTGTGCCCGCACCTAGGATGCAAAAAGAAAGGGCTGTGTTATCCCATTCCTGACCGGTAGCCGCTGGTCAGGGGTGGGATTGCCAGCACGGGCAGCCAGAGCCCTCACAGCCAGAGCTGTGTGGTGCAGCCGTGGGGTATCCAGTGCCGCGCTAGGCCCTCCCAGACGCACCTGCTGCTGTCTGCCCACAAATACCCTGTCTGACAGGAAAATGCTAAACTAAAGTGCATTTGGCTCATCCAGCCACTTCCTAGAAGTCAAACACAATGCGTTGAGTGTATCAACACGCAAATACTTGACACGGGCTTCTGTCAGTTAAACAAGTAGAGGGGGGAAAAAGGACAGCAGCATTGTTAATTCCCCCGACAGTCTCGCTGAGAAGCACTATGGCATCTCTCACAAAAGTGAGAGGAAGCCCAAGGAAATGCCGTTCCATAGCACTGTGCAGGGCAGAGTGAGCTTGTGTCCCAATTCCTCTGATACAGAGGAAGCAGAGAGTTTGGAGCCCAGGAATGTGGGAGAGGGGGCAGCTGAGAATGGACTAGAAAGATGCTGCAAAGCACCAGACTGAATTGAGCTGAAATGTTCCACATCGAGCTGGATTTAGCCCTAAATTACACCAATGAGCTCCACTTGTAAAAAAGGGGATTTTTTCCTGCTTCTTAACAAACATTGGAGGTGAAAATGGATATATTCTTTACTTCTTGGCATAAATAACTGTGCAGTCTATAATGAACAGATGTATGGTATAATGGTACTCTGTACTGTACTCTGTCTTCATCTGTCATATGATGTTCCTTTATGTACACTTGCAGATATCAAAAACACAAATATAATTATCAGAATTATAACGGTTCTACACCATTCGGATACTTGTATTCACTCTACCATGCATCACTCAAGATGAAGAAAGATTATTTAAATATGTAAATACAGTAACATTATGTAACAGTAACATAATTTTGAAGAGGAAGGGCTAATTTTTATTTCTTACAACCATTCGACGAACCCCCAGTAACAGAAATTGTGAACCAACAGCTACAGCCTGATCACATGATAGAGAAACAACAGAGATGTGTAAAAGTTTTGTACCTTCTGATTTTTATTATTTATGAAGATACTTTCTACCTGAGGAATCACGAAGATTATGGGAATTGGTAGAAATCTGGGGAAATAAGAGGAGGAGGGAAACAAATACATTCCTTGAAAGAAGTTTTAAGCTTTGTATTTTAAGGCAGGGGGTCCTACTTGCTTCACCGCCCCTACATTTTAAGAGCCCATTATTGAAAGCCACTTTTCAGACCTTCACAAATGGTGGTGAGTGGTCTCAACTGCCTTTTAGTTAGTGGGGATTCTCAGTATTTCCCAAGAAATGCTCAGCACCATGGAGGTCCAAGCCCTGAGACATGCAGTGGGGTTTCTGTGAGGCTGAATCTTCTAGATGCCGTCTCTTTGGTTACTTAGAGTTGAGTTGCAAAGCATCTGTCCCCATGCTCATAAAGTTATTATTCTTACCTGTGTGAAATACACCCAGTGATCTCTTACACAGTCTGGTGATACTCTAAATAGAAAAATGGTTTTAGTTGCCAGTATCCTGTTCATGTACCTATTTCTTCTTGCACAGGGCAAAGGATGGATTAGACAATTTAATAGACAACATAAGTGCAATAAACTGTTATAAAATCAAGAACTATTGTGTGGTTTCTAATGTATTAGAGCCTCTCTCCTAACTCTCCCTGACATTTGTATTTCTAACTTCATCATCCTTGCTTCTCAAAATTCTTTCTTGGATTTCTGGGAAATATCTTAATTTTTCACTTCTAAGCCCATCCCAGCTATTAGCTTTTTACAGACTCCTTAACAAAAGGAAGTGAGTGTTCTTGGCCAGAGTTTTGTGAACTTACGAGCAATAGCGAGGGGAGGAAAAAAGACTGTTTCCAAACTTGGGATAGTTCCCGGATCCACTTGACCTTTGGCTTTGCAAAGAGTAGTACCAGCACCACGAAGGGGAACAGACAAGCTTGCAATGAGAGAGGGAAATACAGCAGCAACAGGAGCTACAGACCCCAGTGCTGCTGATGGGAGAGGTGCCTCTAACTCCAGCAGTACTCTGGTCTTCCTTACTTCCTTTCATTTACTCCTAGAGTGCTCTTCTCTGTACAAGATTGCTGCTGATTTGTGTGGGCATTATTCAAACTCTGCTGGACCAAGTGGGTCTCCAGTAAAGTCTTTCTGATCCAATGAAGGGAGAGTGGACTTTCTGCAGGACAGGGGACAGAGTCACCATGAGAACAGTTGGATGTATGTGCTTCTTCTTCAGCCTGCAACAGATGAAAAGAGGAACAAGCCCAAAGGCACTAGGGTATTTCTGGTTACTGTTTGCTGCTCATTCTCTTTGTGCTTTGCATATTAGTTACAGGTCATGAGCTTCCCTGAGGACATATCTGTTTTCTTGCCAAGAATATCCATAAGCTTCTGTAATGAGGCCCGGCAGGTGAGCTCAGTCACTGTACAGCAGTGAACAATGCTGTGTTGGAATGGCCCTTGACTTTTGTTTTGGGAAGTCTCACAGCCAAGTTCCAGCACTTATATTCTGCAGATGCACAAAAACTTTGTTGCTCAGAGATTTGGCACTTAAATTTGAACTGTATGTTGGGCCGTCACAGTAGAGAATTCAACAAGTTAAATTCTTTTTCCTAATTTCTATGTCACGAGTTCAGGACAGACTAACAGTTAGAACTCAGGCCCTGGGAAATGCAGGCATTAACTTGGTTGAGCTCAGTGGGGTATACCATGCTTCATGGGGTCTAGGGAGAAAGGGGCTTGGGCAGAATTTACATTTTTAAGAACTGTCATGGAATAACTGCCATGGTCATCCAGGGATGGGTGGGGAAAAAAAGGAACAACCAAGGTAGAAATGGTGTGTTTGGACAAAAGAAAAAAGAGGCCCAAATGAAGCTCCCAAGTACAAAACATTTTCTGTCCTTCAGGGCCTCTTCGCCCAAGTTGCATTTCCTCTTCTACTAGGACCCTACCATCATAAGTCCTCTTTCCCTTTACTTCCCCACACAATTACCCGATCTTCCAAAATTGGCTCCCCAGTCCTTCACCCTAAATGTGTGATTGTGCAAGTACCTGAAGAGGATGTTATCTCCTCCTGACTGAAGGTCAACCATGCTTGTTCAGAGCATGAGCTTTAAAACCATTCACTTTGATGTTCTCCATAATTGCCAGTCTACTATTTTGTAGTACAGTGCTTGGGAAAAAAAAAACAGCCCTCCCCCATCTTCAAGGATATCACTTTTACAGTGGCATCCTTAGGCTCTTTTCAAGCAGAACCCCTTTCTGGCCATGGCTTGGAATCACTTTCCAGAGAGAAAGCCAACAAAAACTTAATTTCTTCTGAGCAAGGCAGCTGCTTTGTCATACTTCAGCTACAACATACTGCACTGGCTTCTTTCCCACATAGCTCTGCCACAAACCTGTGAGTCTAACACTGACCAGAGCAGCAACAGTCATTGCTACAATACCCGTCACTGCTCTGGGATGCACTGGGTCCCTTACAGATATAGCCAGTATGGGTAGGGCATGCAGCTGTAGGTCACAGTTGTTTCAATAGTGGGTCAGCAATCCCTGCCTGAACAAACCCACAACTGCACTCAGATATGTTGAGAGCAAAGCACTTTGAGAGTGCTTGCTCAAGATTTTGCATGCTGCTGCACTGGTCTGGAGCTGTCTGCAGACCCCAGGCTCCATCCATCCATCCATGGGACAGTTTTGCACAAAAGAAGCATTCCTGGGGAAAGATCTGCAGGATATCGCTACAGAAATGCATTGCCAGAGAGCTCAGAGCTGTGGTCACATAGCCCCATCATCCCTGACAGGGATGCAGCAGAGAACTGGTGTAAGACCTGACCATGCATGAAGTTCACTTGCTGATAATTTTTGGTCCATGAATGATGCAGGCTGGGATAATCCTGTAGGGGAAGCCACAGAGGGTGATGGATGGAAGAAATTTGATGTAATGAAAAATGTGATACAAGCAGGCCAGGCATGTACTGCAGTCTTTAATTCTTTGTGGAGAAGTGCATGGTGTGATAGTCGAGGCTATGTGAGTTATATATGCAGAGCAAACACACGACCAATCTGGAGCAGACTCTACTGTCCAGCCAGGGAATGTTGTGCAACTGCAGTGGCATGGCAAGGCATGAATGCTATGCAGGCAGATGGTAATGCCAGAGCTGCAGCTCTCTCGGGCCTTTCCCCAGGAAATCCATGTCCAGAAGTGTATGTACAAAGCAGTGTCAAACTGCTTTGTAGAACTGCTGTGTAGAGCACAAGAAGCAAACATTCTGTCCCCCTCAGCATTTGTAAGGTTGTGGATGGAGTCCTGTGTCTAGCTCTGGGTGCCAGTTTTTAAGACAGATAAACATCAGTTGGAGAGAGTCCAAAGGAGAAGTAACAAGAAGGCTCAAGAGGTCTAGAAAACCTGACTTTTGAGAAGAGACTGGAAGAAGCAGGCTTTGTTTAGTCTAGAGAAGAAAAAAAATGTGAGACACAGTACCAGTCCTCAAATATGTAAAAGTTTAGTGCAAAGAGTAACACATTACATCATTTGCCATGGCCACTGGGAAATCTGCAAACGGTCAGGATAGCAAAGAACTTGAGGAGGCCACCAAAGGAAGCTGCTGAATTTCCACTGCTAGAGATTTTAAAGAACAAGTAGTACAGTTATAAGAAAGGCCAAAGTTTAGGGACAATCAGCCCCACCATGAGCTTGGAAGATGAACCCTGTGTCACTTTCTGTGACCCTTCCAACTTGGTTTCATACTGTGCAGTACCATCAGCTTCAGAGGTTAAAACAGTACCATGAAGCAACATGATTGTAAAGAGACTAATGATTGAAGAAAAGTCTTTACAACTGTAGGGAAATAAAAATGTAAAATCAGACATATGGAACCTGACCTAGACAGTTCCATCAGACACCCATGTGTAAAGCACATCACAGCACAACTGCTGCAGAATCTTGAGTCAGCTGAGAGACGTGAGTAAGGTGAAAGGACCTGTGGGAAAAAATGCATTTATATACACTTACAGGGACAACAACTGCTTTAAATCCACTTCCAGCTGCCTCATAAAGGAAGTGGCAGTTCTCTATGTTACAGCTACCAGCAAAACTCACCATCACTCTAAATGCTGACAGGAGATGCATCACTCCTGGTTTTGGTTTTTAAGTGCACCTCTCATGGCCCCTCCATCTCCTCATGCTTGTAGCATCAATTGTTTATTTCAATGGCGAGATGGCTCACAGTGTCATCAAAGTGCCAACTATATTCATAAGCCATGCTTGGGTATGGAGCCACAATGACAGATAGTTCATAAAGGGCTAAGAAAATGCAGATCCATGTGACTCTAGAGAGGCCCACCGTCATCATACTGCACCAACAGGACATGAATGCTCTAAAACCGTAACTAAGTACAGAGGAAGTTGGTTGATTCTTACCTGTTGTCTCTGGTCTTCAGGATGCTAATCAAGGCTCCTGTAGTATCATCTAGTGTTCCTAAGGCTGCCCTGGGAGATCTGGGAGAAACACCTGAGATTTTCAGTTTTTTCTGTACGATGTCAAGCCACCTGCCTCCACCAGCAGCAGAGGTGGCACAGCTTAGCACAGCGTGCTGTGAAGTAAGAACTCACTCCCTTTAGAAAAGTAGTTGGTGCAGCTGAAAAACATACCAAGAGCCTTCCAGGCATGTTAGCTTGTTCTCAGCACACAGTGGTCCAGCAACGAGTGGGGAACATGATACTGAGTCAGTGAGGCTGGGATCCAGATTCAGACTTCTCTCAGAATTGGAGCAGGACCCACATACTGAGCCTAAAGGCACTGCTCCATTAGCTTGCCTTCCCAAAATAGACTTCCTGGAGCCTAAAGCTAGCCATTCATGGCTATGGGCTTTGCTTGAAGAAATGCCTTCATCCCTCTTCTCTGGAGGGTTCAGGGAGCACCTGGGTGGTTGGCAGCCTACCTGTCTCTGCAAAACAGGTTAAGCTTCTGTGCTCCTCAAGCAAAAACTGCTGCATAGAAACACCTATGGGTTATGCATGCCTTTGTACAGAAAATCATCTTGTGTTCATTATTCTTGTTTCCTAACTAGCTCATGGCTGTTTCTTCTCTGTTCAGCGAGAGCAGCTCTGCACAGCTTATGGAAATCCAACTGCACAGTGCAAAGTTACGTCTTGTATCAGAAGTGTCTTATTTGGAAAGCTGCAGAGAATCTCATACCTTTACATTTGCAGTGGCTCCACTTTGAGGAAGGTGACACCTGTGGAGGAGTACGTTCAGTGCTGTAAGACAAGCGAGGACGATGCCTCTGGGCTGCACCAACAGCATACAGCAGGAGCAGCCACTCAGTAGGCAAACTAGGTGAGCTGCTTCCCCAGCTTCCTTTAATCTCTTCTCTAAGAGGAGGCTCCAAACCAGCTGCGCAAGCCCTGCACTCCCCTGCAGTGCTTTTACTTTCTGAGCCATGACTACCCACTTCCCTGCAAGCCTCTCATAAAATTAGCTTTGATACACAGCAAGTAAAGAGGGATGTGAGAAATGCAGACAGTGGCATTTTCAGACCGAAGCAAGGAGGCTCTCGAGGCAGCCCAGCCACCACCTCATTCAGGCTGGGCTGCTGCCTGTGTGCATGTTCCACCTGTGCTCTCCGTGGCTGTAGCCCAGCAGTCAGGGTCAGAGGTCATCTTTACCATTTAAAGTTTATTCCATAAAAAGGTCTTCTCCCATCTCTAGGGGCCCTTCCCAGGGCATCCTGTTCCCCATTTATATATTGTGCTTTTTAATTTTATATTTTTCCCGTGAGAAAGCCTAAGCTGTTTCTTCAATAGCAGAGAGAGAGATGAAGTGGTTGAGAAGTAATAAATCATATAGAGTGGTGGAGCAGACCTCACATTAAGCCTGAAGTCCACATGTCAAGACATCAGTCTTAACCCCAGTGAATTGGTACATGTTTCTTTCTGACTTTTTAAAAATTATTATTTAATATTTTTTGCAGGGCAGGCATCAAGCAGAGGCCTTCCCTGTAGTTGTGCTCCTGTCCCAGGAAGGACAGATGCACTTCCATGTGGGATGCTTCAGAATCAAACTGTAGGCTTTTTACATTACACCTTTAAGCAGGGTTTAGCGTGGCTGATGTCCAGCCCAGCAGCAGTGACCCTGACTGGCTCCTCTGGATGAGTGATGCACACAAGCCACATCACAGCAGCACTGGTGGACTGGACTCTCCTCTGATCACTGTGTCTCTCCCCCACCCAGCAGCTGATGCTCGGTGTAGGGACAAAAGCCGAGAGTCCCTGGTGGGCCATGCCACTCCCCCCGCCAGGTTTTCCCACCTTGGGCTGTGCTGGGCCCCACGGCGTCCCGCCGGGAGCTTGAAGATTTCCACAGCTATCTGCGGTCAGGCTGGTTCCCGCGGGCGGCTCGCCCCACTGCAGGAGAGGTGTAACCCGTCCAGCCTTGTAAGGAGCGGTAGCCGGGGCGATGCCGTCCGCCGGCCGACGAACCTCCGGCTCCGCCGCCCGCGGACTCCGGGCTCCACGGGGCAGCTGCTCCCATTCCCGCTGCAGCGCCCGGCTCCGCCTCCCGAACCAGAGCGGAGGCCCTCGGGACCTGAGCTGTGAAATGGAGGGCGAAGCCCCGGCCGGCTGCAGGACGGAAAAACATCGAATGGGGCATTTGGAGTTGGGCTCATTGCTTCAGACGTGCGTTGTCTGGGTAAAGATGTGCTACTGTATATTGCCCTCCAGGACACAGGCAGAAAGCAGTGGTGCTTTCCTCTCTGGAAAGCAAAAGCTGCTGTAACAGGTTCTCTGAGTTTTCCCTTGCTGAAAAAGGAGAGTCAGTTGTTAACATAATGGAAGTTGTGTTTTTTCTTGTGTTCTGGCCAACAGCAAACTCACCATCACTGTTCCTGTCCAAAAATACCCTGAACATCCCTACGCCATCCTCTTCACAGGGCAGTAGTAGATACGATTTCAGCACTCTCAGCTGGCTGGGAGGCAGCCTCCATAGCAACAGCAGCCTAGCCTCTGACTCTGTGTTTAGTGAAAGCAGTGCTGTAGGAGAGCTTGATGGCTTTGAGGTGAAGTAGGAGCCTCATCACAGGCAGAATGGTTCTGATGTTGGGGCTGACACAGTGGGGCCTACTCCCACTTGGACCCACTTGGGAAGAGGTTGTTTCAGTCCTGGCATGTGCCTAATACATCTCCTCTGACACTGAATCACTGGCCCTACCTCATCTGTCCCACACAAGCCTTGACTCAAAACACTCTGGGTGGGTGGCAAACAACTCCTTTTCTTCAATCTGCAAAGAAGAGTTGGAATCCATTTTCATGCAAATTGCCAGAGAAAGGCCAAAGGCTGAAGTGTTATGTCCCCATCCTAAGCAGCAATATGCTACCTCATGGCAGTCATATCTTCCAGAGGAATGAACCTTACAAAGAGAGGTGGCAGCTGGCTGTCATTTGGAAGAACAGAGCCAGTCTCACCCGCAGAAGCAACCCTGCGGCTGTTGTGCATCCAGCATTTTTTCACTCAGTGAAGGCCGTTTCTCCAGCTAAGACGCTTGTTACCATGGTCTCCTTCTCCATCTTAGCATTATCTTTGGTGATATGCAGCCTGGTATATCTTGCTTATAGCCACAGGTCTGAGAAGCTGATCCCAAGCAGTGACTGCTGCCTCAAAGTTGTTGGACAAGAAGTAAGGACATCCCCATCTGAGGAAAAGAGAGATGATGAGAATGAGCCTCAAGGTCAGTGTGCTGACTCTTCTCTTTCTCTCGATTACTTAGTCTCTGTCTTTTTTAAAAAAAATTTCTTCATCTCACGGGATGTTTTTTACTGCAGTAATTCCTGTGATATCTGAGGTTGCAGGTATTGGGAAATAGAGTTATAGTCAGGGACAGCAGAAGACCTCCAACTGTTGGTGGCAGTGCATAGACCATGGGGCAGAAAAAATCATCAAGGATTTTTCTCTTGCCATAATCACTATGGTGGTTATGCACATTGTATCCAAATGGTTATGGAGAAGCTGAGCTAATGAAGCATGAGCCTCAGAAAACTTCCTTGTACTGCTGTGGTAAAGAAACACAGGTGCTCTTTAATCTCTCTTGTGAGGTTGAGCTGAAAAAAATGCCTTTCAGATACTGCATCAGCCATGCCTTTGAAAAGTAGTGATGAAAATAAAAGCCTGGGAAGAAAAAGAAAGTGACCTGGTCTTACTATAAGACTTGGCAGCTCTGGGGCTGAATTTTTGGCACTGTCCTGTTCCTCTGAACACCCCTCTGACGCCTCTCTGAACACCCCCCTGACATCTCGGGGCCACGCTGTTCACAGCACCGAAGTCTGGCAGACTAGGAATTCAAAATGCCAAGATATTGAGATTTTGTGAAATATCCTGGTGTATTTCTTATGAAGTCTCATTCCATATCCTCCACTTGTATGAGTGAACTTAGACAATTCTCAAGATAAACCACAGGCAAGAGCCCTATATTATAATCTTTCTTTATAGCAACACCCACATAAAAGAAAAACCGTCGTAGCATAGTCTACCTGTCTGTGTATAAAGGTGGTTTGCTCCTTTTATAATGGTAAGTATTTTCTGAAGGTAAAAATGTGAAAAAATTAAGACAGCTGTGAATTGTGTGAAATTAACTGACAGTATTTTTATGGGAAATACAGTGAAATATATTATTCTCTACTACAAATCATTACAACTACTGATATGCACACAATGGTCATAGCCATCTCAGGTACAGAGCCAGAAATATGCTCTACAAGAAACATTTCTAGTTCCCTGCTGATAGACCTCTATCTACACCTAATGAAGCGTATTTTAATCCCTGTTTCTTTCAGACCCAGGCATACATATGTGCACCTCAGGTACCTCAAGTATGTGCTACCCTGAAGAATAACAGAAATCAAAACCAAAAAGGTATGGATATTTGGCCAAGAACACAACAGAACATACATGCAAATTACACTTTTGCAAACCTTTACCAAGGCAGTGCCAAATTCAGCCCTAGCACTACACAAATATATATGAACTTGGTTGATGAGGGGGTTTGTTGAAAGGTTAAGTCCTGTCCTGACAGCACCTTGTTGTATCCTGTGACAGGACGGAAGATAAAATTTGGAAATAATTTTCATCATACGTGTGCATAGACTCTGTTCCACGTACTCATAATTTCTGAAACATACTGCTTTGGGGTTAATAATGTTTCTGGGATCTTTATTCAAGGATGATTTTCTGCTAAGGCAAAGAAAGTAAGCAAGCATCCCCCTGAATCCCTAAACTGTCATTCTTTGAAGGACACACAATGCAAAAAGTACACAATTGATAGAGTAGAACATCAGTATAAGTATTTCTTCATCACATGACTCAAATAGGGCTCAGTTTTGGACTTTGAAAGTACCCAGCTCTCCCTTGTGCTGAGTTTAGTTTAGCATCATAGCGCTCACTTCAATGAGAGGAAAGCAGAGAGTGTATGAGCCTAAGGTGATGGGAATACCACTTTACAACATGCTCACATAGTGTCTGCTAATAGGAAAGCAGACACTCTGCAGAGCTCACAGCATTGTGTCATCTTTGTGCTCATACTCTCTGCCCAGAGGCTTAGGCTGGGGCTGTAGAGCTGGAACAGGCTGTGTGGGTCTTGCTCAAAGACATAAATAACTTCACTGCTTTCTGATTCTGTTTTATTAAACAATGACATTAGCCACAAATTACATTGCCTTAGCTAAAAATAAATGTAAATATCAGGGCTTGTCTGCCGACGTGTGGTCTCTTTGTGACTGCCACCTGAGATCTCTACCCATGAAAAACAAAGTGGAGAGCACAAGGCTCCCCATTTTCTCCATGCTTTTGTGGTTTATAGTCTCTGGACATTTGTCAGCACTCTGCAAGTGCTGAGTTTCCTGTCCAGGGCCGGTTTCCTTGTTTGCCCAGGGCTTTCAAATAGCTCTGGGGAGAAAAAGTCCAACCCCTCCTGTATGACCACAACAGAGGAGAGGTGAGTCTCAGCCCAGCTGCACAGATTTTTTTGGGGGCATAACCAAGGCTCAGGGCTCTGGCACTTCTTTTGGAGCACAGCAATGGCACAATATGTTCGCCAGTGCATCTGGTTTGGCATGAGTCCCCTGATCTTTATTATTTTGCAGCATGACCCATCTCAGGGCAGTTGCATCCCAGCCCTTGGGCACTCTCTGGGAGTGACTCCCATTTGCATCATAGCTTTTGCACACAAGGGAGAAAACCACAACTATATACAACAATAGTGGTAATTATGGCAAGAGCGATTAAAAAAGGAGGGAGAAAGAGGGTCTGGGCTCCGTCCAAATTGTGTATGCCCAATACCAAAACTGCCATTGCCTTGAACAGGACTGAGTGCTAGTTTCTTCCTGATTCCCAAATAAAGCTACAGAGGAGGCACACCTTGGATTTACAGCAATATTTTCTCTTGTACCTGTTTATCTGCTTTGTTCATTTATCTGTGACTTAACATTTGTATTTCCAAAATCCAGCCCATCCAACAGGTTTCTAGAAGCATAGTCACAATGTATTGCATACATCTAAAACACCCTGAGAGAAAAACCAGCTCCAAGAGCTTTTTAAACATAAATAGACTTCAGTTCTACTGGAGCATTGGTGAAAAAATTGAGAGATGGGTGCAAATGAATGTAAAATCCTTGCCACTGTTCTCCAGTCTGGTTCAGCAGAAGTGTCCATCTCCTTGGAGCAGACTCATCCTTCCTGACAGCAGGTTCATTTCCCCCGGTCTCTGCCTGCACAAGTCAGAGACCTCCAGCCCTCCCTGGTCACTATTTATCTAGGTGTTTCCCCTGAGCACAGCCCAGAGCTGCATGTGTGAGCATCCCTTCACTTTGGTACCATCCTCTTCTATTAGGCCCATTCAGACTAGCCTGGTCTCAGTCTAGGTCTCTATTTTCAGATAAGCCTGGGATGGATGCTCTGAAGAAGGAACAGGGCCAGTATCTGCCTTCCAGCTTCCCTCTAAGAGCAGAAGCAACATTCACTCTACATGTAGTCTCACTGAGAAAAATTCAGGCCTTGCATTTGAATGTATAGCTACAGACTCATCTCTCACTCCTTCCAGCTCTCATGGAAGTCTTGGAAAGAGCTACCACTGCATGGTGTAGCCTTCAGTCATGCATGTGCATGGACTGCCGGGTAGGAGGCACTCCCTGAACCTCTAGGCCAGGGGGTTGACTGCTGGGGAGCTCCACACCAGAGGATACCTGGGCTTGATGAAAAAACAAAACCAGAAAATCACATTGAGTCCTGGCTTGTAATTCAAAATGGAATTAAGATCTTGAATCTCACTCTGATTTACTCTCTGTGGAAGTTCAAGTCAAATTTTTGTGCAGGCCAGTAGAAGTCTGTCATTCTTGAGCACAGTCAGGAAATCCAGTTTGGAAGGGGCCCTGAGAGGACAGCAGGTCCAGCTGCCAGCTCAGAGCAGGGCCAGTTTTCGTCAGGCTACTCAGGCCAAAAAAAGCGGGATTCCACTAACTCTCTTTTTCATCCTATCTGCTGACTTGAGAGACTGGATTGTGTTTTTACCACATTTTAGTTACACTAGTAATAGAGAAACCACTACAGCTCTGCCCAGCTGAGGAGTCAGGTTCTGTTTTGCTTTTGCCCTGGTTTATATGAAAATGGCAATTGGTAAGAGCCCAAACTGTCTGCAGCTCCAGCAGAGCAATGGCCATTGTCCTGGAAAAAAGTAAATCATGCTGATCCCTGTTATGCTACTTCTAGTGGCCACATTGTCTTTGATAAAAATAACGCAGGGCTATTCTTTAAAAAACATGGTGTGAGCTTCTTCTGAAGGATGAGGCTTCTCAATAAAAAACCATGCCGGAATAGCATGGCCTCACAGCCCCACAACTACAGTACTGCTGGTGACCTCTTCCTGTGGTACCTGGGTTTTGCTTTGGAGATATCCTGGCCAAACAGAGAGTGTGTTGGGTCCGTGCTTCCTGGGGACTGTGTGAGCCTGTGGCTCTTCCCTCACAGCCCTCTGGTTTCACCAGGAGTCCTACACCTTGTAACTGCTTTTTCTGGAGTCCGTGGAACTAGACAAAGGATGATTGATGTCTGGCTTTCCATCACACTGTGCTGAAAAGCAGCATTTCAGCCAAGCACTGAGACCAGGCAAAAAGAAACGTGGGGAAGGAGAGGCTGTAAAGAGGTAAAACAAAAATGGGCAGGAACAGTGACATGAGGGATGGAAGTAAGAGGGTTTTGATGGCAAGATTAACTGGGGAACATGCAGTGAGACACTACCTAAAGTGACACGTCAAGGGAAGCTGAGGACCACACAGGCTTCTTACAATGGGACAAGATGTTTCTAGCTAGGCTTTGGAAAGAGTGTGGAGGAAATAGATGGAATTTAACACCTGGCATGCTTATATTCTATACCAAGAAGTAGCATATTCCTCTTTGCTTTTAAAGGAGACAAGCCATCTTAAAACAAGGTTTAAATGATTGAAAAATCTCTTCCAGGCAGAGTTTGTGGATGTCAGGTAAGAGGCAAGTGAACTGTTTTGATAGCACAGCATCTTCCACCACTGTACTTTCAGAGGCATAGAGGGTGCTACTTTCAGAAGAAATTGTATGAAAGAAATGACATTTGATAGATTGAAAGGCTTATCTTAAAATTCTTCCTTGCTTTCTCCCAGTACAATGCTAAAGAGAGGTCAAAAATAGAGATGGCACACTTGAGGGTCCTAAGGACTTTGGATGTTTTTCATTTTGCCATACAGTCGACAGATTCAAACTTCCAGTTAATGATTTTAAAATTGATATTGTGTTCATGTCAGTATAATTCTCCAAGGCACAACATAGGACAGAGGCAAGCAGGCAGATTTCCAAAGTGTCTGGCCCCTTCACATCATTTCCTCCTTGTAACTCATCCTGTGTATTGTACCTTTGACTTGACATCTCCGGCTTCCTTTAGATAAGGGAGAAATTCTTCTTGTGTCACGTGAACTTCTTCAGTTTTATCACTGGTTTCTCAGATAAAGGGCTCACGTGAAGCAATCCTTGCCAAGCTCACATTCTTATCTTCTAAGAGCAGAACATGGAGCTTTCCCGCCTTATAAGGATGGGTTCCACCACTGCGTGTTTGAAAGGTGCTGCAACTGCTTTAAAGGACTTCGCAGCCTGACTGTTACAGAAGAAAATGTGCCTGGTACCTGCCCTTCTGGATTAGCCAGCAACCTGGCATTCCTGTAATGCTGTTCTGTGCGCCAGAGCAAAAACCATTTGGAAAGTTATATTCCATACTTTTTTTGTAGACAGATTTTCATCCATCTCCCAGCACAAGCCAATGCTAGCTGCATTTAATGGAATAAGTCAGGAAATTTCTTCATTGATTCAGGAACTGCTTTCATAGATGGAAATTAAATTCCCCAAAGTCTGTTCTCCCTCACTCCGTGGCTGAAGTCCAGGCTCTGAGTAAATCTGCTACTGGTGCCTAAAAATCAAGCACATTAATGTTCTTCCATGTAGAAGAACCTCAAAGCGTTTCCTTTTTACTACGTGTGAAGAAAATTGGAATGTAAATGTATTAGCACAATAAGCACTGGCATTTAAAACAAAGCAGAGAAACCAGATGCTCTGTCTCTTTCATTATGCAAAGAAAGAAGTGTCCCAAGAAACACCAAATGGCACCTCTGGTATGGAGACCAGGCTGTCTATTCAGACTTTTATGCAATAAAATGGGCACTTTAAGATTTACCAGATATGCAGTTCAGCCTTTTAATTTTCTTTCATTTTTGTTTCCAGTTTTCAGGCTACAAGGCCTTGTTAAACTCATAGTAAAAAAATAATCTGTTTCGGAAGCCAAGGACTGGGGAGAAGGGGAGAGGCTCCCTCTTTGGCAGCTCATTTAAAATCCAGGCTGTGATGATGAGTGATGCACTCCAGGCCATTTCATCATGGGCTATGCTGTTCTCACAAGGCTTCCTATTTATCACAAGCCTCCTTGCTCATGGAAGGGAAAACTGAAGAGCAGAGCTGCACAAGGTGTCGTGCCCCTCTTCACTCCTGGGCGGACGTGGGACTGTGCGGTGCTGTTCTGCAAGAACTCAGCTGCTCTCTCCTTTCCTCCTCTCCGTGTTTTCCTTCTAGCTCCATTCAAGTGAGATTTCTCAGTAGGACAGGTCAGGAGCAGTAGTACAGTCTTCAAGGGTTACTTACTCTGAGTGGCAGGGAGGCAGAAAGGTCATCTCTGGGTGGGAGCAAGGGCAGATCAGAGAAGCTGGAGATCAGTGTCCAACTCCAACTGCTTCAGCCAAAAATGATGCCAGGAGAAGAGTAGGTTATTTTTAATTAAACCAACAACAGATAAGGACCCATGATATTGTTCTTGAATAGAAACTATTTAGAGGAATAAATCATCACCATGGAAACGGGGAGCTTTGCCAGAACAAGGCAGGAAACAAAGCACAGAGGGAGATACCCAAGGAATTTCCAGCCATGATAACTGCAGCAATTGCTCTTTTTGAGGTTGCACCTTTGGCCCAGGGGACCCCAAGTTGCCTTCCTAAGCTTATGGGGCACAGGGGAGTCAATCAACTAGAAGCTTGTGGTGGGTGCAGCACCTCTGCAAAGCTATCCACCAGCACCAGCGCCAGGTGTGACTGAGGTGGGACATGAAGAAGAACAAAGCCTGCAACAAGAGCCTGCAAAACATCTTTGGGATGTAAAATTAACTACACAGAGATTAAACCAAATGAATTCAGAGGGCTTGAAGCCTTGAAATGTTATCAGCTTGTCTGTTTCTCTAAGTCCTGATTGGATGCAAATGCCAGTTCTTTATCTTGAAGTCCTAAAAGGCAAGGACAAGAGCTTAGCTGAAAGGCAACACAGTCTTCATCACATAATAATTTAATAATTTCTTATGTCCTTCACACTCATGCTACCACTACAGAGAAAATATGAACACCCCATTCTTGGCTGTTTGTGCTGTCAGAGAGGCTGACTCCTGAGTATATCTTTTTACTCAATATGATTTTGTCAATTTTTGAGCAATTTCCTTACTCAGGAGTGCAGTCTGGGCAGCTGTCATCTCCTCCACTGCATTTGAAACTGAGCAGGATATATGGGCAGCTGCCTCATGTTGTTCTTTGTTGTGTGCCTCCTCATTGCAATTCCAACCATGAGTGTATAGGCAGAACCAAAGTTAAAGGCACAGAAAAAAAATCAATTTGTATAAAACAGTCTGGAGAAGTGACAGAATCAGAACTCCAGGCAACACTGTTGTAGCCAGAAGGCTTAGGGAACCCCAAAGGACTAGCACCACCACCAGCTCAAGAAGAACAAGCAGCCCTCATCCTTGCTAGATTGCAAGTGCAATAATTATCCAGCCTTCTTGACACTTAACCTAAGACTTCATGTTGTGGCAAGAAACTCCATCAGTTGTGCATGAAAGCCAATATGCAGCAAGGGCACTAGCAACTTCAGAAGTGACCCCAGTATGAGAGAGAGTTGGCAGCACTTTTATCCCAGTGAGATGCTCATACCTGAGTCATCTACCTGCGAGCCAGCCTGGAGGCTTGCTGCTATGAACAGGTGTCTGTAGGCACTTCCAAATTCATGAGCAGCAGCTCTCGGGTGCGATGGGCAAATGTTCTCTGCGTTCAACATGTGGGATTTAATGCCAGTTCCAGATCCCAGGACAAGGCCTTGGTAGCTTAGCTCTTCAGGTAGATTGAAGCAAAGCTGGGGCACCTGCTGTATCTGAGGAGCAGAGGGTTTGTTATGTGCCTAAATGGTGGGGGGTCCTTGAGTTCAGTGGCCTCGTTGTGCATCTCCTCTCCTTGGATGGGAGCAGCACCTTGGATGGGAGCAGCCTGGAGACACATGGCACCGGAGCGCCTGCACTGGGCCTCGGGCAGTGGGGCTGCACACCAGGCCAAGGCAGCAGCACACCAGACAGAGGCTAATATTACTCTTCCCAGAGGTTCTGTAGGTCACTGCTTCATCCTGTGAGCAACTCCAGATTTCAGGGCAGTGAGAGAATTGTTTACATTGGCTACTTGTATGAATACTAAAAAAAAAAAAAAGAGGTTATTATGGGACTTCTGTTCTTTAATTCCAAAAAGAAATCAAACATGTCTAGACTGCTGCATGCATGTGGCTTTCCTCCAGGCTTCTCCCACCTGGAGCAATAAGCAGGCTGGAAATTTTCCATAAGAGTTTTCAACACCCATTTTAAAATGGTGTTACCCCAGGCATACTTGCCAGTATTGACCAGTCAAATTCTATTAGGAGGCAACGTCAGATAGAGAAAAAGTTTGCACAGTGGCACAGGCCACAGAGATCATCTGTGATTTCCTCACATACTTTCAGCTGAGGAAGAGTGCAGAACCAGCTGGCAGCTGGCCCCGGCCGGCCAGAATCCAGACAGCACAGGGGGATGTGCCTGCCTGCATTCCTGCGGTGAGGCTGTGGGAGCAGTAGCCAGGCAGCCACTCCACGGGACACACACTGCCCCCCTCCAGCCACAGCTCTGTCCCCAGGGACTTGTCCCTGCACCAGACCATGCGAAACAGGGCTGCAGTTTAGGTGTGGGCTTTTGTTATTGATGTTGCCTGGTGAATTTGAAATTGCTGCTGACAAGAGGTGTCAGATCTGGTTGTGGGGAAAGATATTTTCCCTTTAGGCAGGAATCTGCCCAAGTTTAGCCTTCATTGATACCAGCTCACTGAGGATGGCAGAGGTGGGGGAGGACCAGCAGTCAGGGAATGGGTGCTCAGTCCCTGCAGATTATGTAGCCTGTCTTCCTCGACAAGGCTGACAGCCAGGGAGGTAGGAAGGCTGTGGAAAATGATTAGCGGAAGGGACAAGGGAATGACGATGTTGATTGAAGCCTGAGGTCTACCTTGTGTGGCAGCAGCCCCAGCACAGCAGTTCAGGGGGAAGTGGAGAACCGTGTAGTCAGGCAGATGTGAAACCATCACATACAGTCTTCTTTTGTGAGGTTTCCTGAATCTCATAAACTCTCAAGATACCATGACCTGTGTTGTATTGAATCTTCTTGTCTAAGTTACCAGTCCAAGGATCTTCTTGGCCCAGTGCTGTAGACATTTGTCCAGCCGAGACTGAGGTCAGACACCAAAGTACCTACATAAACAGTCAGAGATGGGAACAACCATAGCAGCTGACTTGGGAATGCCCCAGGACTCCAATCCTTCCTTTTTCTTAGCAAATCTATAGAACTATCTTTAACTGTTTTCTTTGCATGTCCTTGTTTACAAAGCTGTAACTCTTTGCTATCATCGCCATTATCCAGACTTCCCACAGCTCCCAGGGATATGGATAGAGAGTTTAGCCACATGTGGAGAAGAGGTCCAGTGAAACAGGCAGTGTTTTTCACAGTTCTCTAGTCCAAAAAGAGGCCCAGATTGTAATTTTCGGACATGATGCAATAGATAAATATTTGAGAGAGATTTTGAGAGATCTGCTCCCACAATGATGAAGAGCTTCTGAACTCAGGCAGCAAATTTAGTCCCTGAATGAAATATTGCTTAGCACTGGTGGAATGTTACTACACAGCAGTGGGGTGTAAATAGATCTAGATCATCAGACAGGAATTTTTCTAAAGCTGTAAAACTTGAAATAAACAGAGAACTGGGGGCAGGCTAGGTCAGTTCCCCAGGGCCGGGGACTAGTAAGGAAGAGCTTACTGCTTGGGAAGGGGCTGCTGAGCCTGTCTGCTGGTGATGTGCTCTGTCTGAGCATACATAGAGCTGGAGTCAGTCTGCACAGCTGAGGGCACCAGCCCTTCAGGTAAGTTGGGCAACCCCTGTCCTGCACATACTTTACAAACTTGTGGGCAGCTCTTCACAAGGAGTAAAGGTTGAGATCTCTAGGAGATCTAGGAGATTTGATATTTTTTGACTGTGTCTCCTGCAGGCAGGTGAGGAGAGGACCTTGGACTGTGACCATGTTTGTTGCCTGGAGCGCACTTCCATGAGTGCAGCCCTGCATTGCTTCTCTACAGACCCACTTCTAAAGGCACTAGGCCCAGCCCTCAGGCAGTGATGATTTATTTCCCGAGAGTCTGTGTGCTCCAGCCTGAGCGCAGAGCCCACTGCTCCCATTTGGCTGTGGCAGATGGCACTGTGGCACACAGGCTGTAGAGAGCCTTGGGTGAAAGGGTCACCCTTGCTCGAATGCCAGTGCAGTTGTTGGGGACGGGAGCCTCGATCCTGCCCGCCCAAGGGACAGAGGGGACCATCACTGCTCATCCAGCACCAAGCACAGGATGTGCACCCAGCCTGCTACCAATTCATCATGCTGGTGTTCCAGCCCTCTCTCCCTTCTACTACCACAGCTGCATAAAAGCACAAGCAGCAGCTTCTCAGCAGGCCTCAGCCAGGCCCCTCAATGGGGGAGTCAGGAACCATCCTCACCAGCTACCTGTGACCACTGTGGTCCAAGACCTACCATGCTGCAGTTCCCTGATGCTCTGGGGGTGCCATCTGGCCCCCAGGGCCAGTATGGTACTAAACACCAGGGGAAGCTGGCCAGGATGGAGAGATGGAAGCACTTTTATCCCAGTGGGATGCTCATACCTGAGTTTTCCCCCTTCTATAGCACCTCTGTTGGGATGGAGGCCACCCCAGTGTGGGATGTGGCACAGGAGGGAGACAGACTGCAGCTGGGCTGTGCAGGAGCAGACGTTTCCCATCTGGCGGAGCTGGCAGCCCGTAGGCAAGGGGGATAACACAGTGCTTACACAGATATGCTACGTCCAATCAGCGGTTCATACATAATTCAAGACATATGTGATGACATGCTTTAAGCCCTGTAGAGGAATCCAAGATATGTGTGAGATTACCAAGTGCTTGCTTTGATGAGTTATCCCAGCTGGCTGCCTTGGTGGCATTCTCGTGCTCAGCACTAGCCATATCCCCCTGTCCAGCATCACTCCTCTGCCATGGTGATTTTCCATGGCTAGGAACAAGCTGGATGGAACAAGGTAAGGAAATTATAATTATCAACATTCTCTAAAAATTATTTCTTTGAGAAGCTGAGTAATTTGATCAGATGGTTCTATCTCCTACCAACTGCCTAGGGCACGGAAGAAAGCACACTGCTTTCTTCACCAGCAGGACATTGTCTAGCTAATATTACAGGACTTATAAAAGGATGAATGAGTGATACCTATAATTTGATTCCATTTCCTGCATGGAAAAAGCACAATTAGATTTATTTAAGAAAAGAAGAACAACTGA
Source organism: Irena cyanogastra (assembly GCA_013397155.1). Taxonomy (NCBI): domain Eukaryota; kingdom Metazoa; phylum Chordata; class Aves; order Passeriformes; family Irenidae; genus Irena; species Irena cyanogastra. Next base: position 560,648 of record VWZV01010970.1, read on the forward strand.
AATATTATTCATCACAGAGCAGTCCACTGGAAACTCATACAGAGCAAAAGAGAAGAAGCCAAGCCCCAGAGTTAACTCTCTGAGTTAAAGTAATAACATTTCTCCAGGAACATTCATAGATCTTTCACTAATGCTAATTCAGCCTGTTCCTCTGTTTATGCAATGATGAATTCTCTGACTGAATAAATCAGAGCCCCCATCATACTTTTCATGAGAAGAGAACTTAAATCAGTTCACTTTGTTGAAGGTAATCAAGAACCACCTTGAGCAAAATCCAAGTGTTTGGAGCAACATCCTCAAGTTGCTGCTACTTTTCATAGATAACAAACCTAGTGAACAACAGTACGACTGTTTAGTGAATTAGTTTATTAATTCTCAAAGAGTTCAAATGCCACCACATAAGTATTTGAGAACAGACTGTGAAGCCAAAATATCTGTATGTCCCATCCTTCCTTACTGTTGCCATACAGAACCGGATGCCTCCATGCCTATTTTCCAGAGAGCTGTTTGTGTTCATAAACTTGAAAACATTAACTATTGAACTAACAAGAAATGGTCTCAGCATCGTGCTCCAAGCAGCTCCTCAGAGAAGGACACGATCACATTTGCCCTGATACTGGGCTCTTTCTCATCTCCTTGTCCGGTCATCATTTAGCATTGGTGAGCCTTTTGCTGCTGCCCAGCAGGGTGCTGCTAGCATGGATGGCTCCAGCCGCCTGCTCCGAAGAGCATGGGCTAAGCAGCACAAGGGTAGGGGAACAGTGGAGAGCAAGTGCAAAGAGAAGAAACACAACCTGCCTTAGCAAAGAGCTAAGGGCTGAAAGGAGCTTTTGTCTTTGTATGCAAGGCAAATATGGCTTTCACTTTAATTAAAAAGCAGGCAGCTGGACCAGTCAGCTGCAGTACTTTAGGAATGGCACATGTGGGCTTAATGTAGCTTTTGAAGGATGCATGCAGAGTAGTTATCTGGGAAAAAAAAAAAAAAAACCAAAACAAAACAACATTTGAAATGCCTTTTCAGGAGTTTCTCAGTTTGCCTTTCCAGTACATCAGGTAGGTGCAGGTTTACCTTTGCAGAGCATTATGCACTGCACCATTAACTTCCAGAAGGAAGTGGGGCTGTCCAGTACAAGATTACAGGGACAAATGTCTGTACTGCTCACGTGTCAGCAGAACACCTGCAGAAGTGTTGGCATCACGCAGCCACCCAGACACAGCACTGTGAGAAAACTGCTCCCTCTATGAGGAGTCCCCAGCTCTGACTTGAGCTGCACCAGACAAGGCGATTAACAGATAGCAATGAAACACACCAAGAGCTGAAACTGCTTGGAGTCTGGTTTCACCTAATTATCCTAAAAGATGTTAGGAAAAGGTAACATTGACTTGTCTTTTTTATACCCCTCAAGCATACAAATCCCTGCTTTTCTGGCTGTTTTTTTCCCATACCCAAGTGGCCCAGGTTTATCAGGCCTGGCTGGGGCCTGATCTGGGGCAGGCTGCTTGGCTGCTCAGCCGCATTGTTCTCACTGTCTATCTTTTCTGGTTGTAATACAGGCTGCAAAGGATGTAGTTACCCTTGTGCATGTTGCCCAGCCATTAAATAAAGACATTGATAGATGTATCAGTACCCGTTTGAGGCCCTGCTGTCCACTCAAAATGATTTGCTGCTTGGGGTCAATATTGATTAATGATGAATGCACTGAATGTGGATTGCTGTGGTTTAATAGACAATGCTTGGGCCCTAGGACACTGAAAGCACCTCTCCAGTGGCCCAAGTATTATTGCAACTTCTATATCTATCAGCTGAGCTTGAAAATATGCTTAGTCAACACAATCCATTTTCTACACCATTCCTTATCAGTTTGCACTATTTAATTAGCCATAATGATATTTTCTTGCTTCTCTTTTAGCACTTGCCTCATGTCAAATCTTCCTTCTGTTGGCACTGAAAGCAAGCCAGTGAGACTGGAATTAGGTCATCCTGTTTCCATGTCTGCTTCCTAGACCCCCAGAGGTTTCCTGAGCAGCAAGGGCTGTTAATACCCCCCACACTATGTTAGTAGTTCAGTGATCTCTCTGTATGGTTAGCTGAAAACTCCCAAGTGCAAATTATCCATTCCTGTTGGTTTGAAGGAACATGAGCCACAACTGCTCACTGGCTTTCCTGGGGCAGGGCAGCTCACCTCAGGGTCCTGCCTACCCTGTGCTACTGGAGATAAACTTTACCTTCAGCTCTTGGGAAAACAGCAGGTTCCTTCTGATCTGAATTTGACCAAACAGTCTTACTTGCCCTGTACTCCTTTTTTTGTTTCTCCTTAGGATGTTTGTTTCTCTCATTGCCTGCCCATATTTCCTCATTTCTAATTCATATTTATTGCAGTGAACTTCCTCTTTTCACTGTTTGCTAATTGTAAATACTTTATTAGTGCATTTGCTGCCCCTGAACTCAAGTTCATTTGCAAAGCACCAGTACCCAGCTGTCTTGGTGTGGTAGTTGGACTTTACATGGTAACATCCTAAAACCATTTTTAATCAGGGCTGGATGGAAGGAAGCCATAGCTACCCAGGCAGTTCAATTATATGCTGTTATCAGCAGTAGTGAAATGGGCCCTTCACATCCTGATATCACAAGCAAAGATGCCATTAACGAGTGGAATTGGTGAGGGAGGGAACTGAAGTCCTGGTAACTCCCTGCTCCTCCTTCTCAGTGAATCATTCCTCCACAGAGCAATGCTTTTGTGGAAGAGTTACCAGGTACTGTGGCCAGCAGAGTGAGTGAAGGAGGGGATTCTCCCACTCTACCCTGCTCTGCTCTGGTGAGACCCCACCTGTAGTGCTGCATCCAGCTCTGGGGTTGTGAGCATAAGGACATCAACCTGCTGGAGTGAGTCCAGAGGAGTGCCACAAAGATGATCAGAGTGATGGAGAACCCCTCCTATGAGGAAAGGCTGAAACTCTGAGTTGGGGTTGTTCAGTCTGGAGAAGTCTCTGGAGAGACTTTATTGCAACTTTCCAGAAACTAAAGCGGGGTACAGGAAATGTGGTGAGGGACTTTTTACAAAGGTATGTAGTGATAGGACAAGGGGTAATGGCTTTCAACTGAAAGATAGGTTTGAAAGGTAGGTTTCAGGTAGGTTTGAAACTGAAAGGTATGTTTGGATTAGATATTAGGAAGAAATTCTTTACTGTGAGGGTAGTGAGGCACTGGAACAGGTTGCCCAGAGAATTTGTGGATGCCCCATCCCAGGAGGTATTCAAGGCTAGTTTGGACAGGGGTTTGAGCAGCCTGGTCTGGTGGAAAGTGTCCCTGGCCATGGCAGGGGGGTTGGAATGGGATGATCTTTAAGATCTCTTCCAGCTCAAACCATGCTGTGATTCTTAGAGCTCCCTCACCAGCCACTGATGACAAGAGGAGTCACAGCACCCCTCTTGGAGCCTGACTACCACCAAACACTCCTGCTGCTCCTTTTGGAGCTTTCCTTGTGAGTCAACAAGCACAAACCTGTCAGCTTTCTATGGGCTTTGGAAGTTGAACTGGTTTGCATAGGAAGCTGAGCAGCACAGGACTGCCTGCCTCTGTCCTGGAGGTTTCCCCTCTGCAGCAGTTTCATAGTAGCAGATCTCAGCTGCTTATGCAACCATCAGCTTCCTTTTTACTCAAGAGTTTGTAGTTTAAAACATTTGGGGATTTTTTGTTTAGTTGGTTGGTTTGGTTTTTTTCTTTCCCAGCTGTAGACAAATTAAATCCTTCCCTTTAGGCAGTATAATTGCATAGTATGATCAGCTGAGTATTTAATTTGGTTTAAACTTCAGAAATGTAATCAGCTAAGCAATACACTGACTTTAAGTTCTGAAATCATTTTCATCTGGCAAGAGTAAGATTAGAGTAGGCTTACCCTTGGGCTGGAAACAAACACTGGCTTTGGAGACTATAGCATAAAACTGGAGAAACATCAAAGGTATTTCAGGCCCAGCCATAGGGGACCTCAAGATGTGGCACTCATACTGAGACCTTCCCATGTTTTTAAAGATCTTCAAGTTCAGAGCATAGATTAATTAGCCATTTTTCCTGCTGTCGGCTGCAATTTGTGTGTCTCTAGCAAGATGGTCTACTGTCCCAGCATGTTCATTAACTGTTGGGAAGATGGGTCACAAATGATCTGTACCTTTTGCATCTGTATCATTAGTGGAGGTTATTAGTGGAGGGAAGGAGAAAGTTCACCTTTCCTTGGAAAACAGAGGGGAGATGAAAGGTGAAGAGCCCTTGTGTTGGATGACGAACTGTAGAAATTTTTACTTTAAAAGTATGTGTACGTAAATAAAAATCTCCATCTAAGGCTGTAAATTGCTTCCAGTGTTCCTCAGATAGATTATCATTCGGTCAGCCATTCAGGAATTCAAAACATTGCTACAGAATTTCCCAGATCAAAAATAAATCTTCCACATCATCAGAAACACGTATGAGCTTAAAAAAAAGCTTATTTATGAAAAGACTAGATATCTGCCCTGTCAGACAGACTGAAGCACCCTCAGCCCTGCATTAAGGGAGATGCTGTTGTCATCCTTGCATGCAGATAAGTGCACTGCACTGCAGAGCTGGTGTGCGTGTAATACAAACTTTGGGAATATGGGGCTTATAACCAGCTTTAAACATGTACATCTTTTCATTCTAACATTGTTGGAGCTTAGACCATCTTTCCTTTCTCTCCCTCCAAAGCTTAGATACATGGGAAGCAGGCTTTGCTCATGCTTTGGAGAAAATTGTATTCAAGGATATAATTCCAAGACAGGAAATGCCAGGTCTGGCCATAATATACTGGAAGTGTCACTGAAGCAGAGCTACGAAGTTTCATTTTTGCTTTCTAGCCACCCAACACTGGAAGTCTCTCTAGGTCCTAGAGACAAGAAAAATGTACAAGACTCCTGGAAGAAGCATAGAAATCTCAGGAAGGGAAAGAGTAGGTCAGAGGAGGCTCATGTCTTGTACTCCTCTGTTCCTCCTGCAAGGATGCATTTATTTTCCTCATTTTAATGGGCTGCATAAAGATCACCTTGAAACGTTGCTCCAAACGTTCCCTCCAAGATCCAAAGACAGACATCAACTGAGATTGTTAGAGGAAAACACTTTGGGTTTTCTTCAGCACATCCCAGGCAATATGAATCTAAAACCAGACAGCTGCAGAAGAAACAAGACAGAATCAGCTGGTCAGAGCCTGGGGCAGCCTTGCTGCTGACAGCCACACTGGCTGCACATGGAAGAGTGACCCCAACTGAGTAACAACGTGTGGCAGGCCCATCAGGAGAGCAATGTGAGGCCTGGCTGTGGCTTTTTGGCTTCTTCAGATCAGTGGGTTTGAGCTGTCAAGCCCGAGAGTGAGAAGTCAATTCTCTTAACTTATTGCTGAGGCTTTTAGAAGTCACTCTTTGAAGCAGGCAATGAACTTCTATTCAAAATCTAATTGGGTATGAGGGGCTTGTTTGTTTGTTTTTAAATACATTTCAACTCCTTTCCTATTTCCTGACAGAATTCGGTTCTGAAGCTCATGCTGCTTCCTTTTCTGCCACACAGCCACATTTTAAAGGGTTCAAAATGTATCTTATGAGTACTTAACCTTAAATGCTGAACTAAAGCCAAAGCTCTTTGAAAATATGCATTAGACTTTCCTTGAAGCAACTTTTGTTTCAGTCTTTGTTCTGGAAGCAGGACACTGACACGTAAGACCTTCCCAAAGATCATGTGGTTTGACCATTTAGGAATAGCCAGAAGGTGAGCCCTGGAGGTACCTAGGAGCTGTTAATTCTGCTAATAAGAAGCTGTGGTTTGTGAAGTAAAATACAGTCCTGGGACTACATTACACCTAGAAACCTGCAGCTCCTGTAGCATCCAATCACAAAAGTGCTAGACTTAGCCAGAGGCACTGTCTGGCTGTGATGGAGCTGCTCCCCCTTCAAAAGTTCAAATACAGGCATTTTTTGCGTGCTTAGGAGCATTTTTACTCATTTCCACCACATAGCTCCAAGCAGCCAGAGTGCAAACGGCAGCTTCAGCAAAGGCACATCTCTAATCAGCTCTGAAAGCTGCAACAGTGCCAACCTACATCAGAAAAGCAATTGCCAGAGCTGCTGATGAGACCATGCGAGATTAGAACTTAGTGGGAAGATATCCCTGAGACAGAGAAGCTGAGCTTGCCAGCCATATCCCAGAACAAATAACTCACTGACTTGGCCAGCCAACTCAGGAGGTAGGTATTATGTGTCTACAACAAAATAATAATATAAAAAAAATCATACCCACACCACCTAATTTGGAAAGGACCATTCTCCCACATTCAAGACAATGGTAAGCATACAGTGCTGCATCAGCATCTCCGTCTGCTCTCTGGAACAGAGATCACACAAGGTGCAGAAAGGAGAAAGGGTCCTCCACCGTTTTCTCACCAAACCATAGAACAGCAGGGCTAGCCTCAAGGCTCTGCTCCAGGTATTTGTGGAAGGAACTGTTTCTATTTCCTTTTCCCTTTGCATTTCAGACAAAAGATGAATCAACCCCATCCTGAATAATGCAGTAGGCTGATGCTTAGGATGCTCAAGTGAAAGGTAGGAGGCCCGAGTTCAAGTCCTTCACCCTTCACTTCAATCAGGCGAAATAGAAACATCAGATTTAAATTATTTCCTCTGATCACAGAACACACTGACATCTGGGAATTCTGTGCTTTTGATCTGCACAACCACTGAAGAAAATTTTGGCAAACTTGGAGCCTCCCATAACCAGTGAGATGTTGGTTTGTTTTTTTTTTTAATGAGAGGGGGGAGGTGGTGGTGGGGTTTTTTTCTCTTTTTTTTTTTCCCCTAGAGAATTGCCATTTTCTCAGATATTTGAAACAGAGTTCTTGTTCATAAAAGTCGAGCATTAGCTTGTCTAACTAGTGCATCCTGACACAGCTGCAGGAGTATGCTGATGTGTTTTATAAATTATGTATGTGCTAGGATTAGTTTATTGAAGAATTCCTGAAGAACCATGTCCATGTGCACAAGTAATTTAGCTGTTGGAGCCATTTGCATTTCTCTGGTACTCTGAAGAATGCTGAATGCTTAGTTTGTGAGAGCTGCTTCTAAACAGCAAAGTGTCATGTCCTTTGAGCCACTCACCTTGGAGAAGACTCACCAGCTTTGGTAAAATGTTCACTGGAGAGCTGGAAAAACCTCAGATGAACTTTAGTTGAAAGATCTCATACCCTCCTGCATCTCTACAAGCAGTTAATACCCCGGGCCAGACAAGCCTTATGCTTGCTTTTCAGAGGAGGAGTCAGCTTTGACTGTCTCTTTAAAGAGAGAAATCTGAAATAAGCAAATACAGTCTGTGACATTGTAGAAATATAAGAAAGAACTCCATTTAAAATTTAAAACTCCATTTAAATTCAATACTTCTCTGTCTAATGTGTTCTGGGGAGATGTAAGGGACGGTTTTTCTTTCCCACTGATAAGGTTCTCTGGACATGAACTGTACAAGGTGGCCTAGCAAATTTCCTGCCGTAGCAAGCTGCATGGTAAGCAAATAGTGACTAACAGGGTAGTTCAATATTTACACAACCTTTTCGGTTTTAAGTACATGGCAGATTATTAGTAAAGGTAAAATCTCTCCCGATAAATTAGTAAGATTTTCCACCAAACAGTTTACTCTTTTCCCAGAAGTAGGGGGTAGCAATTCCAAACACACAGCAAAATTCACATGGAAACTGTGGGCACACAGCAGGACGAGCAACCCCGTGTAGGGGGAGAGAACAAATATGCAGGATGAATGACAGAGTGAAGCAACCTGCACAGAGCACTTCTTCTCAGTGTTTGCTACCTGAAAGGGACATGCTGCTGCTTGCTGGCTTGCTTTTTTGGGGCTCTTTACCACATAATGGAGCTGCCCAATGCTGATAACGTTTATTTATGTGAGGAGGTGAACGTACTGCTTCAGAATCTGCAGTTCTTGTGTGCACTGAAATTTCCTGTGAACAAGAGGCTAAGATTGCAGCTTGCCTTCCTCCTGCCTGACAGAAACTTGAAATAACAGGAATGCAGACAGCATGGGAGGTTGTCTTTGGGGAAGCCACAGCAATCCTTTATGCCCAGAGCCTGTACAGGAGCTGGGAGGTTGGATTAGATGACCTTCAGTGGTCTCTTCCAACCTTACCCATTCTGTGATTCTGTAACACCTAGTACAGATTTATTCTGCTTTTTAAAACAAACAAAAGAACCAGAAAGTGAGACCACCAGGCATTTGGGAAAACACCAGGAAAAGATGACCATATCAGAGTAGGAGATGCTCCTTCACTAGAAGTGAGGGATGTGAAAATTTTCCAATGTAAAGAACTTTTAAAACATAATAAAGTTTTGACTCAGCAACCTCAAGATCTTGGGTAAAACTCAGAATTTACAGTAAGATGTTTATACAACTAAGGAAAACACTCAAGATCACTATAGTGATCGATTGCAGGGATGTACAATATAGTAAGTATAGAACAATTTTTTTAATAAGGTAACAATGTATCAGAGCTTGCTCTTATTGCCACTTTTGCCTGTGTTTGCAAACACCCCTTTGCCTTTCTCAACTAGAAAAGCAGACCCACTGTGGGCAGACAACTACTTACAGTAGTTGTAAGACAATGTTTCATGTCATGTTCTTCACTCTCCCTCTCACACCTATCCTTCACAGCATCCCTTCTGAAGTGCTCCTTCACTTTCATCCTGTTTTAACAGGGCTTTTTCCTACTTTCCCAAGGTACCAGAGAGTTGTGGATAAGAAATAATTATTCTGAGGTGACTGCTCTACAGCAATGTACTGTTAGAATTGTATTAAAAGCAAAAATTTCCAATTCCTTAAAATAAACTAACCCTTCCTCAGTATTGGGCTTGAAAGCCTTTGAAAATTACTGGGGTCCAAAGAAGCCTCTTTTTCTGCAGCACATACATGTAGTTTTTGTGTCCTTTATAGATGGTTTGTTTTCCCTTCACACAGTGACTCATCTTACCTTGTTGCTAGGGAAGCAAGAGCAATTCCATCAATTCCAGCATGCCAGAACTGAGGTGACTCACCAGATACTCCACTCAACACAGCACCCTGGCAAGAAACAACTCTGTCCACCACAGAGTACTCCAGGTCTTGGCAGCAAGAGCTGTGCTCTTGGGCAAGTTCTGATTGCGAGAGTTGAAGACCCAGGCTCTCTACATGTGGGGACAGTTCTCTGAAGCTCTCCCTTATATGCAGAACTCGGCTGAATACATCTACCCATCTCCAGTTTTAAATATTAGCAGCACAGTGGTGGAAAACCAACCCTGATCTCCAATCCCAACCTGTTTTGGGCTGCAAAAACGGCTAAAAAAGCATTTTTCAGACTTTACCAAATGTTGTTGTTAACATTGATCAGTTACACTATCCATACTTCAGCTATTTTCTGTTTGGCCTACTGCTTCCCAAAAGTAAGAACATGAGGGAAGAGTGGGCACTATCAAGATATATCCCAACACCCAGAACCATATTCTCAATAATAATAATAATAATAATGAGGAAGAAGAATGTCTATGTGTTAAGATCACAGAAAGGCATGTTTCAGTGCCTGATTTTTAAAAGCCCTTGGTTAGAGTGAGGTCTACAGCATAATACCTGCCTCTTGCCAACAATCATACTTCTATATAGTGATGACACTGTGTTACTCAGTTCTTTTCTTTAAAAAAGCCCACAAAATTTAATGTCACCATGGGAACAGTCCAAAGTTGATTTTGGGAAGAGGCTTATTTCCTATAGCTTTTCTGTTGGCATAAAAATAATGTCACTGAACTGTATCATAAGAAAGTGCTTTATGAAGTATCATCTCTGAAGATACCACCCAATTCTGAAAACATTCTCCCTAATAGTTCTATTTCTTTACTTTCTGAAGCAGAATAAACAGAAGGCCCAGAAACACTTCTTCCCTGTTTTCCTCAACAAGAAACACACCCTAATAGTGTGATCTATGAGCAGTGTGTGATCTAATTCCACCATTCTTCAGCCTGCAATATGTAGTATCAGTATAGAAAACTTCCTCCTCAGAAGAACAATTAAACTTTAAAGGAGTCATCCTGGTTGGCTGGCTGAACAAATGACACATATTCACACAAGAATTATTCAGTCAACCATCTTGATAAGGATTTACTTTAAACAGAACCTTGTATGGGTACACTAGACTCAGTCTCATTTAGGAGCAAGTTGGATTTTTATACATCATGAACCACTGGCAATCTAAAACAGACCCACTGAAGAATGGAATGGAGAATCAAACGCAATGTTTCAGACCCAAGCTCTATGTGCCTTTAATACTTTCTTTTTCCTTTTCTTTCTGAGAGAGTGCACACTACGACAGACATTTGCATTTATCATGTTTTTAACTTCTTTTCTAAGGATGAACTCTCTGAATCTGCATCTTCCAACTCCGCTCTGTGTCTTTTCAGTCCTCCAAGAGATTGAGTGCTCTCACTGCCTACAGGATGCAAGTCAGCAGTATCCCCTCTTGTGCTCATGTTGTAGCTGTTGGAGTCCATTTCAGACAGACAGCAGTCTCTGTGCAAGGTCACACCCACCTGTACAAGGTTGCCATTATCAGCATTTGAGTGCACCTGTAGTCCTTGCGTCACAGACTCCTGCTCTCCAAAACTCTGTCCATTGTTGAAGCATGACGGGTGAAGATGCAAGTGGCCATTATTGTGGTTAACGCAGGAGGGGTCGAAGCTCCTCTCCTCACTGCCATCAGTCTGGTTTCTGGAGCAGTAACCTGACATGCTACAGATGGCAACAGCAGAGAATGGAGGGACCAGTGAGTGATGGCTTGGTGCTGGTTGACAGTTTTGACTATTTTTCTGTTCCACAACTCCTGTGGTTTGAATGCAAGGTTCTTCGGTACAGCTATTTAGGCCTTTGCAGTTAGCTTTTCCATTGAGCTTTTTAGTCTCAAAGGAATGTTCTACACCTCCACTGCTTGTGTCTTCAGAGGTGTTTTCTTGACCCTCCATCCGCTGCTGATTGTCACATTCATGAGCTTGACCATTACTAGAATTTTCTGTCCCACCACATGCTTTTAAATTTTCTCTGTTGTGGTTTTCAGCAGAAAGAGCTGAGGAACCCTGAGTAACTACTGAACTTAAGTTCCTAGCATCTTCCTTAGTTAGTGAGTGTGTTGCACTGTGCCTTCCACTGGTTCCTGGTTTCCCTTCATCATTTTCTCCATCTCCTCTGGAGGATTCACCATCTTTATTAGCTGAATATGATATGTAAGAATAATGGAGCCATTTGTAAGCTTTGTAAATCTTTCTCTCCACTGATTCACTGTCTGAACAAGGGGACGTCCTTTCTTTAAGAACTTCTTTGTTGGCTGACCTCCTTTCTGGTGAAGAAATTGGAGAGGAAGAAAGATCATCTACTTTGATCTGGGGGTAATCATATATGTCCTCACCTACGTAAGGGGTTAAATTCTCTGTGTTAGTGCTAGTCCTTTCCTCCTTTTGCACCTTCTGTCGGCGCCTCAGTGCATTGCGTTGCCTCATCGATGTGCGTCTTTCATTCAGCTCCTCTTCATCTTCTGTACTGCTGCTGCTGCTGGAACTGCTGGATTCGTTCTCCTCAGGACTCGGAGATGGTGGCCGTGGGAAAAGGTCTGTATCTAGTTCTGCCTCACAGGTATGGTCATCAGAGTCAGACTCATTGGAAAGGGCCAGGACACGTTTGTCCTGATACTTTCTCAGTGCAGAGAGCCTCTGCTGATGGGAAGCCACGTCTTCTCTGGCTGAGGGGGATGCAGTTGATCTTAAGGCCCTTAAGTTATAGGCAGTTTCATCAGATTCTTCAGCCACATGTGGTGGGGAGTGATGCAAGGAGGCGGAGGACTCCGACTCGCTGTAAGCGGAGCGTTCACTTACTCCTGCATGGAGCTGCAGGATTGTGCTCTCACTGAGGTCGCTGTCTGAATCAGAGCTCCAGCCCTCGATCTCCCGGCGCACCAGAGAGTCAAAAAAGGCCATCATCCGTGGATCTTCCTGGACTGACTGGTTGGCATAATCGTGGGACAAACCACTACCACTGTTCAACACAAGACTGATGTACTCTTCATGAGTGTAGAGGCAACGTGAATCATCCTCAATTCTACCATCCAGGTCCCCCGTGCAGTCAGGCTGCTTGTAGGGACTCCAGATCTGTAACAGAAAATAAAAAAAACCAAGCATATGTCTTTGAATTCATAAACTATTATAAGCATTTGAAATGGAACAGTAGCTCAAATACCCAGAATAGCTGCAGGTTGCAGATTGTTTTTATTAATTTTTACCCCTCAGTACCATACTTAAAAGTATCACAGAGCTGTGGGATTTTTCTCTTCCCCTTTACAAATGTGTTTTTTCTGCATTTACTTCACTCATACAGAATATAAAAGCTCTCACACTGCAAATTATCCATCATTTTGGTAATTCATTGTGTGATAATTTCTCCCAAATTGCAGGGGTCTATTTTTATGTAATAAGGAATGCTTACTCACTAACAGTAAGAATAGTTTGTTGCCTACAATACAGTCTTAGCACTAATGAAGGCACTTGTTTCCCAGGAAACTAGAGTTGCTGGTGCCAGTGATGTAGAGTAACATTTCATCCGTCTATGTAGTCAATCCCACCTGATCAGCAGGCAGGGAGTTGAATGCATGGAGGTGAAAAGTAGAGCTGCACTACTCCCTTTAGGAAACAGTTACAAAGAAAAGAAATCTTCCAACATCCTCTGAAGACACAGCAGCAGTTTTAATAGGTGAAGTTGAAGAGTTTTACTGAAAGCTACTTTTGAAGTGTACAGATTTTACCAACAGCAGCAATCTTGACTGTGCTGTCCATCTATCCTTCAGTCAATTTTCCTGGTATGGAGAAGAAAAGGGGAAAAAAAAAAGCTCTGAAGAAGATCCACCAATATCCCTAGGAAACTGGTAATCCATAGCAAATATAATAGTTGGATGTTCTCACCCTGCTCAGATTTACACAGATTTGGGGGCAATGTGATTATGACATTCTGTAGACAACCACTATCACTTTGTATCAATGGTTAATGGAATGAACAATGCCTTACTGTAAGCAGAGCCAGTATGTAGCTTATCTACAACAATGCCTTAATGTTCTGCTTATAAAAGATCTGATCTCAGCCATGCTGTGGTTTTATCATGCTAACAAGCTCAGGGGAAAAAATTCTATGCCAGCTCTCTATACCAGGTTGGACTTTTGGGATAGTCTTTGGAAAAAAAAATCTAACAATTTTCCCAACAGAAATTAATTAAGTTTTGTTCTAAACGGACAAAACTGCTAACAAAAAGTGTTTTGCGTGTATAAATGACATAATCAGCACTCATTTTACGGACGCCTAGTTAACACATGCAATATAACCTGATACTACCACGACAAGCAACATAAGAAAAACCCACAAGAATGCCAATTATTCTGTATTCACTGAAATTTTCAATGGTGTACAAAAAAAACTTACACCTTTAATAGTGGAAGCAAAATGAAATAAATTACCTTGCAACTACTTGTCCAGAACACCCGAATTTAAGATGAACAAGTAAACTTTATTTTGGAAATCTCTCAGATTTGAAAGCTTTTACTTTGCATTCTCTGTAATTTATGGTTAACAGAGCTTCCACATATGATCTGGCTAGATAGATAAAAGAGGCACTATTCAAAAATTAAAGTGCTGCAGACAATACTTTTTTCTGCAGACAATCATCAAGCTGCCTTTCAGAGCAAAGGAAAAGGAACTTCACATTGTGTTACATCAGGCTGTTTCTAGAAACATCTCAACATCGAGGTGTATTTGCTATTGGTACTTAATTGCTTTTTTATTATTTGCAATACTTCAGCAAATTCTCTCCCAGTGCAGTTCTTTAATGGGACACTTGAAACCAGAATGAAGATAGTTCTCTATTGCTTGGTTCCAGCACTGCACTTACCAGACACATAGCCCAAAGGACAAGCATCATGTTGGGATGAAGATAACAAAATCCAATCTAAGCCTACTATGTACAGAATTTCAGCAACCAAACTTAACCTTTTTGAACTATTCAAGAGAACAGAAATAATCACTCTTCATCCTCAATTTCCCAGGCTCCACTTCCTAAAGGCAACATAGGTAAGAGCTTCCTCTCAGTGAATCCATGAGAGAGATTGTTGATTTGTGGATACATCACATTTTTAAATAGAAAAATAGAACTCTGCTTGCTGAAAAGACTATTCTTGAGTTGCTGCCTTCTTGATGATTTATGTAGTGTGTGTTCAGTACCTTCTCTCACAGCCTCAGATCTTTTCCCCCTTTGTCCCACTACTGAGCATTTCAGCAAGCAGATCACATCTTTTTTAGAAGCATGTAACTTCTTGTAAATGTTTCATACTGTGTGCTTGGACAGGCAGGCTGGCATGCCCCTTCCTCAAATAATCTTAGCAGTGTTAGATTGAGCACTAGGTTTTATAAAGCCTTTTTTTTTATTTTTTAAGCAAGAGAATTAGAAAATGCTTAGATCTGGTATGAACCAATGTAAATGGAGGAGAGGTAGTTACTCCGAAGTCTTTCTGAGAAAGGTCTGTTTGTAATTAATCTAATTAATTAATTGAAATTAATCTCTAAAAAGGTACATAAAGTGTGCACAGAGATATTCTACATCCATGGTAGCACTACCCCATCTTTCTGCTCTCTCTGCAAGCATTAGCAAAAACAAAGCAGTATAAAATATTGAAAAAATAGCTACAAAGAGTCCACAGTGAGGCTTTTCCCTTCCAAGAGAGATTTGTTCACAGAGAAGTAAGTAATAAAGAGAAGTCAAGGGAATTCAGGATGAATACCTTGTTTGTATGGGATCAGTTGTCCCTGGAGAATGATATCCCTGCATTTTAGATATTTTATTATGAGGGAGTGTGAAGGCCTGCCAGAGTCACAGAAGGAAATCAGACTAAGAATCTATCCTTGGCAGAACGGAGAAGTCTTTAAACTGGTATAAACTGATCCAGTGCTCTCTGTGGCATCTGAAATGAGCTTCTTTGTAAATGGAATGCCTTTGCCTTTTTCTCATCCTATGACTGATGCCATGTCAAGGAATAATATGATCAAACTGGAGAAAATCAGTTGGCAAATCAACCCACTGAAGCAACAATATATCAAGAAGTTCTTTCTCTGTCAGAAGATTAAGGAGATGAATATTACTCACTGATGACCTGAGTACAGATATAAAAACAGGAACAATAACAGAAAATGGGAATACAAAACTGGTTCTTTACTACATTAGGTATCTACGGACAGCATCTTTGAATTGCTTGTATTCCAGGGTGGCAAATCCCCAAATTTTAAAACAAAAAAGTAGTTATGCCTGTAGCGTGAGAATAATTAAAACCACTTATATTAGATTATCTGATTAGGCAGAGGCAGATCGTCACAATGACATTAATCTGTCACCATAGCAACATATGCAAATAGACTTTGTTATCTCCAACACACTTAAGATTTTTAAACAAATGGAGCCCACAACAGTTGTGCTCTGTTACACAATATTACATTTTCAATCAAAACAGAATTTTTTTCTGAAAATCATTATGTACTTCATCCATTTTTATCTTTCCTGGAACTGTCTCCTAACTGCATAATTCTCCATGGCCCTCCTCTAAGCCTAACACATCAGAGGGAATGTCACAGTTATTTCTTCTGCAATGCAATCTGTTTTCCTGCCAGCACATCCCAATGTCTTGCACACTTAACTGAGGGGAAAGTGATATTTTTCTTTTTTATGTTGCTTTAGCCATTGTGGCGAATGCTTGATGCAAATGATTATTTTAGTTTGCAGCTGCACTTTTTCATACAATTTTACTGAAGTTCAGTAAATGAACAGCAATGAACAATTCATTTGGGTTGATATGTCCACCACACACTGTCTGGAGTCAAGGCTCCTAATGTCTTCTGTTAATGAGATTGTTGGGTCTTATTTTTGGTCCTAGCAGAAATCAAACCCTAAACCAATGAATTACTGAATTGTATTCTTGTGGGTGCTATACAACAAAATAAAACTAAAGCAAAAAAACCATAACCATAAACATCAAAACCATTCTTGTGAATACTGCTCTTTTCTGTGGGGCTAGGCCTTAGATGAATTTGTATCTCATTTGCAAACAGCATTAAAATGGCAAATGTGTTGGCAGAAGCTCATGGAATTATTGAATGTCTTGATGGTGGTGCTAGCAGTTCCTCCCTTCTTGAAGTACTAAATTTAGGCCAGCTACTCTAAAAATTAAGAGCTCAGACAAACAACTACTTGCATCCACATTGTCACCATCACCATGTCTCTACAATTGTTTCTACAATTGCAACCAACCACAGTGAAGTTATCTTCTGTGATTTAATTCCAGAAAAGGTTTTAGAAGACACTTGAGAGATAATAAAAAGGACACTTTTTAAGAAAGTGATTAAAACAAATAAACAATCAGGAAGAAAATAAGAAAACATTCAAAAAATAAGTATTATTTTTCTTTATGGTCCCTTCTCCTGTCATCTCAATTTCTCTGAGTAAGCACACCATGCATTTATATAGGGGAAAGAAAGACAGCCATGCAAAGGAAAAACTTGTGTTCCCAGCTGTTTTTAATGGAGTAAGTGGCCCCTCAGAACTGCTGGTGCTGTTTTTTCTGTTTTGCCCTTCTGTTAGTGGCAGTTACCAGTCTCCAGCCTATCCACAGAAGTAGCTGGAATGTAGAAGAAACCATCTTTGTACAGTCACCTGCAAACTGCTGTGCACTGAAACAGCATCTTTAGGGAGTGAAGTCAGGCAGCTCAGACAAGATATGAGCATTGAAACAACCCGAGCCCCAAACAAGGCACATCACAAGCTGAGACAAAAGGACATACAACAAAAGGGTAAGAAGTTCTGGCTGGCCAATAAACAATACATTAAACACCTTTCCCTTAATTTGTTTCTAGCTTGAAATGTCTGGGGAATTCAGTTCCTTCAAAGCAGCTGCACAAGTTCCACTGCACACAGTAGCACAACAGAAGTTCTCTTCTAAGGAAGCGCTCAAGCAGAGGTGTCTTTGAAAGAGTTACACAACCTGTGACTGCAGCCTTAATCAAACTAACATTTTAATCACTAGACAAAAAAAATGCCCTGCCAAAACCCTAGCAGAAGTACACAAAAGCAACACAGGGGATGTTTATACCAATGCTAATCCAACAGTCTAAGCACGCTCATGCAGGAAGGATTCATAGGGTGAAGGGTCAGCAGATCTAGAATCCAAAAGGGAAAATTCAGACTGCGTTAATCAGGTTCTCAAAGCAAAAAAAAATATGCCTCTGGCAAAACTGTTGTTAAACAGTGGCAGTGTGACTGCTTGGAAAATCAGTGAGCTGCAAAGACTGTTCAATGCACTTTTGTTCCAAGCCTGTATTTAATATATTTGTGATCAAACCTGTCAGGCAGGCAGCACAGATGAAGAGAAAAGAACTAAAGTACCAGGGGAAAACAGAAGAGAAGGAAAGCTGAACTACAGTCAGAACCCAAATGCTGACAGTAGCTGTAATGCAAGCAATGCAGCGGGGCATTGAGCCATGGTCCCAGGATTCTGGGTCAGTTCTGGTCCATAAGTTGTACATCACTAAAACTCTCTTTTGCAGCACAAGTTCATGCCGTCAACTTGTACCTGACAAAAGCATTTACAGTATTCTAACAACATTATTTATAGCCACATGCAGGTAAGACTTTCATGAAGTCATTCAACAAATAATTAGGATCAACAGCAGTTCTTTTTATCCTACTTCAAAATTAAATGGTTATGGCTTTTTGCACACTGTTGGTAGACCTAAATTATAGCAAAATATCAATGGCAGCAGAATGCAAATAACATTAGTGTAGCAAAATACTTTGCCTTCCCAACCTTCAAATAGCAAAATTGGTTTTGCCTTGCTCCCAGAATATCGACTGTCTTTCCTTAAGGAAAGAAAATTTCAGAACCTAACAAAGTTTCTTATCTCTTTCAGTTCCACAGAAAAAGGTAAAAAACTTCCTAAAAGTACTGTACATTAAAGGATTCAGAAAGATATTGTGCAAGGTGTTAAGAGTCCTTCCTCTGGAAGTCACAGAAAAGGTATGTTGATTCAATGCACAAATACATACAAAAATTATAGAAGGCCTTCTGAGGCAGTATTCAGCCAGGTCAGTCTAGGCTAAGGTTCATCTCTTTGGAGATACTTCTGTTAAATTTTAGACCAGAGAATCACAAGTTTTAGGAGATCACATCAGAACTGTAACCAAACTCACTTGAGCACACGAGATAAAACATTTTATTAAACAATAAGAGAAGACAGAATGGGTGTGGACCAGAATGATGCTGAGCAAAACGAAGTATTTCTTCCTGAAAGATTGAAAGAAGACATTTTCTGATAACTAATCTTACCTTTATAATCTTTTCAACGCCAGAAGAACAGATCATGTAGGTGTGAGGATTAAACCGCACTTGGTTTACAATTGACCGATGACCTTTCAATACCATAAAAGCACCATTGACAACCCTGCCAATGCCACCTAGGGGAAAACAAGCACACGTGGACATGAATAATTAAATCTTCATATTACTTTCAGTCATAGTCATTTAAAGTCCTATTATATTTGAAAAGGTGTTTCAGCTTTATTTTGCAATATTTTAAGGCCTTGGTTGGCTGCAGAATTCCAATTTTATGAGCAATGCCACTGTAAGAAGCTGCAAGTTTGATGAAAAGCATCCTTTCTGCAAATTAGGACTTAGAGGCTTGCTTTGATTCATCTAAACAAACAATGAAGGTTTTTGACCTAAAATGACAAATATGCGAATGAGAGCAACATACATAATGAAATCACCAGTGAAACCTAAGGCATGATACAACAGTTTGTATATCTGAAGCAGAGACAAATAAAGAGGTTGGCTTTTAACAGCAATACTATTTTTCAAATTTATTTTTTAAATCAGCAATTTATTGCTGTCACAGTTGACTCTAGTCTGATGAATAGGAAGGACCTGAAATAACACATCTGAACAGTGGGTTATATCATTCTTTGTCACAAGGCAGTGAATTAGCCAAAGTGGAATGCTTTTGTGCTAGTGGTAAAACTCAAAACAGAAGCCAATTAACTTTTCTGCTTGGTCATTGACTCTTACTAGGTCTATACACCAAAGCAAGAGACAGTCACACAGTATTTTTTTTTATATTCATAGACTCACACAATTAAAACTACAAATTTGTTAGACAGCACACCTGTGAATTTGAATAAACAAGTGTCCATTATCATGCTGTGACTTAACATTTTCAGTGAAAGAAAACAAAACTATTAAAAGCCAGGAAGTAAAAACTCAGATGAAAATCAACTTGCTACTTAAAACTTCATAGGTTCTAAGTACACCTTACAGAAAATTAAAATAATTTCACTAGCTTCTGTGCTACTTACAGTCATCTTTGCACTAAACAAACTTTATGTTCCTCTTGTTGAAAATGTTTGCTCTCTTCCTTTGACCTGAACAGGAGCTATTTCAGCTGAAACAGTTGCTGGTTTAAGCTCTGTGTTGAACAACTTGTGTTCTAAAACAGAGTCAGAGGTCTCCTGTAATTCACACTTCCTAAAGAAAAACTTGCATTACCACTGAAGAGTAGCAAGACAGAAGGGTCAAGGGAAAAAAATGAGAAAGAAAAAAACATTCTCATATCACCTTCCATTTGTTACGTTTCACAAATGATGAAAACAACTGCAGATAATGAACTTGTGTACAGCCCCTCTCCTCTTAGAAAGCGTTCTATCCCTTTCACTCATTATAACTGCACTCCAAAGAGCTGATTGATGTTTAACATGGAGAACAAACCATGGTAAGGATTTAGAAACGAGATGTCATCCAAGTCCTAAAAATGCAGAGACAGATCTTTTACTGCTCCTGGAAAATGTTCTGCTTTGCATAATTTTTGCACACCAAACTGCTGTCTCATGGCACCTTGGGATAGAATAATCAAGTTCCTGAGAAAGGGAGAAGTGATGGCAAGTAACTCCAGGGACCAAAATGCATGGCTCACCACACTGAAACGGCACTGAGACTGAGTTACCTGCATCAAGTTCTCTTATTTGGGTACATTTGTATTTTCTGTAAAGATGCAGGGATTCGTTCTGCCTTCAGCCACTGGAGCAAGATTTCACCACTGTCAGCAAATTTGACAGAGAAGTAAGGGATTGGAGAGCAAGTTCATTAAATGCCAAATTAAGCTCTTTTGATTTTCTTTTCCATTTTATGAGATTGCTCAAGTCCTTTCATTCTGCTCATCCTGCTAGACACTTATGGCTGATGGTAAATTGCCCTACTTCCACAGCATTCCTTCCAGCCAAATCAGAGCTGTCAGTCCAATTGTATCTATCAGGCCAACAGTAGATGGTTACATCAAGACCAGTTCTCAACACATCTTGACCTAGCAGACAAATATTCCAAGAAAGAGGGCTCAGGAATGAAGAGAGAGTTCAGTTAGGAAATGTTTCCAAGCCTGTAAGTGACGTCTAAATCAAGTTTTAACAATCCATGGACTGTAGCTGCGTGAATTCTGTACAAAACAAGAAATAAGCCCTACAAGTCACTAACGAAAGAGTCAGAGGGACTATGAGCAAAGAAAGAATTATAATGGAGATGAAACAAATACCATATACCAGTATCTTGGGCTGTATTTCTAAATCACTCATTGGCCTTTTGTGGTACTGTCAGCAGTGTGAATTAACCCACGGTTATTTTCCTAGTAGAACAGTGAGAAGAGTCATTTAATGCCCAAAGAGTCTTCTGGGGCCTCCTGCACAAGAAATACCTGGAAGTGTTGAAATGGGTCCAGAGGAGGGCCATAAAAATGATCAAAGTGAAGGAACACCTCTCCTACAAGAACAGCTGAGAGTTGGGGTTGGGACAAAAGAAGGCTCCAGGGAGAACTTACTGCAGCCTTTCAATAAAGTGGACTTATAAGAAAGACAGACATTTTTTACCAAGGCCTGTAGTGACAGAAGAAGGGGCAACAGTTTTGAGCTGAAAGAGTGTAGGGTTATATTGGATATAAGGAAGGTGTTTTTTCACATGAGGGTGATGAGTGACCAGAACAGGTTGCCCCATCCCTGGAAGTATTCAAGTCCAGGTTGGATGGGGCTTTCAGCAAGCTGATCTACATGGAAGGTATCCCTGCTTTTGGACACTCCATCCCAACCCATTCTATGAGTCTATGGTTTTGTAATTCTATGAAGGAACTCCAAAGCTTTCTGCTTTAATATTGAAGTTCCCTGAACTCCTTTTAAGCAGCTATCAGTAAATTCAGAGAAAGAACATAATAGAACATACTTCCCTCCTCTTAAAATGAAGGTGAACTTCCCCACAAGGCTCCTTAAAAGAACTGCCCAGTTACATGAAATTGCTCCAGGAGAAGTACAAATCTTAGCAGTGAGCTTTTACAAATGTTATGGGAGGTTTTAATAATTTAAACCAGAAAGTATTGACTCCAGCAATACTCTGATAATCTTTGTGTCAAATATAATAGATTGCCCCAGAACCTCATTTTTGGACAATCCCTTGTTTGATGCAATTTTAGTCAACCAACTCCTATGTGTTTAAGCAAGCTCTAAGTAAGATCTTGACGCAAAGTCTTCTACATCCTTATCTTGAAAGCAGTCCTGCTATTTTACAGTAGCCCACCACAGCTGTCATCATATTACTTTAGTATCTGCATGGCAGAAATCTGCCTGTGTCCAGACTTGTCTAGAATTCCCCTGGTCTCTCAGCACAGGCTTAGCTGCAGCCATACAGCCTTTGGCCACCTCAGAGTGTGAGTTAAGTTTACTCATCTCTGCTGGCAAAAAAAAAAAAAACAAAGCGCATATATACATTAAGTGGAGGCTAGCCAGCTAGCCATAAACTGCTCAAATTCCTGATGCTATCTTCCTTTTTTCCCATGTAATAGATTCCATTTCCTTTTGCTGTCTTCCCTTGAAATGGTATTTTTATTTGTATTGTTTCAGCAGAATTGACTTCTGCTATCTTAAAGCCACTCAATTTTTTCTTTTGAGGTTTGGGGTTTTTTTGGTGGAAGGGGGTGTTATTTGTTTTCTTTTAAATTTAGTAGCATGCATGAGTTCTGCAACTCTTTTATCACAGCAGCTTTTACATTCTTAGCTAGCTCCAACATGTATAGGCAGTGTTCATACAGAAGTCATTAGCTTACGTATCTGTTATTAATAATACATTAAAAAAATCCTAAAGCCTTCAGAGGCTGACTATGCCAATTTTAGAAGGTTTATAATTTTGCAACACTACCCAAAAATTTCCATGCTTAAAAACAGTCCTGAGTAGTGGTTTAGTGTTCTAGCTGTGCTGGTCAATGGATTTTTTGGTCTGCTTTTATTTGATACTCAAAGTGAAATGTCAAGAAAATCACTCTTAATTTATACCCTGCAAATAAGTGTTCCAAGGAAGAGCAATATAGAAATCTCAAAAAGTCATTTAAATAATACCCTACTATGATATCTGACCAGCTTAAAGAAATAACTTATGAAAGGCTAAATCTAATGTGCAGATTTTAAAACAGATTTCCTGTACATGTTTGACAAGAATAACTTTGCAACACAAGGCCTCTCTACAGGCTCCCATACAGAGGAAGGAATAACACAATGTTTTGAAGTAGTTGATGTCTCCTAAGTTGCCAAAGCGATTTTGTCTTGGTTTGCTTTATAAATTCATGTTTTAAATGTAAGGCTAACAAACTACTTCTTAATTATGTGGTGCTGTAAATACTTATGTGAATGATTTGACATTTCACATGTTGCAAACATGCTCAATGGTACATCCCAATACATTTTAAAAACTCTGGTAAATTGTAACAAAGGAGAGTGACAGATATAGACATTGATCTGACTTCCCCTGCATGAGTTCTACAACAAGAAGCAATGTTTAGAAAAAGCCAGGATAAATTATTTGAAGGGTAAAGAAAAAGCAAAAGTGATAGATTACTGAGAAAAGTGTTCTAGTGCAGAAATCCTGTAAGAATGTAGAACAGTCTCCAAACTAATGGAAGCTGCATTGTTCCAGACATTAAAAAAACCTGTCAAAATGCCAGAGAACTTGTTGGGATAAGGAACTATCCTCCACTAGCTCTGTAACAGAGGAGTTAAATGATTTCATTCAGAAATCTTTTCTATCTAGGACACTGGAAAAGAAATCCCACCGTTTGTTCGTATAAGGTAGAAAGATGTTCCACAGACTAAAACATAACTTCATACAAGCCTTGTGAATTACTTAAAGTGCTGAAAACTCCTGAGAAGAACCAGATATTTGCAGCTGCTACCAGTGTGCCATAGCATACCATTCCACTGCAGTACTTGGCACTACAGTAGTAGCTCATTTAAAATTAATTTAGTTTTCATTAATAATAATCCAGGGTACATTTAGACTGTAGGCCACTACTTTGCATTTGAATCCTATGAGATCATGATGTGCTAACAAAGAGAGATACCATAGTTTGGAAAAGAAATGCACAGCACAATACAAGCAAGTATGCATAGCATATAGGGCCTCTGCCTTCAGTGCAGCAGATGATGTTTAGGTACCTTAAAAGTCTCTCTGGTTACTCACACACCTGTATTTGTTTCATACAATGGATGCCCGTAGATAGCTTTGCTCCTCAGAGACCCATCTGCAGAGAAGCTAGATTTAAACACAAGCATTTTTGCCCTGAGAGCACAGGGTCCTGCAGCATATCTTCTTCTGGGATCAGGAACCTGACTCCAGCTCTGGCAGCAGCCAGACTTACTAAAGGTTCCTCAGCAGCACAAGCAAAACTGACTTTGGTCCCATCAAATATGGGGTGAGAACAGGAAGGTGTGGCCAAGATCCCTTTTCCTCCTAGCATGGTTAAAAGGAGACAAGTGTCCCTTCATAAGAAAGCAGCTTCAACTCCATTTGAAGACTGCTTCCTTTGACACCTTTGAGTACCCCCTCCAGCTTCCACGCGAGGTGAAAGGATGAGCAGGGCCTTGCAGAGCTTAAGTGAAAGCACAGGGGGCACTCAGCTGGTAGCAGCCTCTGCCTCAGCCAACAAACTCCTTTGCCTGGCCTATGCCTAGAACCAGCCCCACAGTGGTCTTGTGCCTCTGCGGAGTTTCCAAAAGCCAAAGAGAAAAGTAATATTTAAACATTTAAAGACTATGCATAAAGTTGTAGTGGTAGTGGCTATTTTTGGATGTATATTTTCTCCCTTCTTTTGTTGCTTCTAAGTATCTGCCATACACCTTATCTATCCCAACCCTCCCACTATTGTTATCACCAGTATAGTTGAACATCAATGTGAAAGCTAAGACAAAATTACTATAGAAATAAACTTTAGCACACCCTTCCCACTCTGTTCCCCCTCCTGGTCTGAGAGACACTGCTTTTTTGGTGTGCTTAATGGCATAGGTTGCAAAAGGTTTTACAATGCTATTGGAACCATGCAAATTACCACCAACAACTATGCTTTCTGAACATAACAGGTATAAAGTAAGTGAAATTATCTCACAAGCAATAGCTGTCTGCTTGGAGGTTTTTTTGTTTGCTTTTTTGTGGTTGGGTTTGGGTTTTTTTAATTGAAGTGTGAACTGCTTGGTTGTGCATTTCTTTTGCACAGGTGGTTGCAAACATTTTCAATATGACCAAGAGAAAGGAGCTTTGGTACAATTAGATGGCCAGTTGCTAGGGACTAAAGCTTCTCCAGCCTCTCCCAGTGCTCAGTGTTATCTTCAGCTTTCTATTCCTGAATTAGATATTAAACATACTAAAGCTGGTGAGAGAAACACTCCTGGATGCTGAATCTTGTTTACAGCACTACAAAGCACCCAACACTGCCTTGTTTTCTGATAGATGCCACTTGGCCAGTACATTCCACAGGTCTGTGGTATTGTTATGATCCAAATGACACAGAAACCAGCCCCAATTCCAGTGAATACAAGAACCTTTTCTACAATGACCCAGCACTTGCTGTGTTAATCAAACAACTGTTCCATAGCAAAATATGGTCAACACTGATTGACCTGAAGAAAGAGACAAACAACAGTCCTAAATGTAAAACCGTTTATATCCCAGAAAAATAATTAAAAAAAAAAAAACAAAACAACACAAACCTTCCAAAGCATGCTCCCCACTGGGTCAGATGGCTTCCCCCTGCCCAAACCAAGTGGTATGCATATATGCATATGTACCCATACATAAAATATCTCAAAAACAGCTAAAGACATTAAGAAACACTTAATTTTTATTCATCTTCATTTATCAGCCCAGAACTCTGAGAACTTAAACTACAAGCTGTCTCCAATGAGATAACCCTGTTCAAGTATTGTGGAAAGATCTGTTCCTGCATTCTTCAAGCCTGAAGAAGTGTCAGCATTTACAAAGACCAAGGAGGAGGGAAAAAAGGAAGAAAAATTGCATCAGTTCTGCTGAAAGTTTGTGCAATTAGTTTAGTAACTGCACCACAATGACCGGCCCTTTCTTGTTTGCAGTTACAGTCAAAGGCAGAGTTAAAAAGAAGTTTTGAAATGCAGTTTGCTGTTCTGATTCAGTAAAGTTTTCCAGAACCTGGTGACAGCTTGCTCACATGAACTGAAGGATCTCCAGCTGTCTTCTCAATCACGAATAAATACCATATCACTCACACAGCAGCTTTGAGCAGTATTTCAAAAGCAAGAGCTGCATAGATGATTCAGAGTAGTGAGCGAGGAATGTAAATTCCATTTTGAAAACTTTTGGTCTACTAAACCCTCTATTACTACACATGACATGTCAGGCTCTGTCTTGAACAGGGGTTCTTTACCAGCTAAGAGACCATGTTTATTGGTGTTAGGTTTAATAATGTCTTAAGTGCTTATATGTTAATAGGCTTGCTGGACAAGTCATATAGGACTGATGTCTCTTCTTACTTCCAGCTTGCACTGGGGTCAAGTAAAGGCTGTGGAAACGCAGGACTGCTTTTCTTCTGCCAAACTTATGTATTAACTTTGCTAGAAGCTGCCTCTGAAAAAAACTGTGATACTCTCACAGATTACTTTAAAGAAGAAACTGGCTAACAAATTCATGAAACATTTGGCAATTACTTCTAAAGCACAGTGGAAAGCTGGATAGTACTTGGATGGAGATGAAAGTGGAAAAATGAGCAAAGTATTCCATCTTTAAGAAAGCACAGAAGGTGGAAAAAAAGCAACCAACCTTCTGGCATAGGAAATCCCAGCCTATTCAGAATAATCTAAAACTATAGAGGGAGACAGTCAGTAAAACTCTTCAACAGAATAGCTTCCTAAGCAATTCAGGAAATATCTTTTTTCACATACCTCCTTGGCCCAAAGGTAGCAGAAGTCCTGCCTAATTATTGGACCAAACAAAACCGCTTGCAGATTCCAGCTGATTATGGAAATGATTTAATGCAATCTACTAGAAGGACACTTCTAAACTATGACTATCTGGAAAAAAACCCAGCAGAATTTGTTTTATTCTCCTGGCAAAATACCAGTACAGGCAACCACATTTCTCCAACTTGAAATATGTTTGCAACTGTATGACTGGTGTGTTCCTTCACACTTTTCTTCATCTCTTGTTCACTAATAGTGCTAACCATTGGATAACCAGTACTTGGTGCACCTACAATAAAATCATTTCAGAGCTGTTGTTAAGGATGCAGCTGTTTAAAAATATATAAGCTTGCAAAAAAATTCCTATCTTCAAATAACTGATACAATTTAAGGGAGTTGTATCATAAATATTTATAGCAACACAATGTCTGAGTTCAACTGGAAGGCAGAAATCAGTTAGAGAGATATTCTTATTTAAAATACCAACCAACAGTACAGGACATTACATCATCCTGTCTAGTTTGCACACTATTTTAAGTCAAAGACCACATTCCACTCTCTCAGATCACAAATCCAAAGGCACTCTTATTTTAGCTAGAACATAAGAACAAGGAGTTTTCCACTGAAGCAAAAGTTTTCCAAAGTCTCTACATCCCTATGGCAAGACTATTTCTCCAAGAGGGAAGCACAGCAACATGTCTCTCTGGCAATTATTCTGAACAGCAGGATAAGATTTAAGAAAGGACATTTCATCACATTCAAAATGGGCACAACTCTTCAAGAAGAGCTGAATGAAGAAAAGAAAAGCTTCAATAAGCCTATCACAGGTGATCTGGATGCCCAATTAGTTATTTGCCACAGAAGCGGACCTTCAGGTCTAACAAAACCAAGCTTGTGAATTTTGCTAAAATATTTCAAAAAGAGAACTTCTCAAGTTACAAGACATTAAGACATACACATTCCTACCCCTGGATCTTCTGATTCGTCAAGCAACCACTGAGGGCAATTGATATTAAGTAATTAATTTTGTAACAGAAATGTTGCAAGTGTACTGACACCCTTCCTGAAGTTACAAGAACCACAGACAAGAAACATGAACAAAACAGATATGACATTGTTTTGGGGTAAATCATAAATTAAATTGTCAATCTGTTTGATCAAAATGTATCACCTATTTGTAAGTAGCAACTATTTTTGCAAGCATATATCTTTTTTACAGAGGGGCATCCTTAACAACTACTCTGAAGCAGATTATTTTGCTTAGTAATTATTTTGAATATAATTTATTTTTATATATACTTTTAATAATCATTTTGAAGATTATTTTGCTTAGTAATTATTTTGCTTACAACAAGTACTAGCTATCATCTTTGTGCAAAAGTCCCAGATAAAAGTTTGTCACATGCAGCTGTCTGGGAAAAAAGTTTTCAAGAGCATCACAGCCATATAAACAGAAAATCTCAAATCTAGATTTTACAAAGGAAGTCAAGACAGTATGGTGACACATGCAGAAAATGTAACTCTACAGTGCACACAATAAAACTTACAAATAAATAACTAATTTTAGTGTATGTAATCTTTGTTTCAACTAAGAGGAAAAATCCGTAAGTTGTAGTAAACCAGTGTCAAATGTAAAAGAAAATCACACAAATAAAAAGAAAAGCAGAGAGATATCTCTATAAACTCTATGCCAAGATAGAAGGCCAAGCTACTGGTATTTAGCAGGACCGTCTTCAAGATTTGTGGACTGCAACATGAAATGCTGATTAACTAAGCAAAAACTCCAAAATTAGAATGTCATTTTCCTCAAAACCCTGTCATTAACCAAAGGCTATTCATCCTCTCAGCTGTTGATTATACAGTTGTTATTAACAACCTTTGAAAATGAAACAAAATATTTTCATTTTACCTCTAACATAGCTTGTCATTTTCTCGCACTATTGCTAAAGCGTCGGAGACCACAGGCTAGCCCTCTGTTCTTAATATCAGTAAAATTTACAGTTTAAAGAGCCAGAGCCACTAAAAATGAAAACACTAGTACAGTTTTGAAAATCTTGACTCTTTCAATTAAAATTTAACACCCTTCTAGAAGTGCAGTCATTTGATTCAACAGAAGAGAGATCTGATGTTGTATGGCTTAGAGTGTCATATTGCCAAACCCTACATCCTACTAGACCACATCAAATTAGACACTGACCAACAGTGGCATTCACAATATGATTGTTACACTGCCCCCACAGTGCTGCTTTTCTTTAACATCCCTTTCCGGTACTTCCATACAGAGCTGTGCTGCTGCTGTTTGCTTCCCATGCCTCAGCATGGGAATGGGTCAGAAATTAGTCAGAAGTGGTCATTTCCACCAGCTGATAGTGCTCCTCCACCCAAAAAGTAAAAAAGCGTAACTCCTCTGCAGTGGAAATCAGTGGGAAGACTTTGGTATAAGAGGAATGAGAGGGGAAAGAGGTAAATGCACTGGAGCTGTAAGGAGCAGCATTTTATGCTGCAAGCTTTATTATGGGAGGAATGATCATTACATGAGAAGGGAAAAAAATAGCAAATCATTATGATAAAACATTCAAATGGCATTGACCACTGTTATCCAGACATTGGATCAGGCATTTGTAAACTCTCCCTATTCAGCTTTCCTCAGAGTTGCTCTAGAGTCCCAGTGTGAGTGAGAACAGCAATTCTTTTGAAATACCAGTCTAGTATTTGTCAGACACCTGCCCCCCACTCTTCCTTTCCCATCTAAAACAACAAACTTACCTGCTTCTGGATCTGGAGGAATCCTCCACATATACAAATTGAAGTCATCAGAGCCCGAAAGGATGTACTGTTAAGAATAAAAATAAAAGCAGTTTACTACAAAGTATCACCTGAATTATGCTATTTTACTATTAATCTACTTCCTCCAAACCAAAAATGAGAAAAAAAAGGATAATTTGCATCATTCTTTGCACCTTGCTGACCAATTTACATTTAAATGGGGATGAAGTACCAGCACAAAAAAGTTGCATGCATAAATGGACCAAAATTGAAAAGCATACTTCATGTATCTAATGCCTACTGCCCAAAGTGTACGTTTGCTTTGCTCAATAAGGCTATGAATTTTGGTTGGCTTTAATATAAGCATGTCTAGATCACACTCTCTATTTTTCATCCTGCAACTCTGGTCTTTTTTTGATGTCAAAGCCTTTCATGGTTTTTTTTTCTCATCTCCTGAACTACCAAGGAAAACTCCATCAAACACATACCTAAGAAGAGAGCTGCCATGTCCATTACACACAAGCATGTCCATTACTCATCAAGCCAGACATGTCTACCAAGACTATCAAAAGTCAGTCACTGAGAATAATCTTGAACACCAAAAAAAAAAAAGCTAAACATTCACTATCAGCAAGCCTCACGTGGTTTAAAGCCCTGCCCCTTCCCTTCCTCTCTCCCCATTTTTCACAGTATTTATTTTTTTCCTGGTCATAGTTACTCTGAAGAGATGGTAGGCTGCCCTTTTTCAGCAGTACACAAATGATAAACAATGTTTTTTATTGTGCAGAGCTTCAGGCAATATGCAATTTAAAGTAGCTTAATATACTACAAGCAGGCACTGGAATGACAGGTGACATTTGAGGTGGCAAAAGCTTATGCCTCTCAGCTCTGAGAGGCCACAAACTGTGCCTTGCCTCCAAATACTTACTCTCCAATAAATGACAGGGAGTACAGTTTATTTCTCTCCCAAATTAGAAATTAAATGATATGTAGTGGAACCAATGGCAGATTCCAATTCTAGTTATACTCGTGTAGACAGTATAAATCTCTAGCCCTCTGCTAATGTTAGGCTGCAGTTTAATCAATACAGTCAAGAAGCTGGGTTTTTCATTTTATTATTATTAGGTAAGGGGAAAGGGAGAAAAATAAAGAAATTGACCCAGTTTGTCCCTTTTCTAACCTTTGATGAGAGACAAATTCTGTTTTGTTTGGCTCAAATATAACTGGTTTCTGCCTTTCATTCTCCAGGGAAACATAAAATCACCAGGGCAAAGTAACACCAAGCAGTGAGGAGACAAGTTCTGGATTAGCACAGGACTCAGAAGCAAATAAACAAAAAATATACACTATCACAGAAAAAATGGCTATCAATTTGCATATATTCTGTTTGGAATGCTAATTATATTAGTGCAGTGTTTGGATGTTTCCTTTCACAAAAACGCAATAACGAACCACTAAAATCCCTTCTCTGGTTTCCTGCTATCATAATCCAACCATTCTTTTTTCCCTCATTTTTAAGAATGCAGGATGTGAGTAAGCACTTATGAATGCAATTCTGCTCATTTTCTGACAGGTAAGAAACATTGATCAAACAAAAGCTCCTTTAAAAGCTTGTGCACACTAGTTCAGAATCACTCATAAACCCATACTCTCCAAGCCAGAAAGTTATGTCTACAAGCCAACATGTTCAAGCACTTAGGCAATTTACCTTCCAAACTGACCCAATGGTGCCAGGAATATGTTCTTCCCCTTTCATTTGACTGCTTATAAATGTTAGCCCACAGCAGGCTGAGCTGCTGTGCCAAAACTCCAAGGATGGCTTATATAGGAAACATCCCAGCAATTAGAAAGAAAACACCTCTAACAGGTTTTGTTAAAGAAATGTTATGTGGGAAAAAAGTCTCATTGGTATAGAGATGTTGAGAATTGTTACCATTTATTACCAAATTGTGTTGTTGAAGCAGCAAGTAGTTTGCCAAGGACACATGACTAAAACCAGACTTGTAACTAAAACACCTAGAAAACTCAGTATCTTGAATTTATGACCATACCTTTTTTTTCTTTTCTTTTCTTTTTTTTTTCCCCCACATATCATAAACCAACTATGACAGGGTCCCAAAGTGACAGATTTCAGACAACCTGCATGAGGCACACTGGACAGAAAAAACATGTTACGTACATGCCAGGAATGGAGGGTCTGTGAGACCCTTCAAACCCGCTTCCAAAATTATTTGCAGAGGAACACTCTGTGTGTCCTGTAAGACTCAATGATCAATTGTGCAGGAAATCTCACGTGTCACTGCCCACAGAGCACTATACTACTTGCAAAGACCATTGACCCCAGTATATTCTGGGGGTATACTGCTTTCTTTTCATTTTTTGCTTTGGAGATAGCAAAATTTAGAGTGCCCTTGGAGTGATGTGTAGTACCAGCAACTTGATGCACTTTCAAGAGTGTAAACAGGAGGTCAAAGACAAGTGATTATTCCCCTTATCTGGCATTTTTGAAGCCACACCTGGGGTATTGTGTCTAGCTTGGGTCCCCCAATACAAGAGTGATGCTAACAAATTAGACAGAGCGTGGACAAGAGCGTTCCTGCAGCTGAAGGCCCATGACCTGCAGAGAAAACCTAAGAGAACTGGTTTTGTTTAGTCAGGAGAAAGGGAAGGGACAGAGTGGACCTCAACAGTTTCCCACTCATCAAAGGAATACTGAACAGCCAGGGAAAGACTCTTCTCAGAGGCATACAGTGGATACCCAGGAAGCAACAGTCACAAGTCACAGCAAGGGAAATTCCAGCTGAGCACAAAGGAACAGCAAGTTCAGGAGCATAACAAGAACTGCAATTCAGCCCCAGAAAGATGGTGGAATCTCCACTCTTACAAATCCAGAATTTACCTGAACAATTCCCCGAGCAATCGGATCTGACTTTGAAGATGCTCTGCTCTGAGAAGCAACTAAAGTCAGATGATCTCCAGAGCTCTCTTCTGACAGATTTTTTTCAGAGATTGCCAAAATAAAAAAGGAAAATAATTGTCTTGGTGGATTAGGATTGGGCTTTGGGTTACAGAGGGGAGGGGAAGGAAGAGGGGAGAAGTGAACAATGTCAGGAAAATGCCCACCTGAAAACTTTATGCTCCATCACAACTTCATGAAAGTACTAACGGCAAGACAGGCCACAGCAACAGGATCTGCAGCTCAGCACACGGACTTGGATAAACTAAAGTGACCACAATTTGGGGAACTTAAAGTAAGAAATTTATGAAGTACCTTAAAATGGTTTACAGAATCATAGAATGGCTGAGGCTGGAAAGGACCTTTGGAGGTCATCTGGTCCAATACACCTGCTCAAGCAGGGCCACCTAGGAGCTGACTTCCCAGGCCCATGTCCAGATGGCTCTATACTATCTCCAATGGCAGAGATATTCAATCCAATCCTACCTACTTAAAAGGACCATGAAGTCCTTCATTATAATTTTTAAGCCTAATGACATTTGCACGGATCAAACACACTTGGCTGTTTGAATAAATCAGCCAAGACTCCATTTTCTTTGTGCTGAAAGCCAATTCTTTATTCACAAAGGTCATATTTGTAGGAAATGTCAGAAGGCACTGTGTTAAACCTAACTGGTCAGCAACACAGTGAAACTCAGTTCATTGGTCAATAAGGGCTATTGTATGCGTCTATCAAATTTTCTCTCTCTAGATATGTTTACATTATTCCTTTGTGGGCTCTCATGGGACAAATCTTATTGTTTACAGAGGTGCATTTGTTTTTCACCCTCAGAATACACTGTTGTGTTAAATGAACTTCTCATTCTCAAAATAGCTTCACATGGGAACTTGCAAATTGCTTGTTAGCTGCACTTAGAAGAAATGACAGGCCAGTTTTGGCAATTTTAGCAGAGTGAGGCCTGATTTCATAAGGCCTTTCTTTTATAATTCTTCTACCTATGACATCTCACCCTTTTTGTTAATTATAAATGGCTCATATATTCTGATGTTAAAACAACTCGCTCTTGTGAGGGTATTATCCCATTAAGGCCATCACTGGTTATCTATTAGATATGAGATAAGGTATATTTAAAAAAAAACATCTTATGTATAATGCCTATTATAAAATTAGTAAATTCACATCGTGTAATCAATATATCAGTGGTAACCATCTTAGGAAGTTGAGATAACACCTTTCTAAACAGTCATGTAGCTATGACAGTAAAATGAAACAAAGGAAAACACTGAACAGCTTACAATCAATAACAGCCATAATGTAGAATCATCACTGAGTCTTCTGTGTTGTCTATGGAAGATAAAACAGCAGAGATTGTAATAAGCAATAGAATCTTNTCTGTTCTAGGTCAGCCTTCACAAGGCATCAGTTTGTGGTGACCCAGATGGGACAGAAAGCATCTGGCAAACCCCCTGGACCAGAGCCAGAGGAATGTCCAGCTCTTGCCCCCCTACTCCTGCAGCACTCCCAGGAGGGCTTATGTGGTAGTTATCTTTGATTCAACTGCATATGTACAGACATATCTCCCAGAACTTTTTTTTTCAAATGGTTTTGAAAACAAAATGGTTTTGAGAGATGGGTTGTTTCTTTTGTATTTTCCTCATTTTTATTTCTTTTTTTTCCTTTAAGTCCAGCAGCAGAGATGTCTTGTATATTTGTATCAAGAAAATAAAAGTCCTAATGTCTTATAATGTTTTCCCTGGAATTCCACAGACCTGGCATTCACAAACAGCAAATCCTGCCCAGCTGCCTCTTCCTATTTACTCTCNACCACACTTGGCTAAAGTATTCTGGAGTGAATTAAGAGAAAACAAGTAGCAATGAATTGAACATCTGCAATGCAATTATGTCCAGCCACAGAACCAGCTCTGCTTAGGATCTGAGCTGAAAAAATACTTATGGCTTAAATCTTGACACAAGACAGCCATTAGTAAATGCCAAAAGCATTAACTGATAAAGTCATGTACACAAGTTTGATGTTGTAAGCAATGTGCTGTGAGTAGTGAACTTTTTATATAAAATTAAATTTTATTTTGATGGTTAGGTCTGCCAATAATCACCAGAAACTGATCATATTCCACAAAATATTCAAGTATTTTGTATCTCTGCCATTACACCGCCACCACTGTAGCAGCCAGCATTGTTTTCTACTCTCTTTCCCTGTAAGGATACCTTTGGGGTACATGTTTTCCTGCCATTCTCACAACATAGGACTGAACTCCCAAATGCATTCATTTTGCCTTTTCCTGTAAGACTAGGTGACATGGGTCTGAAAAGTAGAAAGCAGCTTTTCTGGTCAAGACCAAGAGATTTCCAGAAGAACCTCATGACTGCAGCCATTGCAAGAACAATGTGCCACGTGAAGCTTCGAGGGCCAACATCCAAGCTGCCAAAGTCAGAAACATTCCTGATATCACTTGCATGATATTTGGAAAACAATCCTCAATTCCAATTAGTACTCTCTGCGCAAGACCATCAGAACCTAAGGCCTGTAGAGAGCACAGCTGGACTGATGTTACTAGGACATTTACAGTACTATTTGTGAAAATTTTTCTTTGATATGTTCATTACTAATATAACAATAAGCCAATAGTTCACTGCACCAGTGCGCAGTTGTAGAATAAGAATTAGAAGCCAGTCTAAACTAAGAAGCCAGTCCCTAATACTAGAAAAGTGAAAGAAATAATTACTATTAATTTCATCAAACGCTACTTAATAAGGCTCAAATCCTGAGAGAATGGAGTAGACTTCTTAAAATGAAGGAACAGAAAGGAAAAATATAGAAGGGCTTGAGGAAGGGTAGATGAAAGAATGTCATCCTGCATATGGTTAGGCTCCACTTTAATTGTGAACAACACTTGNAACCTCAAGAACCACTGCAGCGCTGAACTAGGAATCAAATCAGACCTTTCATGAGGAGCTTAGATGTTTGGGCTCGTATGTCAGACCAATATTAAACCCACCTGTTTCATTGTCTGACTTTTTGCTGCTGTATCTGACCAGGGCTTCAGAAATCAACATTTACAATATTCACACAAACACAAGATTAGACAGAAAAACCACTTGCTGTTAATACTGGAATTTTTTTAGAAGGACTGAGTCAGCTTCTATGCCTAGCTGTTAGCAACAATGACAGGAAAAGGCTTCCAGATGACTATGAGCTGCTAATTCAGAAGTTTGCCTTAGAAGGAAGAAAACTCTCAGGCATGGTTAGAGTCTGCTTCTGGGAGAAAACACCAATTCAGTCTGAGTTTCAAGTACACATAAAATGTTTAAAATGAACCACCATGAGGAATCTGAAAGAAGTGCATTGGACTAGCACTCCCCACTCATTCCACTGTAACTCTTCTCATTTTCTCTCTCCCTAAGGAAATTACAGCAGTTGATATAAATAAATGAAGATCTAATCTGCTTCTGTAGTCTAATAACAGTAGCATTAGCATTGCATTTTGCAGAGTACTACCACTCTAGGGAATTTATTTTTTGTTCATAGCTCTGCCAGTTTGAAAGCTTTCAAAATCCCACAAGCTACATTTCCTCAGGTGCTACTAAATATGGATTATTTCAATAAAATTTTATCTAAATTGCAGCTTATTTTAGTCTCCAATATCCACATTTCCTGCTCCCATAAAATATCCTATTGCTTATGACCTATATCAGAGAGATTTTTGAGCTTTTGGCCCTAGATAAAGGACTAGCAGGGATGGATCATGTTTCCAAAAGTATCAGCAAGTCTCTTGAATGGCCCTACTAATGTAGGGGAGAACAAGAAGAATATAGGAGCCTGTCTTAAATGCACAAATCAAAAAGCACCATCACCATATAAATATAAATGCATGCATAAACAACAGATAAAGGCACAGAAATAACCATTTTGAAAGTAAATACTGCTAAGTTATTAGCAGGAAAATGCTTGTCAGACTCGAATTTCATGCTACTGTTTACAGCTTTGAAAGATACTAAACTTCCTAAATCTCAATTCCCACTCACTTGGGCATGTCTATCCTTTCTTCAGAGGGGCCAATGAAACTTAGTGCAGAAAAAATCAGAGCAGACAGAATTTTTCTTAGGGTTTTAGTGGGTTGTCCCTTAGCTTCTTCAAGTAGTGCAAAACCCACATGCTGGGGAAGAAGCACAGTGGCATCCAAATTTGAAACAGTTAGGCTGGTGCTTTGCATATGTCCTTTAAGGGACAGGAGGCACAGGCCCTCTATTTTACCTGTAACATAACATAATTAATTGGTGGCGTGTAGACTTTTGGTTCTTTTCCTATGATAACAGATGAAGAATCTGGTTTGGGGCAGTCTGCTAGGCTCAAGTCTTAATTGCTCAAGACTCACATATCACTTCTGTGGTGGAATATGCATTGATAAGCATTGAGGAAAACACAATTAGAAATGAAACATCATTGAAGTCTGAAAAATATTGCTTGTCCAAAAGAGACTGGAATTCACAGCCATCAGCTGTGGAAAAGAAATCCATTTACATGAAGAATATAAAAATTGTATTTATCCAAGGAAGAAAGGTTTCCTAAGTAAACAGGGCTTAAGCCATTTTGTTCTTTGTGATGGCTCTCTGTCTCCAAGAACTTCTAAGCCTAACAGCCAACTTCAAATTTAACAAAGAAGCTGGAGATTCTGGAATTATGGACTGTACAGAAATATTTNAACACTTTTGGTCCTGAGGGGATAGATTCCTAGCAGAGTACCTTCTCTTCACTCACTTTAAGAACAAAAGCCCAGATAATCAAATCACAGACGCAAGGGAGGGGAAGGCAAAAACGTGCATTCACAGAGACAACTAAATAGCTAAGACATCAAGCACTGTCCTCTTCCACCCTCCNAGGAAATTACAGCAGTTGATATAAATAAATGAAGATCTAATCTGCTTCTGTAGTCTAATAACAGTAGCATTAGCATTGCATTTTGCAGAGTACTACCACTCTAGGGAATTTATTTTTTGTTCATAGCTCTGCCAGTTTGAAAGCTTTCAAAATCCCACAAGCTACATTTCCTCAGGTGCTACTAAATATGGATTATTTCAATAAAATTTTATCTAAATTGCAGCTTATTTTAGTCTCCAATATCCACATTTCCTGCTCCCATAAAATATCCTATTGCTTATGACCTATATCAGAGAGATTTTTGAGCTTTTGGCCCTAGATAAAGGACTAGCAGGGATGGATCATGTTTCCAAAAGTATCAGCAAGTCTCTTGAATGGCCCTACTAATGTAGGGGAGAACAAGAAGAATATAGGAGCCTGTCTTAAATGCACAAATCAAAAAGCACCATCACCATATAAATATAAATGCATGCATAAACAACAGATAAAGGCACAGAAATAACCATTTTGAAAGTAAATACTGCTAAGTTATTAGCAGGAAAATGCTTGTCAGACTCGAATTTCATGCTACTGTTTACAGCTTTGAAAGATACTAAACTTCCTAAATCTCAATTCCCACTCACTTGGGCATGTCTATCCTTTCTTCAGAGGGGCCAATGAAACTTAGTGCAGAAAAAATCAGAGCAGACAGAATTTTTCTTAGGGTTTTAGTGGGTTGTCCCTTAGCTTCTTCAAGTAGTGCAAAACCCACATGCTGGGGAAGAAGCACAGTGGCATCCAAATTTGAAACAGGCTGGTGCTTTGCATATGTCCTTTAAGGGACAGGAGGCACAGGCCCTCTATTTTACCTGTAACATAACATAATTAATTGGTGGCGTGTAGACTTTTGGTTCTTTTCCTATGATAACAGATGAAGAATCTGGTTTGGGGCAGTCTGCTAGGCTCAAGTCTTAATTGCTCAAGACTCACATATCACTTCTGTGGTGGAATATGCATTGATAAGCATTGAGGAAAACACAATTAGAAATGAAACATCATTGAAGTCTGAAAAATATTGCTTGTCCAAAAGAGACTGGAATTCACAGCCATCAGCTGTGGAAAAGAAATCCATTTACATGAAGAATATAAAAATTGTATTTATCCAAGGAAGAAAGGTTTCCTAAGTAAACAGGGCTTAAGCCATTTTGTTCTTTGTGATGGCTCTCTGTCTCCAAGAACTTCTAAGCCTAACAGCCAACTTCAAATTTAACAAAGAAGCTGGAGATTCTGGAATTATGGACTGTACAGAAATATTTTTTTACAAAAGGGCAGCTCTCACACAGACAGGAGAGAGATACCTGGTAAGTAGCCACTGAAAACAAAGCAGTACCATAGATACATCCTACTAACTAAATATCAAGAAACCCAAAAGGGAAGTCATCCTTGAACCCCACAAAATCCCAGTGTGAACATGACAATCTCCTTTTCATGGAGCTATTTTAAGGGG
Source organism: Irena cyanogastra (assembly GCA_013397155.1). Classification (NCBI taxonomy): domain Eukaryota; kingdom Metazoa; phylum Chordata; class Aves; order Passeriformes; family Irenidae; genus Irena; species Irena cyanogastra. The sequence goes on from VWZV01010970.1 coordinate 599,177, forward strand.
GATAAGCAAGCTGTAAACAAACAGAAGCTAAGCGTAAGAAAGCTCCCCTCATACACACACGTATATTTGTGTGTGATTGCGTATGTGTGTATATATAAATGTATGTATACAAAAACCAAACCATGAACACCAGTCTTGTCATACCTTATGTTTTGTATGAGAAATATTTGATAGAACACAAACAAAATTTTTTTATAGCTGCTTCTAGATTTTTTGTGGTGTCAAGACTGCTCTACACATCCTATGATAAAAAGCTTCCCCTGCTATTATTCCATTTTTAAAAAATGACTGATAATTTACAATTTGATAATAATTTCATGCTGTCTGCATTTCCTGCAGGTAGAAAACCCACAGATTTACTTTCAATTCATCTTTATTGTTAGAGTATCTACTAACCAGATAGGAAACAAGGTAGGGACACAACTATGGAGGAGGAAAAGACATTTTCCTATTCCAAAAACATCAAGAAACTAACAAGCAAGGAAACAACAAGGCAAAACAATTAAGGGCAGCAGTCAATTAGTCAAGTATTTCCTTTTCTTTGCAATTCCTGATCTGTCAGGCCAGGTACCTTAATGCTGATGAATCTAGGTGTTGATGAATCTAGGTTTTTAGTATAGAATTCCCACTGAGTACAGCTTGAAAGACTGCTGTAATCATCACCAGCTGACTTGCTCAGCAAGTCTGTTGCCACTCACATGTCTTGTGCTAACACTGGAACCCCTAACAGCAGTGGTCTGATCCAGTAGCTACAGCAGTAAAAGCTGATACAAATTGTCATGAGTCATACAATATAGTATTGTCATTTATGTTTTTCAGCCAGATTCTATAGGGTCAGATGGGTGCCAGCACAGCCCAAGGAAAGTACAGGATGTCCCCTCAAGGGCACACTGCCTTGTTAGTACCTCAAACTGCAACCCTAGGCAGAGTGGCTGCCTCCTTGTAGCAGCTGTCATTGCCACCAACTAGAGATTCTTCTCTCCACAGCAGATAACCAGAAGATGACAACATAATGAGCAGTCACCTGTGCAAGATATTAACTTCCTATTCCTGTCTTTCAAAGAAAAATCCTAAAGTAAGAGGAGACATAACTGACAAAGCTCTCTCTGAGATGTGTTTTGGAAAATTTACAGCTAAGAAAAGAATTTGCCTACAAGGTATCTACACAACCTTTTGTCTTCTACTTTGTAATAAATTCTAGGGCACAAATTATGGTTTTGGTTTGTTTGTTTGTTTTTTTTTCAATATTTAACAAATTCAAAGAGGGCTCACAACACTGTGGAAACAGACATCTTTTTTCACACTAGCCAGGACAGCCTGTACTCTTTACATACTACCCTGTACTCCTTGAGACTGTTTTTCGAGAGGCTGAAACTGGCACAAAAAAGAGTTTAAAAGTTTTCCATCTCAGCCTGAGAATCAAACAGGTGAGTCCAAAAGACCTTTTAACAACAGAAGCTTTGTTCCTCAGTAAGAGGCATGCCTATCTCATTAACTGGAAAAAGTAAAGCTGTGAGACACATCAGACTGGAGAAATACAAATTGCTTCTAGTACATAAATTTCAAACCCAAAAATTTGTATTCCCACTCCTTAAATCCCTTATCTTACAAGGGGACAACTTTGTGTGGGACAGTTTGAAATGCTTACAGAAGCATCATTGAGAATAATCTACCAACATTTTTACAGCTGCCTTTTTGTAATGCAGAAAGGCCATAACAGGAATTTTATTAATGAACAAAAGCAACTTATAAATCCTTACTGAGGATTTCTATGGCAGGGGTAATATTTCTAATACATTACAAAGAAATCAACAAGTTTATTTGAGCATATGAGAGGTGCTACTAACTACAGATCCCCACTGATGTACTATGGGGAACACAAAGCCTGCAAAATTAAAAGTCTCCTGAGCCTGAGTTCCACTCCACCAGAATTTAGTTTCAGTATGGGTCCTTCTGGGCTTATGTATTGCTGTACAGATGTCTAAAAACTTCCCCCACGGGCTTATAGGAACGCAAAAGAGAAGGGAGACAGGAAACGAGGCTGGCAGGATGCACCAGGAATAGGGGAAGAGGCAATCAGAACAAGAATGGTTAAAGCAAACTCATAGCTCCTGCTATCAAGACCTTGACTCTGAAGAGGCATTTTCAGTATGACCCTTCCAATGTTAATTACCAAAAACAATGGGAGAAAATTAATAAATAATTTCACTGCTACATAAATCTCATGCATAGACTTTATATGTATGTATTATGCATATAGCTGGAATTTAAACTGCTATTTAGATAAAGTGAAAACCAAAATACAGTGTCATCAGTAATTCTTGGAAGAAACCAAGTTTAAGACAGAGTTAGACATTGATTTTCTATTTATCCAAGCACAGGAACATATTTGCACACTGAATGCTTTTCATATACTAAGAAATGCTGACTGCAATAAGCTACTATGCATTAGGAAGTCTTCTGTGCACAGGAAACTTACACAGTATTCTCTGAAAGAATAATTCCCTTTCTTCTTGCTAGTTCTTAAACCTTGACATTGATAAACACTACTTTCCATGATAAATGACCTTCAAATTAGATGACACATAGAACACCACTGAAGAAAAGTTCTCTTTCTTTACAAAGGCAATATACAACCATACAAGAGCCTCAGCATCTATACAGCTAACCTTGTTTTTGGAAGAGTTACATTCATGTAATAATTCTGTCCTGCGAAAATCTGGCTTGTTCCTAACCAGGGCTATTCAGAACATGGATTTCAACATAATGAGGGCTGTAACTTTATAGGGAGTTGGAGCAGCCCTGCAGTACCGTGAGCAGTGCATTCCTGAAACTCATATCCTATACCAGTGTAATGTCAACAGAAAAGGCTGAGTGGTGATGTAATGTCTGAGGGCAGGCCAGACTCAAGACACTTTTTGTTTGACTCACAGGGTACAAGTTATTTCTCCCCACCCCCGCCTTTTTAAAACATGCAATACGCAGTTGATTTTACAACCACAAGTGTTATAGAGCCTCACATTATCTACACAGGGAAAAAATTGGAATGAACTGATAGCATTCATCATTGTGACATAGGCAACAATTCTTGAGCAAGAAAACCTTTTGGACTATTTTAGTTTGGAGAGTGGTTGTGTTTTGCAGTTTCTTTCTGGGCCTTTTTTTTGCTGTTGCCCATCACTATAGCTTCTGAGGCTCCTACATATAAAAACACATTTGGGTACATTAAGTCCTGCAATACTTTCTGTATCCTCAGATACAAGAAGATATTTTCTACACCAGTCTAGCAACTAAAAATCCTTACTATTTAATCAACATTTCCCAAATTCTAATGCTGACAAGAAAAATAGAAATTCACCCTAGACAGTCTCACACATTTAGTATTTATATATAATCGAACACTTCTGCATACTAAAGTCAGTGGGACTTGAGTGTATAAATAAACTGGTTTTAAAATTCTGGACCTGGATGCCCAAAAGGATGGATAAATTATGTTCTCACACAAATCTCTATAGCCAACAAAGGCAGTGGGAAGCTGAGAGTCATGCTTGATCCGTCTAGCCTACCTAACCCTTACTCGCTTTCACAGCTGTATGACTCCAGTGAGCTCCTGGATAGTGCAAATGCCATACCATTTTGAACCCATTTATCAATCAACATCAGAGCTCTTCTTCAAAGAGTAGAAAAGTTGGTGTCATGTGAATAGGTCATTACATCAATGACAAGGACGAAAGAAAAAGTTCTGAGAGAAGCAAATGAAAGTAAGCTTAAATGGATGCAAATAAAATATCAGCTAAAGAATGCCTCCCAAGCTTTGGTAGTTGCAAGAAACAAGAAAAGCATGACTGTGGCATTTCTAGGGAAAATGCTTGTGTGTGTGTGTGTATATATATATATTTGTACACACACTGCTCATTGACTTTGAAATCAGGCTCACAAGGACTAGGACAATAACGCTTTTGGAGACAAACAATAGTTTGCAAGGCCACAAAGAGACACAAAGCTGTTCATCCTCTAAGATCTCCATCACTTAGCTCATGCTGCAACCCACGGTACCTGCAACAACTCAAAATCACATAAGCATTTCGGAATGTGTTCTTAAACGTAAAACAAACAAACAAACAAACAAACAAACAAAACAAACAAAAAAAACCCCAAAAAACGTTGCTGTTAACAAGTGAGTTTTCCTGGATTTTGTACCTTAAAGCATTAATGATATATCATTCTTTGCTAAGAGGTTTCAATCTACTTGCATCTCAGATGCTCCAGTAAAAGGAGGTGGTATACAGATCACTGCATGCCTGCTGGTAGCAGGCTTCTCTCTAGAGTGACACATCAGGAGTTCTGGCTCCAAGTCCTTTTGAGTACCTATCAGAATCTGTGAGCACTAAAAAAACAATACCGAGAAAATACTAGAAAGTCTATCCCCCATCAAAAGAAAAACCAATCAAACTGTTCCCCAGCTAGTAGTCTGTGTTGTGTCCCTGCAAAGAAATTTCATCAGTTTAAAACACATACCTTGTCAAAGTAAAAACAACACTTCTGGTCATTCTGGGAACTTAAGCATTTGGCTTCTTAAGATATAAGGGCAATCTCCAAGAGAACTCTTAAATTGTATGCTTGCAGCTCAGAATCTGCTCATTTCTGCCATACCAGAATGCAATTCATATGGAACAGGGTGTTATTTACCTTTACTGTATATTTTCATTACTGTATTAAAACAAATTTCCAAAGACAACCCAAAACTAACAGTTATGGGGTTTTAAACCCTGATGGCCATAATTACAAGAAAACTTCCTGTGAGCAAACCATTTGCTATGTACAAACTTCAGAGAAAGATTAGCAAAGGCTATAGTTCTGTGAGGAGCTGTCTCAGAGCTGAAAGGCCATCTCTCCATCTCTCACCTATCTTCTGATCCCTCTATCACATCCAAACGCTTGTCAAAACTCTCTGAGCATCAGTACGAGTCATTAACCCAGGAAAAGAAGTAAATGCTGCTGCCAAGTTAGGAAGTGGTATCAGTGAAAGGTCTTACATCACCTCTGCTGGGCAAGAAAGGCCTCCCCCTTTCAGCAGTTGAAATGCAATGCAATTGCATTCTAAACTGATGAGTTAAGGATAATCCTCTTACTAGAGTTAAAATATGGTATAGAAATGCAACTTTATGAGATGAACTACCTGTGCAGACAACACATAATAGTTTTTGAATGCAGGAGACTCCATTTTTAATTTACTGTGCTCTGTAAGGAAGGTAGAATCTAACTATTTAAGACAGCTTAAAAGAGAAAAAAATATCAAGTTGGCAGTTTAATAAAGATGAAAAGAAGAATCGAAGACAGAAAAAAATCAGAGGTTCAATGTGAAAAGACTGCGAAAGAAGCCTTCCAACCACAAGTGCCACTCACAATTTGAAAGCAACTTTCTTATCCACAAGTCCCTTCAAATGAGCCTTAGCCCACACAAAATTTTGATCTCGTGAAGAAATACAAGCAAAGTATTCTGTGAAGCTTACTTTGCATGGATCTCAAATGAAAGAAATTCTTTATAAAGGCTAAGAATAGCAATATTAAAAGGTAGAGGCAACTGGAGCCAGATTAAGATGGATACAGAATTATTTCTTCTTTTGATGAATTCTGATGGGCAGGGGTGAGGACTTGTATACATTATACAAAAGCATACGAATAGTATAGAAGGGCAAAACTCAAAAAAATTGTTATTTTTTATCGACCTTGTCTATCTTACAGTAGGTTCCAGCTCTAATCTTTTTTCCTAGATATACCTGCAACTGGACTTGGGTTCTCTGTCAAAGGCAGTCTCAAAGGCCTGTCCCTAGTGCTGACAGTCTTAGCCACTGAATTTGAACATTACTGGACAGTTCCAGACATAGAGTTGGAGCGTATGTTGGAATTTTCTGAATTCATTATCATTTTTCCTTCCAGTTAGAAGATGGGTATGAGGTTGTGTCTAAATGTCAAATTCCACATCTCTCTAACATTCCATATAAAACTTCATCTTCTCTATTAGCTTTGTACAGTTTTATGAGATAATATAATTGTCCTTTGCTCTGATTTCCAACTCATTAGCAGCATTATGTGCTGCTACTTATTTGAACAGAAAGTCTGTGAAGCCACAAGATTATAAAGTTTTTTTAAAAATGCAGGCTCCTGAAGTATTACATCAGCATGATACAGAACAGACATACTTCTCCTGTTAAAACAATACCATACCCATAAGAAAATGCCTTAGAAAGCAGAGTAACATATACTAAGAGTTTTCTCTACATCTTTAGTAACAAATGAGAAGCTAAATTATGTGTCAGAGTGTACACATAATTTAAGCTCTACACTGAGTTCCAGAGGAGAAAAGTGTGTTATCTTTAGGCTGATTAAATAATATACCACAAATTGTCAGTGGTTTTCTTCTTAACAAACATATGTTTTCCCATGCTTTATAGTAAGCCACTCAATTGTTTTAAATGAGTTTCATTATCACATTTTCACTCTCTTGTCAAAAAATATTCAGAACTAAGGAACACTGCTCGAGTTCAGTGACATTAATGTATTGCCTACTTGCAATCTAAAAGAAGCTCAACTCTGCCTCCTGCAGCAGCAGCAGCAATAGAATTAGTGATGAAATTCTGACTGCAGGAATTTTGCTGATGACAGTTAAGAAATTTTCAGATCATAGTTTGATACTATCATAGATTGAAAATACATATTTTGTCCTTAAACAGTGCCTGTGGTTATTAAATACAGCCGTCCAAAGACAATATCTGGCTCTAGAATTATATGAACTTCTGTTAGGCACTTTAAGTGTAACCTATTTCTTTGTGACCAGTAGTAGGGACAGAGCCCTGCCTTGACGAAGTAACAGACTATTCCTTCCTAACCACCTGCCATCACCACTTGCAGAACACTGACCTACAAAGACCTACCCTACTTGATCTAGTAGTCGAGTATTAAAAGAGAAATATTATATTTGAAATAAGAATTAATAATTCTATAAATACACAATATTTACATTTTGTGGGATTGCCTCTACGCCACTCCGTAACAAAATTGAAATGCAAGGAAGATGCTTCCTTATCATATGTAGATGAGCAGATAATATTATATTAATTGGACCTAAAAAGATGGCACATATTTTCTTCTGAATATAATCTTCCAAGTAAGCATAGATCACATCAAACAACAGGTAAAACTTCTCATGTGTGATGATATATGTTTTCCTTCTTTCAGAGCCCACATTGCAAAACAGTTCTGAATAAGCCTGTACATGTCCCACATGTCCTGTACATGTCCCCCCCCTCTAGAACTTCAGAAAAATTTAAGAAAAAAGCCGCCCTCACAAAGGTTGTTCCCAAACAGTCATGGCAACTCTGGAGACTCAGGACAGCACTGCTTGCATATTACCTGATCACGATCACCTGCAAAACAGCAGCTCTTCATAGTACAGGAGTTGAAGTACCCTTGGTTGTCAAACTGGAAGACAGGCAGCCGGCAGTGGATGTCGTAGAGCACCGGAGGAAGGCGCCGGCGCAGGGCCAGCAGTTGGGTGCCATTACTGTTGAACCGGACGCTCATGGCACTCTGAAGGGAAAGGTTCCCACCATAGCGGAGCAGTGAACTGAGAAAAGACAAGTAGGAGTAGGTGAGATGGGCTGCACATATCAACTCAATTACCTAAAGACAGAACTCTCTTTAATCTTACTGAGGCATTTCAAACAAACAAGCCCAGTAAACGATAATCTTATTTAGTTTCTGCTTTCAATTCCTGAAAAATCTTAATATGAAACCTGAATGACAAGCTATCAAAATACTATGGTTGTAAAGTCTTCAGAAGAGAAAAGTTAAAGACCGTGAGTAGTTGTGTTAATAACAAATACATTTCCTGCATAGGAGCAAAGTTGGACAGAGCACTTAGCCTTAAAAAGGCTGTCCTGTTACTTCAGGGATGTCTGCCTTTGACTCTACCAGCACTCAGCCCTTTTTGTTAGCTGGTTCTTGAACCAGGCAGTCTTTTACCCTTGCTCTGGTACCAGATAGCATTTTCTCTAAATGTAGACAGGCTGGCAATTCTCTCTCTCTTCTGCTTCTATTTATATCTCTATAGGGCATCAGAGGTTGTTTAAACTTCACAATCAGTTCCAGATGTCTAATATAAAAGGACATCTTACTAACATGTTATTGCAAGAAATGCTAAAATAAGTCACTTAGCTAATCTCGAACCAGCTTCATCTAAAAATACTGCCAAGTAGGCAAGACAATTATGTTATCACATGACATTATTACCTAAAACTCTCATGTGGCAGGATTAGCTGGTTTCCTTGTCCCATATAAGGCTGTATATCCAGAGCCGGAGTATTTGTATCCATTCTTATTGACATATACAAAACAAAACCAAAGGTTCACAAGTTTCCACATTCTCTTTAAAAAAGTATCAGAAATGGAATTTGTTGCATAAAGGAACCTAAAGTTAATCAAAGCACACCTCAAATGCAACTTGTACAGATTTTCTGTTCTTTTCAAAGACTTCATTCAATCTATGTACTTGAAATGATTGTGTATATGGAAAGCGAGACAAAGATATAAGACATTTTATCCCTTTTTTGGTCCAGTGATCACTGAAACCTTCCAAAACAGTATTAGAGTTCATTTTTTTTGTTAACACTTCTGTTTTGAGCAATAACCATCAAATCTTCTCGAGAGCTGTGACTTTTATGCCCCTTCTGGACCAGAAAAAGCATGCCAGCTCAGAATTTGTAAATTCTAGTGGGAAGCTTATTCATAGAATTTAATGCATAACCCCTTCTGATATAGTCCTTTGCCCCAACAACTGTGAAAAATGAGTCACTCCACATGGATGGGAAGCCACAGTCCATGCAGGTCGAAACATGCATCATTGCCTGAAATACCGTAAAGTTTAAAAGCCATTGTTACTAAGCCAGAGTTAAACAAAATCAACACAAAATAAGACTCTACATAATGAATGCCCTAGAAATATGCTGCTCTCACACACACACACACGCTTTGTGAACTGAACAGTCAAAGCCAGGGTGCCACAAAGGCACCAGAAGTCACATTTTCAAAGCCAGCTAACTAGTAAGCTCTTCAAGTTGGGCACCAAAACATCAGAACACTTCTATGAGCATGAACAGGCCTGGTGTCTCATGTTCTCCTCCTCCAAGGCAAAGTTGCCAAGCTTTTATTAGTCATGTTCAAGGTATTTTATTAAAACATGAGAGAATTTAATACTAGAAACTGTAAGCTTAGAGACAAGAATTTAGGATCCCTCTCATCAGCCCTAGCTTCTGTTAATTGAGACCAATAAAGTACTCAGCTCAAAATACTCAGTCAGGCATTAAAAATCAAAACAAAACAAGATAACCAAAACACATATGACATTTTTGCTTCCCCCTCTTCTGATAGATCTTAGCAAGCCATTTCGGTTTTTCTATGAAATTTTCCACTTCCTTCAAAAAACAAACCAATAAGCTGAAACATCATAAACCCCCCAAAACCCCAACCCAACCAAGAACTCAACACAAAAAACAGGCAGAAGAAACAATTCCAGATTTTTTTTGCTAAGAAAATTTAATTTTTAATAAAAATACATGAGTTGTCCAACATTATTATGAAGGTCATAACAAATATGCACCAACCAGACGATGTTTAAGGTGCAGCCACTTAATCCAAAGATTAAGCTTCTCTCCTTATCACTAGTTCTCCCCCTTAATCCAAATCACAGCCCAGAATTCTCTCCAGTCTACAAGTGAGTGAGCTTACCAGATGCCCCATCCTTTCAAGTCTTCAAGCAAAGCTTCCATCAGTAATAGCATTCTCCCCTGCCTGAAATAATTTGAGATTATATTTTATAGCAATAGGGGTGCAATATGAAACTGGCTTCCATTCTGCTCAAAAGATGTTTCATTAAGCTCCTATAGCAGTCGAAGTTACCAAAGCAAACATTTGGAATTGAATTCCATATTGTGTTGCAGTAACTTCAGTGTAACAAAGCTCCAAAAGAATGTTTTACTTCAGGGATTAAAAGAAGCAAGAGACTAGAACTTCAGAAAAATTTATTATATCCACACATGAAAAGTCTAGAATTAAGCAGCTGCATAGTTAATACTTCTCAAAAGATCCACAGCTTTGCCTGCCTCAGACCCTCACCCCACACAATTCAGCCACACATGTGATGGAAATACAGTTTCTGCTGCAGTTTTTTAAAACATTTGTCTCAAGCAAACAAAAAAAAAAACAATCAAACCAACAAAAAAAACCAAACAAAAAAATGAAACCCCCACACTACCAAAAAAAGCAGTGGGCTAGTTTGCCTGATACAGAAAGAAATACTAAAATAGCTGTTTGCCATTCATTTATAATGTAAGAGTAATGACTTTCCCATTTGCCTTAATTCTGGCCCCAAAAGTCTGACACTATAGCTCCAAGTGCAGCATTTCGCTGTACTAATCACAAGACAGCAGTTCTGTTTTCCCCACCCTGCTGTGTCCTGATTGCTTCCTCTCTGCCTCTTTGAAAGGACTTGTTAAATTAACTGCACAGTGTTTTCCTTTAACAAACTCTGAAAAGAGGCAGCAAGTAGTCAAGTGGGGATGAGGTGAACAAACTGACACAAGCCCCCACCAAACATCCACTTCCTGATCCAAACAGAGGAAAAATATTTGCTTGCTCGCTCTCTCTTCCTAGGACAGAACATCTGAGAGATATGTTCACAAATAAGAGGGGGGGATGTGTATGGAGGGAGTGCAGCTTATGGCTCTATCTTGGTGGTAAAGCTGCTCACCCAGTTCACAAACAGAGGACATACAAAGGATTTGAGAAATTTCTCTTTCTCTGCCTCAAACTACAGGCAGTGCGTATGGTAGAAGCACTGAGAACTGAGGAACCCTAAGACCAGTAACTTGCACCATAAAATTTTGGTGATTTTAGAACAACTATGATGATTTTAGGTGGAAAAAATGCCTGAGATGCCTTCTAGAGTATCTATCTCCATCAAAATTGCAGGAAAAAAGCAGTCAGCCCTCTGCAAGAAAGAAGCCAGCAGAGACTGTTATTTTTTACAGTATTAAGCCACTACTAATACTTGCTAGTACTAAAGAGGATGTCTGAATCAAGAAGCTCTAAAGACCTTCAAATTAATCAGAATGAGAGCTTTCGCACTTTCTTTTTTTGGGGGGTGGGGAGGGGAGAGGAAGAGAAGTGCTGCGTTTAAGCATGTTCAAACGACTGTACCCCCTTTCTCAGTTGCACCAGGGTATTGTGCTGTGCTTTCAGTCAGTGTTACTTTTGGATTTTTTCACACAGGATTATGTGGGGCAGTGTAGACATGTTTGGATACGTTGCTCATGTTAGAACTGCCACTTACTGCATGCACTAACAAAGGAGTTTCAGAGGCAACACCTTGTTGCAGTTACTAAAAAGTTTACTGATCCATCATGCCAGAAGCAATACCCTTTTGAAGACACAGACCACAACAGCTTGAGAGAAATCTGAGGGCAATACTAAAAGGACACTTCTGAACAAGATGAGTGCTCTTTCTGCCAGAGGCATTGCTTTTATGAATCCAAAGCCAGACTACTCAGATTTACTCTGCTTCCAAATTTGGCTCACCCAGACAGCTGTGGAATGCTGATGTTGCCTACCAGCTCTGAAAGCAATATAGAGAGAAGCACATGCACTTCTGAGTTTTTCCAAAAGTCATATTGTATGATTAAGAGAAATATTTAGTCCACAGATGGAACACTGCAATCCAAACACACGTGCTGGAGCTGGAGGGAGGCTAAGGAGGGAGAGAATGGACAATTATAGGCATTATGGTCATTTCCGTAGCTGGATACACAGCACACAGGCAGCAGGCAAGGGCTAACTAAATACCAGCTCAGCCAGACAATGGAAGGCTTTGAATCCACGAGTAGCACCACTAACATATAATTCAGTTAACTGGCAGTTAGTGGAGCAGTATCACTGCATTGCAGTACAGACACTGTCCTTGGGACAGGGGTGTCATTTAAGAAAAAAAATGAATTAAGCAAGGGAAAAGAGTTGGTATCATAAGCAGCAGTGAGTGAGACTAAGTTAATGAAAGAATGACCTTAAAAGGAAAGAATCAACTGAATGCTCATAACTAATACACACCACTGCATACAACTGTGTTTGTCAGCAATTCTGTAACCACAAAATTGAGAAATTTCTGACTGTGCAAAAAAATAACTGGAATGAAACTTGGCAAAGATAATTTTGGCCTGGAAAACTGCAGAAAAGTTTGGGGGTTCATTTGCAAGAAAATTATTATGTGTTTGAAAGGATCATATATAGTCTGAAGCAAACACTTAGGAGCCAAATTAACCAATAACAGAAAAGTTAGCATAATATCAATAGTCCTGCAGACCATTATAAAGTAGATTATGAGTCTCAGAAATCTCAAGATAGTTTCTTTGAAAAGCAGATAAATTGTGTCTAAGTGTATGGCATTTCACTATAAGTATTACAAGCGTTAACAAATGTGAAGGAAGTCCATCTGTGTCTGAAGATTAGAAAGTATACAAGCCATACTCAATATTTTACTGTTTTACTATTTTACTTGTTTTTCATTTCCTCCCTTTTCTTTCTAAATTCTATCATCATTAATTCTGATTATCTTACTACCTTTACAAGAACTGTCTCCAAGAATCCTTACCAGGAAGTAAGGGGTTTTTCCTTGGACATTAAACAATAACCAAATAAAATAAAGGCTGCATATTGTTAGCAAAACTAAATATCTTTGTTTTCCTTCAAAAAGAAAGTATAATTAAAATCAGCTCCATCCACCAAGATAGGAAAAGTACGGAATTCAGGGTGAAGATTCAGCATGTTCAAGAATGTGACATTTCTCTGCTGTTTACTGTTAGGGTCAGAAACATATGAACTAGTTCAAAATGGAATCTTCCCATCATTAACGAATTTTCATGCATGGCAAACTTAAAGGTGAATAGAAGCTTTGCTGTTCCCTTCAAACCATGAGGGCAATGTTTTAATTTTTTTAAATAACTGAAATTTTTATCTGATAACAGACTTCAGGAACTTAAAACTTCAGGAGCCTTAAAAACATCAAACATCACCATTTATGTACCCAGAGCAACCCGACAATGTAACAGCAAAGGCTTGCCTAGTTTAGCCCTTATGATCTAACTGAATCACCAAATTAAAATGTTGCTACATCAGTGATCTCAGGCAGTTCTCCAGAGAGCATTATGATGCAGTTTTCTGCCTTTATTAGCAGAATATAGCTCAAGAATTTCAGTATTCTGTGGAATACAGGAAGAGCATAGGCGTAAAGTATACTAAATTCTCCCCCTCACCTGTATTACTTTTATCCTTTCAGGATTTAAGGTTACCTCTGCCATTACAAGGACTGAACAGTAGCAAATGGCAACAAGCGAAAACCAAAACCCTGTTTGTTTGAATGCTTCACATCTTCCTCCAGCTCTAGCCAAGGTTTGTTTTGGTCCTATTACAGACCTGTTCCCAAACACTCTCAGGCCCTAGGCTTGCCCTCACTACAGATCTGCGGGTCAGCAGCCACAAGTGTCCTATTCTCACACCCTGCTTGAATCATGTAGGTGTTACTGTAATGTAAGTAATAAATGAGATCTAGTAAGCAGACAACTAGTTTTTCAGGGAAAAAACCCCAAAAACCCAACCAGCAACAAAAACCCAAAAACCCAACCAAACAACAATAAAATTTAGCCAGATTAAAAAAAAAGAAACTTGAGAATACAGTGTAAAAAGCAACGGTCCAACAGCCACAAACTAGCTGAAAGACCAGATCATTTCCATGCTTTTCTAATCCCTAAATTCTCTGATCAGAGTCCCTTATGCAGCCTGTTCAGAAATAGCACTTTGTAGGATGGAGCACAGACTGTGACAGAGAACACTGCTCAGATAAATCCAGCAAAACACAAAGGAGCAGGTTCCATCAGATAATCAGGTAGAGAAGATACCAATACAGCTAGACATGGCATGGGAAGATGACCTTTAGGCCAAATAAAGGAGTAGGATGTGTTCCCAAAACCAAGCATTCAACAAAGTCATTACAACACAAAGAACATGGATATCAGAGAATGTTGCCTTAGAAAAATAATCTGAGTGTAAAAGCTGCCAATTCCTCCTGACGAATGAAGCCATTTTCATATCTTATGGAAAATCAGTCACATGTCAATACTGAAGTCCTACGATACATTTTTCCTACACATTTCTGTGCTGCAGTTGTTGTCTTGAATTAGGAAACCTGAGTAACATGAGTCACAGATTTGTTCTCTTATCCAATAATATATATACACTCACTTCTCTGCTTTTCTCTAGTGAAGCTGCAAGAATTTTTAATTTACAAAAACTACACAAGTAGATAATAAAGAAAATAGCAGCAAAAAGAAAGTAGGCCTTTCTTTTGACAAGAAAATTGCCAAGATCCAAAATGCTCCTGCAGTAGAAGAGTCCAGTCTTGAACCAGTAAAACTTTTGCCTCTAGTAGGTAAAAGATGAATATAAATTTTCACCTAAAATTAAGTGAACGCAAATGCAGACATAACTTTGGACTCATCAGGTTGGTTCTATCACAGTTTCCCCTGGACTGATGTTTCAAAGACTAATTCCCTTCTCTTACAACAGGGTTAAACTAATATTTCAGATGTTCTCCTAGTAAATGCACTAAGAGGATCTCTCCTTTGATTTCAGTCACCAATATATATTTTTTTAATTTTCCTTTCTCCTTTTTTTTCTTTTTAGACAAAAGTTCCTCTTTTAATTCCCTCCATATTAAATGGAAGTATAGATGTGATTAGGGCAAGACTTACAATGATTACTGCCTTAAGAAAGCCATCTACAAAAACCCATTCAATCTGAGCTTCTTTTGAACAACAGATTATACTTTTAAAATTTGCATTACAAGGACTATACTTTGCACTTCAAATTCTTGCTTTAAAAAGACCTGGGTGCTAAAGTATTTCAAAGCTAACAAAAAGATCAAGCACCATGAGGCTTTTGAAGTAGGCAGTTTTCCCTTTTCTTGGTACAGGAAAAACAGAGGGCAAGAAAGGTCAACCAACAGACCTAACCAACACTGTGAAACAAAATCAGGTTTCCTGACTTCTTGTTTATAGTTACACACAGTGTTAAATATCTAAAACCTGAATAGTACCTCTGCTTGTAGGAGCAACTGGATCCCACAGAGCAAAGGGACAGTATTGAGCTTAAAGTGTCTGCCAGAACCAAGAGTGCTAATGTGAGGATGCTGATAGGTGTGAAAAAGTTTCATCTTCAAATCAGAAAATCCTCGTCCTGGTGCATATGATGGAGGGCAATCAAGCCAGGAGAGGCCAAACAGAAGAATGACAATAGCCCTATCTAAGAACAACAAAGAATTAAAAGCTGAGCTACTAAGAACATTCTTTTTTATTATACAATTTGAACCTCAGTTCTCCACAAGTCAGTTGTGTCTAATCAACAAATCCAGAGATCCTAGAGGAAAGTTAAAAAAATCTTTCTAAATACACTCCACTCCAGGAATGATATCAGCCTAAACACAGAGAAGCTAAGCTAAACCCTCTATCCCAAGAGGGCTGACAAGAACATGCATAAAGCAGGACTGCAAATGAAATATGGAGTGTGTACATCTAGAACAGAAGCTAAGTGAGAGGGCCATTCCTACGGTACCATCCCAGTAAATTCCACAATAAGAACAAGGCATAAGGGCGTGAAAAAGAGACTACAGACTCTGTTTCACAGAGACCACAGCACCTGTTTCACACACCAGGCAGTATTTGGCAGACTTGCACGTTTCAGTATTTCCAGACTATCTATTAGGTGATGCTCATATCAGCAACAGAAATTACTGCTTCAGAATAAAAAAAATATTTAACAATAAATTCACTGATTTACATATTTCACAACTTTAGGCTGCACTCCTGTCTTTAAAGAAAAAAAATGGCAAAAAAAAAAGCATCAACTGACTGAAGATGGCAACCACAAAAAAAAAGTCTCCTCAGGCAGGAAAGTCATCAACATGACTAAAGCCTTGATGATTGTCACCATCTCTCTTTGCCCAAAGTAAAAAAAGGCTCATTTGCAAGTACTCCCTTTTTTCCTTCAGTGAGAAGAAAGAAGGGAAGGCAGAGTAAACTACATAAGATATTTCTAAATAAGTCGTTGATTTTGGCTAAATTTGTGGTAAATATTTTGGAGATTCATGTTTACAATAAGGAAATCAAAGCCAAAAGCCATCCGAAAAGTACTACTTCCCCAGATGCCATTGCTATTCAAATGTTCCTTCAATGCATGCCAAAGATTCCCAGAAAAATTCTATCCTCATGAACTTAAGCAATAATCAGTTCACTTGCTATCACATCAAAGGGAACTTTTGAGAAATAATGGAAGACAAGTAGGGGGAAAAGTATCTACGTTTAGGTTCTGTGTAATTTGGGGCAAATATGACAAGTTGGATCTGGTTAGATCTTCAAATTCTGGTTGAGAAACGGATCAGTTGAGCTGCCTCAGTAGCAGAGAAGTGTAACATATGAGGATGGTACATGTGTCGGATGAGTTCTATTTCCTGAACTGCAAGAGAAGACAAATAGTTATTTGAACTAGTTGAGGTGGTATGGTTGACCCATATTGGTGAGTTCCAAAACAGCACTTAAAATCTGTTAAACTGTAGCCTAACTAAATGGATTACTTTAAGCAACACCAAGTTAGTCAAAATTCACAACAAATTATTCCACTGAGAAGAGAAAGAAATTATAAGCCTGACAATGAACAAGTGGTTGCCAAGATACACACATTTCTCCTGCAGTTCTTAATACGGTGCTCTGCTCCGAGCAGAACTGACAAAGGTCTCCAAACAGAAACATGCACCACACTTCTACTGCACCGAAATAATTGAAACAGGTATTTCTCAATTCAATGATGTAGTGAACTTTCTACCTGCAGTGGCTTTGGGAATCCCAAAGCATTCATACTGAAAGTGATGACAATCAGGAGCTTCTTTCCTTCACATGAAAAGCAAAAATGTAAAATAGTCAAAGTAAAAATCTTAAATATCCTCATACTATTCCTGCAATCATGTATCATCTACAGATTCTACATGAAGAAAATTCCAAATTCACCAGGACTAGCTTTTAAGGAAAGAGCTATGAACCTCGGTAAGCTCACTGTCAGAAGCAAACCTTGCGGCTGGCCCCTGAATTATACCCCCAACACAATCACCAACAATACTGGATCCCTCACTTACACTTGCAGAAGCTCAGTATTTCATTCAACATACCAGACATCTTGGTAACACACAGACAAAAGAAGGCAACAGTTCCTTTGTAGAGTGAGCTCAGGAAGAAGAGCTAGAAAGGATAAAAACTCAGCACATGTGTAGGCATTACTCAGAAAATAACTGCCATCTCTGTTCTTCTTGTGTGATCTTTAAGGATCAAGTACCTTGAAGGTATGACCCTAGAAACTAAAACTGGCAACCATTGGAGACCTCAATCTATGGACTTGTACTCAGTTATGATGCTGTGTCTATGACCTTAGAATACCTTTAACACCACCACACAGATTTTCCTAAGTCCTCTCTATGCAACAGGTTACAAATACCACCTGTGGTACAGACAGAATTGAGAATACTCATCATCTCCTTTCCTCCCTTTTCCTTGCACATCCACTCATCAAAAATAAACCCTAACAGAATTAACCATGCCTTTATTCACAGGTAATACTCAGTCCTGTTATAAATGCATATTATAATGTTGGCTTTTCGCTAGTAGTAAGGTAAATGTTATATAATAGTATTGGAATAAATNCCTCTCTTGCAACGTTGGTCTATCTGACACGCATTTAACTCAACTATGAAGAACTGCTCCCAAATTTTCTGTAGTTCTGGCAGCTACCATTCCTGTTTTGATACTGAGAGAGGCCTAATAAACCTGAAACCTAGCTTTTCCAACTACATGTTAATGTAGTACCACCTGCAAGATTTCTATGTCCAACAGTGTTTTCCTCTTGCTATCAGACCACTAACACAAAACCAAAAAAGGTAATACTCATCAGGTCTTTGAAAGGCGGGAACTAAATGAAGAAAGAGAAACTACAAGTCAAAGCAATCAGGAGCCAAGAACTGGATTTTCAAAAGTACCTGTGATTTCCAATACATGTGGACCAGAAGTTATGGATGTAATAGATTGTTTTAAGAGTTGGACTGTGTTTACTTGCAGTACAATGACTAAGGTGAACACCTAGTAATTAGCACTTGGCAGAAAAGCTCTGTTCAAAACAAAGACCTTAGGAAATACAGTCAGTTCAAGACCAGCAGCACAGTACAGCCACACCTTCAAAGTCCTCTATACATTGGCAAGATCAACATACCTGAACATTCATAAACCTGCTAAGATGAGCCTCTAAAGATTCCCCTAAACCTAATTCGTTTACTACAGGGAAGAAATTTCTATATCCCTATATTTTGCTTACTGTTTAATGAGCTAATCACTAGATGATTCACTAATATCTAACAACAGGTGTTCTTTGTCCACAGCTTAGGAGTTTGCCTCTCTAAATCCTCAGAGCAGGAGGCAAATTTAATGTTAGTTTAGAGTACACTAAGAAAGACTTCTTGATTGGTGTTTTTGATACACAAATACTCATTTAATGTGAGCTAAAAAAGTTTGTTGCAATGGGCTCTGAACTGCAGTTATTTGTCAGCCAGGACAAAGAAAGAAATCAAAGCTGAAATAACGTTCCTTTTGGATTTATCTGTACAGACTTGATGGAGAACACCAAAACTGACATTCCTTTAACTTGGGCTTATGATTACTTGTGTGGTCAAAAAAAATTAGCTTTTGAAATACTCCATAAGGATTACAATCACCAAGGAATAGCAGGCTTCCCCTGTTGCTCAAGAATTTTTTTTAACTCATCATTGGGCTTTTTGAGTACGTGGACTTATAACTACACAGACAGCACAAATCTCCTGAACTTCCAGATGAATCTTTAAAAAGTCTGGTGTGTGTAAGCATTTCTACCTCACTCAGAATTGAATCTAATACTTGAATTAGGGGGACAAATGTGTTTCCAGATCCCAAAACTAAAGTCTGGGGTTCTGGAACAGTGTTTTACCCCAGGAGCACAAAAAGTCAAATAACAAATAGAAAAACTCTCTGCTTATAGTTTATTCTTATGAAATGTGCAGACTCGGAAGGTAAATCATCCCCAGCTTTGGTCAGGTTCCACTTCTACTTTGTAAAAAGCTTGTAGAGAACATGCTGAGGAGGCAAAAAAGGGGAAGGTTAGTGCAGCAAAAGAAACCAAAGCAAGTAAAACAGAATGAGCAGAATGCCACAAACAGCTGAGCATATCTAATAGTTCACTGCTCCTCAAAAGAGATGTTTCCTTCTTATGTCCCCTTCTCAGCCTTACAGACCTTACTGTCTCTTCTCAATGGTTGCCACTGGACCCTCTCTGAACCAAGTTCAACTTGCTAGGGCATAAAAAAAGCTACAAAGCCTTTCCAGCTTATTTTTCTGACTTCCAAACCTGATGAGTTAGCTCAAGAACAGGTCGAACACATAACTATGCAACAGACATAGGAATGAGGGCCTGGTAGTTTTTAGATAAGCCCTCCCAGACTCACCTAAAATATCCCAAGATTTGTATTTATGACACAAGACTTAGCATCTTAACCCTTGAACTGGACACACCAATGGATCCCAGTGTGCATAAAGAACAGGTTCAATGCTCCCAACACAAGCAGAACATACTTCTGTGAATGGCCTTTTTGCAGCATGAAGATCAGTTTAAAAATGTGTGATGGTCATTAACAGGACAAACCAATATAATTTTGATCTCAAAAACTTCCACATATGTTGATGTAAGTCATGGGTCAGGGGGAACACAGGAAAAGAAAGCATTAAGGGGACAATGATAATATTTTCTTAAGGGAAAAAGCAGTCTTTTTATTTTGTTATAAAGAAGGAGATGGCCATGGAGCTGTGTGGAAAAAGAAAAGGGAGAACATGAATACCTAACAAGAGCTGAAGTTACATAGTCTTTGCTTGAGAGATATATATGTATTCTAACTTTCTGAGTTGCCCCCAGCAATTCTATAACTATATTTGTAATACATATTTTAGTGTAAATAGTTTAAGAAGCACAGACCTCCATTTTTCTTTTTAAAAGGCACAGCTTCCAGACACCACCTAGTGGTGTGAACGCCTTACAGCAGCCTCCTCAATCAAAACCAGATTTAAAGCTTTTCAATGCACTCTTTAGAAAAGAAATAATACAGACAGATGGTTTCAGTTTAACGTCCACCTGAAGGAATAGAAATACTTACACATTCTAAAAATAGAAAAATATGATGTCCAGACTGACTACTCAGGTTATAGTCGTAGAATTATATTCGTTCTATATTTATAGCACTTCATATGCTATTTTTGAGGAGCCAACCCACCATATCCAGATCTTATTAGTATACTGGGGTAGAAGGAGAGAATTTCAATTGTTGCACTAAATCTGACACAGCAGAGATACCAAACTGTGAAGGAACTTTGGGAAAAAGCAAAATGAATCCGCCTCTGTATCCTGACTCAGTCAGCAAGACTAATCAAATTATGATTATTTGAAGTGAGCTAAACTTTCCACAATTCAGAGCTGTGCAACTGTCTCTAAATTTCTCCATGCATGCCAAGAAATGCTGGCTTTTCAATCATCTCCTTCACCATAGTAGCCAAGCATAAAGCACTCCCAGCTTTCTATTAGAAAGTTAACCAAGTCCATGGCATATTAATAAAATCTACTCATAATCAGGACTTCTTTCCTAGCCCTAAAAGTATTAAATTTAATTTTTTTAGGGGTGTTTAATGTTGTCTGACTAAAGAAGTGGACAAAACCAACTTTCCTGGCTGAAGGCATGCAACAACAAGCTGAGACAAATTCTCCCATAATTCAATTGGAGAAGAGCCATGTATTGTGGAGAAAAACACACTGCTGTGAAAATCCTGAGATTTTCTGGATAAATAAGTAGATACTGCTCATGTTCCTGTCAAGCAATGGAATCGGTTTCTGAATTCTCTAACCTGCAAGGACATCACTACTCTGTTCAATGTTTTGAAAATGTAGAGCTATTAGTTTAAAACTACACAATTATCCATATTCCACTCACTGACATACAAGTTTAGAAGTTAACAGCCAATCTCCCCTATTCTGATAGTCCATTATCAAGCTGAACAGCATCAATGAAAAACTATACTTTCCCTGAGGAGCCTTTGCTGATTAAAACCAGAAATTCAGCATCAAGTCTGATCCTCTCCAAATGAGTAAAGGACTGCCAATTCCTGTGAGTTTTAGCAAACCTCACCTACATCTGTAAAAGTCTCAACACACACAGTGCTATTGGCTGCAATATGTTGTTATGTGAGGGTATTGCTAACTACAGTACTGCTACTGGCCACAAACAGCTAGTCTTTGGAATTCCAAGCTTTTCACTTTGCAGACAAGTGGAAAGCTTGTCTGCAAGATTTTGCAGACAAGCAGCAGCAAGATTCTCCAGAGCAGCCTCCAGTTATGAAGCAAGAAGTAGTGCCCACACCATCTAACTCTGCCTCTGTCTGAGAACTGACAGTAGTTGGGGAAATGAATTTTAAAGGAAGTATTATACCAGCAGCAAATTTTTAACTACATGTAACCATTTCCTGGGTCTCGTATTGGAAGAGTGCTATGGTCCGACTTAACCCACTGGAAGTTAAAATTTTGGCAACCTACAGTAAACATTTTAAAGTATCTACAGTTCTTCCCCTTCTTTCTACCCATTCAACCTCTAACCAAAACCACACTACCGCATAAAGTGACAAAACAGCTGAAGTTTAACAGATCTAGTACTTTCTATTTGCACCACAGGTGGAATGATAGCACTGAAAAGCTTCCACAATGGCCTCACTGTTATGATGGACCACATCAATATTGAAGGAAAGGAGAAATTTCCCTTGATGGCTTAAGGCAGAAAAATCCCTCACAGGTGAATGTCATGCGCAGCAATGTAAATAAAAATGTAGACTAGGGAAGAAATACACAAATCTAGCAATTTTTTACTGTCTTTATTTATACATTGTGCCATTCAACAATCCCAGCAAAGATTCGACAATCAAACAAATACTTCTAAATAATGTCCCTCAAAAACCTCTATTCCTTCATCCTTCCTACACTTCAGGAAGTAATACATGTTCTTGGATACCAAAGACAGTGTAAAAGAGACCTACAAACTTGTAGGGAAGCAAGAATTTTCACCATTAGCAGACTTTTTTGACAATGAGGAAAGCATCTGATGCAGTAGCTTTCCTTTGCTGTGCTAGAGGCATGCTTACACAGGCAGCTTCCTGTTTATCCCTAGATTATGGAGAATTTCAGGGCCCTTTAACCCATTCTGCCAATTAAACTCAACAACCAAAGGACTTTTGGCACACACCTTACCTGCAACAACAGCATCCTTTATTATTAATAAGAATATGGAAAATATTCACAAACTTCCACACATATCAACTTCGGTTTTATGCAGTCTACCAGAAGTACTTAAAGCATTACGTTGATTACCTTATCTTTACCAAGAACTATTTTTCCCCCTGCTAATTAAGTGTATTTTCCCAAGAAAAGACTGTAACAAACTAAAGTACACAGATAGATGTGTAAATTCTGGCTTCCACTTCCTCACCAGAGTGAGGATTGTATCTTTACTGATCTAAAATTAATAATTTCTTTTCATCATATGACAAAGTGAATTGGCCACAAATACATTAAAAAACAAGTTTCAGCTTTCTAGATTAGCAAATTAGATCTACAGAGACAAGTAGAAGTTTTGTCAAATGCACTATTACTTTAAATAGACTAAAAATCCAGTCTAATTTATTTAAATATGAGAGACTCTGACTTTGGCAGCCCACTAGCAAGACACAGATCATTCTGAAGAGTCCTTTTTTCTGAAAGTTTCATGGGGAAAAAATCTGCAGAGGCAGCAGAGTGCTTTAGAGCCATTTTCTTTTCCTAAGCCAAGCATACACCCTTCTCACCATGTTTTGGACACTTCTCTGATTAAGCAAAGGAGAAGAGCTAATGTCTGTCCCAGAAAAATGGTAGCTGAAAGCAGACTTAACACCTGCAATCATTTATGTTACAGCTGGCAGGCAGCCAGACTTAACCCACCACAGATTTTTATGATGGAAAAATGAACATTTGAAATCTGAAAGACTGGAAAAGCTTAATCTCTCATGCAGGCCGAAGTCTGGTATCAGACATTGCATACATCCACTTTAGAACCCAGTCTAACTATATTTCAAGCTGCAACCTAATTCTCTTAACTTGTTTTTGACTCCATGCAAATCTGGAAGCACATTATACAGCCAAATGATTATACAGATGTCTGTGTCACTCAGGAAGCCATGTTAAACTGATAAGCACTGAGTAAAAAGCTGCCTTGACCACACTCTCTAGTCAGCCACTAAAAACTCAGCTGGACAGGAAAAACAAACTGTAAACCAGGCAATGTCCACTGCAGCTTCTTCCAGTAGTACCAAGACAGCTTTAAATATAATGATGAGAACTTGACACATCAATCCAAGTTAATCTGCAATGGTGAGTCCAGGGAGGCTTTGGAGTCTTAACTTACCTTAAAAATCACTTACCTTAACACTGAAAATCTAGCCCCATTTTAAATCAAATTAGATTTGATTTAAATAAGTATGAAGTAAGTATGAAGAAGAATATTAATTATGCAAAATAATTGATTAACAACATTGCTGTTAACTTTGTTCTGCATCTTTTCTTACTACCATATACACTGAGTTAAATTTAAAAAAAAAAAAAAAGGGCAGCATGCCATCACCTCTCAAGGGGAAGAAATAACACAGCATAAAACAAGGATAGCCAGAACATACCTCTGAGGTTTACGAATATCCCAGAGCCCCACACCTTCCTTAGAGTTGGCAGTAGCCAGTAATCTGGGTTCTACTGGATTAAACATCACACTGTGAAAGGCTGATGGGTAGTGTGCCAAGCAGAAGGGCTCTGTTGAAAAAGTTGAAATTTCAGACATAAGAACGAACAATGCATTCAACTGTTCAATGGAAGGAGTTTGGCAGCTGAATATGGAAACAGCATAACAAGATCTGAAGATATGGAGACATGTTCAAACTACTTCTCAACCTGACACATCCAAAGCAATATAAAACCTGAAGTTTTAAAATCCACCCACATGTACATTAATTCTGTCTAAATATGGAAAAGGACACATACTGAATTTCAAGACACCATTTTCTTTATGGAAGGTTATCAGAGTTTAAAACTAGCTATTCAAAGATCAAATACTTGAATCTTTTTAAGGTTCATGACCAAATGCTCATCTGATAAGGACTATACATGGAGGGGCTTCTGAAAGCTTCCTAGTAATATATGCCTGTGAGCTTAGACAGACTGCTGATTACCCAAAGCATAAATGTAGCAGCAATTGCTTCTAAGGGAGAATAATATTACAAGCAGTGAAATAAGTTTGTATGCTCAAAGCAAGCTGCTAACCCTGGGGAAAAGAAGCTTACTACCTCATAAGTGTTGTACAAGCAGACAAGAAGGGTGTTCCTCTTGCATTAAAAAAAAAAAGTTAGCAGTTAGCTCTTGCTGTTCACACACAGAGTAAAAAATATGCTCATTCAGACTCTCCCTCTCATAAGACTGTGTTTGGACTGCTACTCTGCCTTATTTATTCCATCAAAATACTATCTCCATGAAGAGTGGGGAAAAGCCTTGACTCTGTTACCTTCTCTCTGCTTCTGTGAGCTTTACAGGTTTAGGCACAGTCTAATTCTCTTCCTTGTTTATATCTTTCATGGCATGCTGCCACTCTTTCAATCAATTAAGAAACCAGAATCAATCTCTATTTTGAGCCAGGGATTTGGCCAGACTTTCCTATTCACTGTTTGCATTGGTGCAACTCCTGTGTCACTCACGTGCTAGGGAGACAGTTATTGTCCCTATCTGATCCACCGAGTGCAGCACCCATAGCCCCACAAGCACCTCCAGAGCTATGTCAATTTCTTTCCTCATTTCCCTCATTACCACATATAAAACATGGTTAAGCAGGCAACCCTCTCATATTCCCAATACCTTATGAAATTACTGCCAATCAAGCAAATTTACTTGCTTTGTCTGTACCCTCCTCTCATGTTCTATTACAAGTTTTTTCATCAGGGATTTTCCTTTTTAGTGTTTCTTTAGCAGTGATGAAAACAAAGGTCTCTGACCACAGATGAAGCTCCATGGTGCTATTCATTGTCATAAGAGTCAAAAGTAAAAACAAGAAAAGAAGCCAACTTTTGTTCTGCCAGTCTGCCCAAACGCTTTAGAAATTGCTGTTAGTCTGCCAGCAGCTCCAAATAAGGTTTAACACAAAACTGACCTTCTATGTTTGCATCATCAAATCAGAATCCTGCTGGGACATAAAAGGCTGTATTATTAAAATGGCAGCCCCCACTGAGAAGCAAAGGCCTGCATCAGCTGAGTGGAAAGAAAAATATAATTTTTGCCAAACAAAGAAGCTGGATTTTAAAATAAACTTTAAATTTGTGTGTATTTCCTTAATCAAATCATTCACTAATCAGTCACTACTTACTGGTGCTTTCCCTCATACCTTTATTTTAAATAGACTGGCATCACAGTTCTCTTCTAAGATATCAAAAGTTGCCTTTCAGCCTGTCAAAGAGAGATTACAGGAGCTAAACTAATGAGGCACTAAGTTATTTTAATGAAAAGTAGGGGGATTACTTTTCTATTGTCCCTTATGCTCATTCACAATTGTAGCTCTTACACACTGGGGTATGAACATGTTTCTGAAGGGAGCAGGTCGACACCATCTTTAATAAAAATTATTAGTCATTTAAGACAGTAACAGAACTGTAAAGACCAGAGTTTGCCAATCACTGGCCAAAAGAATTATGCCTCACTTTCACCCTTCTCCAAGACTCACTGTATTGACTGTCCCAGATAAACAATTTTTCTCTTCCTTGCCTTGCATGAATTCTTCCTAAATCAATTATATTCTCCTTCTAGAGATCTTACCTCCATGGGAAGACTCTCGGATGTCCCAAATAAGAACTCGGCCATCATCTGATGAACTAGCAAAGATGTTGTCATTTACTGGGCTCACTGAAAGGCCATACACTGCATCTTCATGGGCAAACACATCCAAGGTCTCGGTGCTGGAAAAGAGACAACATTATCATTCTTTCTTCTTTTGCTATTGTTTCATAAAGGAAAGTATTTACCGCTTTACCTACCTAGCAACACTTTGTGACAAAGTTTCTGTAATTCCATAAGAAGACCCTTGTGTTAAATTAAGAGTAAAAAACAAACAAAATAGCCATGTACGGTGACTTCATGCCACGAAGAAAAAAAATATCTCAAAATAAAACCCGAACATTAAAAACTTCAGATACTGCAAGATGCTATGGAACACATGATACATTAGATTTAAGTTTGGGAGGATGTAATAGGAAAGGGAAAGAAGCCTTGGGACCTCTGGAGTTAATTTTTACTACTTAATGTAAAAAGGAAAACAAGACAGAAGTTCATTATTTAATACAGGTTTCTGTTTTGTTCAAAAGTTCGATTGAAGCTCACCTAAGAGCAACTTTCCAGATGGCTTTTTCAGTAAGTTTTCTTTGTTTTTCAGGTTAGACCAGACCTATATTTTTCCATGTAGAAAGAACAGCAAAAAAACCAACAAAATAAGAATAATTCCCCCAAAAGTATATATTGGATTTCAGCTGTTTCACAGCTATAAAAAAAGAAAAATGCACAGTCTCTATTCTTTTCCCAATGGTTTAATTCATCTAAAAAGCTTCAATAGTGGTATGGAGAGGCCAAAAACTGAAATACTAAATCAGAAGGTCCTGGGACTGCTTTATTTCTTTTAAAAAGCCCCTTTATTTCTTTAGGGAGAAAACTTTATATATACGATCCCTCTATCTCATGGAAGCTGCACCAAAGAGATTCCACATAAAATCAGCATTTTGCTCACACGTTGATGTTCTTCTATCTACTAACTAACTACTGTCTCAGGCATCTTCTATCTACTAACTCTGTCTCAGGCATCATTAATAAAGAAGGGGGAAAAAACCAGTAACAGAAAAAGCCATTTAAAGTTACGAAAAAGCAGTTGACAGACCAAGTGTTATCATTAAAAAGATATTAACTTTCCACAAGAATCAATCAGAATTTGGTCTACTAAGGTTTCTTTTAGAAGATCATATTAGTCTTAGAGGAAGGAATTCTGCATGGATTACAAACAGACTTGACATATTAAAAAAAAAAAAACCCTGATAACAAAAGCATATTAAAAAAACGCACATATCAAAAAGGCTTGTCAAAACATCTAAACAAGACAAACAGGAAAAAATGTATTATACAGAAAAGTTGAAATGACAAAGATCTTGTAGCACCTTAAAAAGTCAGAACACAATAAAAACCAGCATCTAAAACCGACATTTTCATTTAGTTGAAAGAAAAACAGAACACCAAACAAAAAAAACTCCCAAAACCACACACACACCCACGCCACAAAAAAACCTAACAAGACACCCCTCCCAAAAAGCCTAAAATGTTAAAAACAACAACAAAAAATACCCAAACACTAAATAACACAGTATTCCTGAGAAACCACCAGAACAGAAGAAAAAGTTACTTCTGCCCAGCTGGCATGTAAGATTTATGCAAGAAGCAGACATAATGTGTGATGGAAGGCAGATAGACACTGAACAATTCAATGCAAAAGGCTTTGGACAAACACATCAAGAAATATGTCCATATTATGTTATTCAGGAAACTCAGAGAAATGTAAGGTTTTGTATTTCTCCATTCTTACATATATCTCTTCCTGCTTTTTCTTTATTTTCTTGAGATCATGTTAAATGAATGGTCAACACTTAAATCTGTAGAAGTTATTAGTACAGACCAAAATTCTAAAGTTATTTTACTTCAAAAACAGTAAGCTCAGTATACATGGTATCTAGAGAAGTCCAATTCAATATATTACCACTACCATATTAATTATACTTTGACTAACAGCCTAATCTTAATGTAGCACAACAAAGCCTAATTCCCGACTGTTTTGTAGTTTTGGTAGAAAGTAAGTATCAAAAGCAATATTCTTCATGTTAGTGTGGAGAATCTGACAGTTGCATCCAAAGTTTTAAAAGGAAGTTAGGTAGGCCAAGCACTAGCCATCTTAAACACGTCAGGTGAGTCTGTTAAAAAACAAGAAGTCTGTATGTGCCAACACTTGTTTACGTGCCAGAATAATCTACTCAGAACCTGCTGTGCTGTCTGCAGGAGAGCATATATATTTAATAACCATTCTCTTTCCCAAGGTCAAAATAATACAGAATGCAAAGAAAAAAAGAAAACAGGGTGATGAGGAATACTTCATTCCAGTTATGAATTTTGATAAATAAAAAACAAATTTCAGTACTAAAACACTGTTCTCCTAAACCATTAATTTAAAACAGAAAATGCCTCCAGTGAGTTGACATTAAAGGAGTTCTTGAAGCAGAGGAAACACAGTGTATTTACCTTTCAACATCATGGAGTATAACTTGCTCATCATTGCCTAAAAAGAGAAATACAAGCAATTAACACCATGTTCTAGTGGTTAAAAAGCATTATGGTGAAAAAAAAACCCAAACCACTTTTTAAAAAAAAATTTACAATTTCAAAACCAATATCGACACAAAGACCAGCTCAGTTGCTATGTGATTACCCTCTGCTCAGTTATGTGAAAGGTTCCACGAGATATCGCCAGTCACGACCAAATGCACCAACCTGTTTCATCTGCTACTGTCCAATAAATAATTCTATTTAAATATGCAACTTATCATTCTTTGTCCAGTTTGGGCTTAAGTTTCGGGAGATTTGCAATAAAGACTATTACATGAAGCAGTAGAACACTTGAAACTCTGATGAAAATACATCTTTCTTCCTGCTCAAAGGATGCTCCATAAAAAGACTGAAAGGTGAAAAGAGATGTCTGAAATGAAATGCACGTGGCTACCCAGTCAAATACTGCCAGATAACACTGCCACACTCACGGTTTTGCAACCATTGAGAAGGCACGAACGTGGCAGCCAATGTAATTTTTTCTGTATTAACAAAAAGTAACTAGACAATCATGTCACTTTTCTTTGATCACATCAATTGAATACAATGGAAACTCACCATAGGTGTGCAGGCTAAGACAGTCACAGCCACCAAGTAATTCCAATAGCTCATGCAGAGTTTTTCAAGCTATAACAACGGATTTATTTTTTCGTCTCTGTGCTGAATATTTTATTACCTAAGTTTGGCACCTCCTCTTCAGAAAAATTTAAGGACACACACACACTTTTATATTAAATTCAGAAAAAGAAAAAAAAAACATAACCAGAAGGTTTGCAAAGTCATATTTTTATGCTTAATATATCTTTGTAGTTGTGATGTAGAGTTGTGAAGCTTTCCTAATGCACACTAAAGAAAGAGATTGAGAAAGAGCAAGATTTCATGTTATGATTTTTAAATGTTCAATTTACTCCAATTTCATTTATCCCATACATATTTCAGTTGTATTCTGTCTCAACAGAGAAATATGAGAAAGTTTCTCTTTGACTAGTGAGCTATGAGATTTTCTACAACTATTTGCTCTTTGCCCAGGCTCCTAGTAAAATCGCGCCAGCCTCAGATTACTGCAGTAGCTCAT
This sequence comes from Irena cyanogastra, assembly GCA_013397155.1. NCBI lineage: Eukaryota > Metazoa > Chordata > Aves > Passeriformes > Irenidae > Irena > Irena cyanogastra. The sequence continues at coordinate 628,983 of VWZV01010970.1, forward strand.
CTTTTCCATGGTACAATAAAAAAAGTAATTTAAATGTAAGCGTCCTTTGGTCATTAATTGTATTTGGAACTGCCCATTATATATTATTACACACTGTTTATACCTAGAAAAACTACTCTAGTGCGTACATATTTCACCAGTGAAAAACACAGCCCGGTTTCTCCAATGACAAAATTTCCTCCAGCAGACACTCCCGGCTCTTCAGTCTCCATCCAATATGAACAAAAGAATCATTCCAGTTGCCCGGTTTCAGGCATCCAATCATTATGGGATCAAATTCCCTTCCATCACAAGCTCCAAAATGGGACAGAAAGAACGAAGGAGAGTGGAATAACCACTGTTTTCCTCTGTTCTACGTGTGGGAGGAGAAAGTGGTGACAAAAATCTAACCACAAACTGGATGCTTCTGGTAAGGATTCATCCCTGAAGAAAACATCACTGCTGTTCAGCCCAGAGCAGGGGTTCCTACTTACAGTGTTTTTACTTTAACACTGGAGAGTTATTTCAGCCCAGAGGGGGGGTTCCTACTTACAGTGTTTTTACTTTAACACTGGAGAGTAATGAACTGGAGAGTTCATTCTTTATTGGGACTAACTGGGTCGCAATTGTGTACACAACAGTGTCATTTATAATCTCTCTTGTTTTGATAGCTGCAGTTACAACAATCAGAAAGACAGGAAGAATTTGCCATTCCCTTCAGTTAAACTTGTAAGTGTGAAATACTGCAGAGCACATACAGGGTAGCACAGTCAAGGTGGCCTAAACGCCATATCTGTTATATAAGCGCAAAAAACCAGTTCAATTTCAGCTTTTCATATACCTAACATACGTGCAAAGAAAAAAAAAGTTCATGCAGTTTACTAGGAAGGGATCTTGCATTTCAAATGCTGCTGTACTCTCAGTGTGTGTGGACAGAGAAGGGCAAATTATTCTTCAGAAATGGGAACTTCTTTGGGACAGTTTTTTCATCTGGAGATTACATGCAAAACATTGTCCACCCAGTTCCTGCCTTCCATTTTTGTAATGGCTACATAGGGTGCTTGCTCATTCAAAGCAAAGAGCACTGAAATTCCTTGGATACAATCCAATTTGTATTGAAGTGGAAAATCCCTTCTCCTCTATTTTCAAGAGTTGCTTTAGAGAAAGGTCATCAGATCCTAAGTCATTAGTCATTGGAAGTCATTTAGTTACAGATTAAATTGAGTTCTGCATGACTTTTGCTAGTTTACATATTCTAATTTTTAGTTTGGGGTTTTTTTTAAATATTCCAACTTCTATGGCTTAAATGCAACTCCAAACTCAGGTGTGGGTGTGGATGACTATGTGACAACCAGTAGATCTTAGAACCCAGAATTCTTTCAGACTTTTTAAGAATCTCCCAGAACATCGCTGAGCGAATAAATATAGCTAGCCCCATTTTACCAACAAAGATAAAACAGATGATACATCTAGGCCATGCAGCAAAATGATTTTTTCCAAGGGATCCAAGAGTCAGACTCATAGCCCTTGCAGATGAGCTCACTGAATCTTGATAGAGGAGCTGAAAGAGTCCTGACTTCTCCAATGGAAATAATTTCCGGCAGAGGCACAGTGTTTTTATGCAAACTGGAGGAGGAAAAAGATACGAGAACGACCAGTTTCTCTGTGCATCAGCTGTCAGAGCTCATCTAACATGGCATCTTAGCAAAAATCCACCATAATCAATTGTATAAATCTTTAACTGCAGGTGTTAGCTTCAGTAACAAGCTACAATCAAACCACTCTTCTGCCTTTCCTGTGAAAACAGGAGCCTCTGACAGCAAAGCCCAATGGACAGAGGACAGAGCTGGACATAAGAAAATACCACTCCAGCTGGTCAAGCAAGATTTGGCATACTTCATTCCTTGAATATTCATGTAAGGTTCCATTTGTCTGAATTCAAACTAAAGTAAAAGAGACTCTGGCCCAGAAGTCCCTGGAATCATTTGTGCAGATATATTCATTTTTCTCATAAAACAAACAGCAGTCCCCAGAATAAGAAGATAGGCACCACTATTTGACAGTCTAGGGGTTTATTCCACCTGAGAAGTATAACTGAATCATTTCAGCCTTGAAATTTGGCACTAGCTTAAGCTTTGTAATTTATTTTTTCCTGAGGGATATTATAATTTTAACACAACATTGGAGGATGAGAAGCTTCCACCATTCACAGGCACTCAGAATCAATCTCTAGCATTGATTTCCAGTTCACAAATCTTGGGTCAAAAAGGTAATGAAGGGCTTTGACCCAGGAGTCTCATAGTACCCTAAAGTAAGTCTCGTTGTATGTTAATGGACATATTGATGAAAGATACAAATTCTCATCCATTCTGTGACCATGTTAGATAGTGGAAATGAAGTACAGCAGAAAACAGCACTTGACGGCATTGACACTCTTGTGCCTTTTTCTTCTCAATTTAATTTTCCTGCCTATCTCAACACTTTAAAAATCAAGTAGTGAAATGGACCTGAACTACAGGAACTATTACCCCAGAACAAGTACATGTCCACTTCCCTTACCTTAGTTTTAAGACCTAACTAAACTTTCTGTTAAAAAGTAGATTTATGTTAAAAAGAAATGAGAGCATCAAGGGTTATCAGAGCCCAATGTGCCAACAGTTCTAAAAGGCAGAGGCTTACCAGTAAGAACTGAAACGGGGTCTAAGAAAACATGATCCACCAATAGATGGCAACAGTCCTTCATGACCCATCTAAAGGTGCATTGAAATCAGATAGTAGCTGAAAAGATTTTCAAGCATCAGGCTTGAGTGCCAGAGAGAATGCAGGGTCTGCTCTTAGTACAGCTAAGAGAGAATAACAAAGACAACATTTTCCACAGTCTTTAGCACAAGTAGAGGCAGACCAAACCCAGGATTCTCACGATGGTTTGAGACATGATGAGCTTACACCAGGGTTTGGAAAAAGGCATAACAAAATTGAAAATGTTGTGCTAGCTAAAGGATTCCCTGTTCCCCAGAAAATTACAATTGCTGATTAAGAACACCTTCCAGATCTCATGTGGGGCAGGATCTAACTCATGGCATCTACTCCAAGGCATTCACAATACATATTCATGTGAAATCAGGGTGTTCTTCCTTCCTTACCTCCAGAGAACACTTTTGTATTGCCACTGTTGAAGGCTAGGCAGAAGATGTTAGAGTGATGCTCCCCTTTCAGCTGAACTGGTTTGACTCTTGAGTGAATAGCTTCTTCCATATGCCAAAGTAAGACTCGGCGGTCATCCCCTCCTAGAAAAAAGAAAGGAAATGTGCATTACTGCCTGAGCCATGTGTAAATTGATTATAGACAAATTATTTAACTCTGCAGCTATTCATAAAAAGCTTTGCTAAAACTTTAATTAGCATAAAAATGTATGCCTTCTTGGATACATAGACATACATTTACATTAAGATGTCATGTATTCAGGTATTCAATTAAAATTAATGACAACAGAGCAATCAGCAGGAAAAGTTTGAATTTAACGGTTGCCATTCTGCCAACACATAGTGACAACCTACAGCAACCCGGAAACTCAGAAATTTACTGCTATGTAAAATTCCATGGCAAGCTGTAGATTAATTCTACATGTGTGCCAAATTCACATATGCATGTTGGCAAAATGCTTCTACGCCAACTCCTTGTTGCCAGCATTGCTTATGTTATTCATAAAACACAATTTTTTTCCCCCTTTCACTGACAGCTACATATCCTCCAGCAGTCTTTCCAAATCCTTCACAGCATAGGTTGGCTCAGGATTGATAAAAGATAAAAAAATTTTACTGAAGCATTCAGAAGTCTTCAGCATACACAGTTATGCCAGGTTTCTAGACCTGTAAAGGTTAACACAGATATTTCTTTGAGGTGA
>VWZV01010971.1:0-29517 GCA_013397155.1 Irena cyanogastra
CCCGCCCCCCGGCTGAACCAATAGATGGTCGGCATGGCGCTGGCCCCGCCTCCCCGCTGGCGGGGCTGTGAGGCCGGCGGAGGTTTTCCTGCGCCGCCATCTTGGATCGGCGGAGCGGAGAGAGGAGGGGGCGGCCCGGGACCCCCGCCATGGCCGCCACCGCCGCCAGCGCGGGTGAGCCCGGCCGCGGCGGCACAAGCGGGGCTGGGGAGCGGACTGAGGGGCCGGGGGGATCTCATGGGTGGCTGAGGGGGCGAGCAGAGGGGGTCTGCGGCGTGAGGGAGGCCTGAGAGGACCCAAGGGCTCTCACGGGGCCTGGCACGCTGAGGGCGACCCTCAGGGGCGGGGGCCGTCATGTGGGGCGCTGAAGGGGCCCTGGAAGGGCTGACAGGGGCGTGAGGAGCGGCTGAGGGGGCTCTGGAGAGGGGGGAAATGGGACAGTGGGATGGGGGCACCCTGGAGGAGCCGGGGCTGTGTTTGGGTGTGCTTGGGATCCCTGGATTTGGGGTGCTCGGGGTCCCTGGAGCGCCGGTGGTTCGAGGAGACCCTCGAGGTGAAGGTCCCTGACTTGGGTTTCTATCACCACTCGTTTGGATTCGGTTTTAGCCCCTTTTTCAGCGAGGTTTCGCTGAGGTTTTCTAAATTCGCAACAAAAACCGCTGCCCTCCTTTGAAGGTTTTTGCACAAATCTCTTCCTGAGCTCTGTGAAGGCGAGGAGCACAATGTTCCCTCAGCTCGGGTTCCTCAGGTCGGTCCCCAGAGTCCTCAGCTCCCTGCGCACAGGAAGCTGGCAGCTGCTGACCCCTGATTCTTGCCAGAAAAAGCCCCAAATATGTGATTTTTATCAATTTTCTGGCTCAACTGCTCTGAAATGAGCTTGTGTCCAGATTAACCCAGCGTCTGTGAAGTCGTGATGGATTTACAATGTGGTGGCTGACATCAGAATTTGAGCTTGTTTGTGTTTTTGGTTTTGTTTTTTTTTTTAATCTTAGCTTGTGCTTTGTGGCTTCTCTTGTGGCTTGAGGGTCGTGAGACATGCTCAGGTTTATCCAGGAACGTTCAGCAGCACTGCTGGAGGATTTTGGGGATTATTTTAACGTTTTAGGAAGGTTTTTAATGGTGAAAAAACCCCACTGGGGACTCAGACCATCCAGTTTAGGAGGAAGGAAGATACTCATGGGTTTAAACTGAATTTCCAAGCATTTGTGTAAGTGGAGTCTTCAGGGTTCCGTGGTTTTTTGCGTAATCAGAAAGTTTTAAATCCTGAAGGAAAAGAGAAAGAATTTTCAACATCTGTGTTTAATATTTTTAATCGTGGGCAGAGTGACCAATATTCATTCAACCCTTTTACACAGAGGGAGGGAAATACACAAACAGTAAACATGGAGATTATGGGGAGAATAAATTCTGAAGAATTCTCACAAGTAATGTGGGTCTTCTTTTCCTTGACGTTAGGAAACAGACTTCAGGGCTCCAGTGAATGCTGGGTAATGCCCCAAAATACCCAGAATTTCTTCATTTCAACCCATTAGCAATGGAAGAAACATTCTTTTCTTAATTTCTGTATTTCTTCTTGGAGAAGGTTCCCGTGGGGATAAAAGTGCTGAGCTGGCATTGCATGGGAAACTCAAACAAGTTAAAAACCTCCTGCTTCCTTCAAAAAAAATCAATTTAATGTACCCCAGACACAGAAATTGAGATGTTTTGTAAATAAAAAACTATAAAAGCAGAAATATCAAAGCCTTATAGTCGTGAGTGAAATGCAGAGTACTTTTAAAGCTGGTTTATCTGCTCCAAACATTTTGGGGAGTTCACAAGTGGGTAAATTTAAAGCAAATCTTGTGAGATTTGATGTCCAAACCTAAGCCTGGCAACTAACCCTCTGCTGAAGCTTCTGTGGCAAAAAGCACCAATTTTGTACAATAAAAATGTACATAAAAGCTGCAGCAGCCCGTCTGGTAAATCACAGCTGGGAGTACTTGCAGTAATTTTATTTTGCAGCCTTTTTTTTCCCTGTTGGGATGCCAGTGGTTGCAGCAGAGCCTTTCCCAGGAGAGCTGGGCTGGGAGCCTGGAGCAGGGGTGGGGATTGAGATTTACATTCTGGCCTTAATTAGATCCAGCACATGGTGGGGGGGAGCAGAGATTGGTTCTGGGGAGGGCTGGGACACACACCCAGCCAGGATGTTGGAAACCCACCTGGGACTCCTCCAGGAAAGGTGACTCCAGCAGCAGCCCCTTCCAATGGCTTTCATGGGAAGGAATTTTCCCCAATACTCATCCTAAACTTGCCCTGGTACAGCTTGGGGCTGGTCCCTGGGAACAGAGCCTGGCTCCAGCCTCCTTCCACGGAGATGTAGGGAGTGAAAATTCCACCTCAGTGCTCCAAGAATTCACCTCAGTGTAAAGGTGCTCATGCTTGGATGGGGAGAGGACAGAAGTTGGGAAGGGATCTTTGTGTTCCTGTGCATTTCCCTGAAATCTACGTGGCTCCAGCCTCCTTCCAGGGAGTTGTAGGGAGTGAAAACTCCACCTCAGTGCTCCAGGCACTCACCTCAGTGCTCCAAGAATCCACCTCAGTGTCATGGTGCTCGTGTTTGGACTGGAGAGAAGACAGAACTTGGGAACATCTTTGTGTTCCTGTGCATTTCCCTGAAATCCCAAAGGGTGAAATCCCAGAGCTCTTCCCGTGCCATCTCCCTGCCTGTGCTGTCCCTGGTTTTGGGAGGCTGTGACCACTCTGATGTCCTGGTGCCCAACCTTAGGGTCTGTCCTGGGCTTCCACCTGAGCCACGAGAGGGAAATGTTCGTCCTGGGAGATCTCAAAGGTTTGAAAAGCAATTCCCTATGTGGAGCTGGGCCTGGAGAACAGCACAGTGTCACTTCCTTCCCCTGCCCAGAGCGGAAATTCCTTCCCCTCAAGCAAGGGATTCTCCTCTGTGCTCCAGAAACTTCATTTCTGTTCCCACCATGTTCAGATTCGGCTGGGGAAAAGGATGAACCCTCCTGGCCTGCTTTATTCCCGCTTGAAACTTCATTTTCTTAAACAAAATCCTTGGATGTCACCTTGAGACTTCACTTGGGAATAAGGGATGAGGCACAGCAGCATCTGAGCGATCCAAAATCAAGCAGAAAGGAGATGGGGAAGGGTTTCCACCTCTTTTTTGTTCTCTAGATGTATTTTGGAATTGCAGAGGATCCTGGAGCTGGTGTTGGATGGGCTGTGCTCACTCCTGCTGTTGGTTGGGATTGTTGTTGTTGGCTCCTCCAGCTGGATGCTTATTCCATACTGTAGTCACCCCTGGGAAATTCTATGGATTGGCAAGCAAAAAGCTTCCTCAGCAACGCCAGCTGCTTGGAGGAAAACAAACCAGGCAGGCAGAGAGGCTGGGAATGTTAATGTGGTAAAATATGTTTAATTTTGGCAGAAATACCAGAAATTTGGGAGCGTGTTTGCTGTGAGGTCCAGGCACACCACGGGGATGATTGTACAGCCCCATTTTTAGCTGTAAATAAACCAATATCCAACTCTGGAAGTGAAATTAAACTATTTTTGGACTGAAATCTGGCTTTGGGGAGTGGAGAAGAACTTGGGAACCCCAGCTTAAAGCCCATTTTCCCCCTAATTCATTAGATCTGGCCTCAGTTCTTCACTTTGTCCCCCCAGTTGTGGCTGTTTCCTGCCCAGGCTGCTCTCAGTGTTGCTGAGGGTGGTTTGAGAAGCCCAGCACTGAGGTTTTTGGGGGTGTATGGGTAGCTTTGGGGTCCCTCTGCTTTGATAAAGCAGAAGTGGTTTGGAGGCTGCATCAGGCTCAGTTTGCAAAGGTTGTGGTGGAGATTTTTGGCTGGAGCAACTGTTCTGGGGCAGTTTTGCAGCACATTTACAAATCCACAACCATTAAAATACACACAGAGCTGACTTACTTCAGCAGAACAGGAAAAAATGGTTTATAGTGGATTTAAAAACTCATTTTCTGATGTGGACCAGACTGTTGGAACGTAGAGGAACGTTGGTTGGGCTCTGATGGTGATGCCGGGATGTAGATTCAGCATAAGCCAAACTCTGAACAACAGCAGACCGTGTTCCCCGTGCTCCTGAACAACCAGGATTAGGGGAAAATACAGGAAAATGGAATCACAGACTGGTTAGGGCTGGAAGAGATCACCTGGGCCATGGCTGGGCCACTTCACACTTGTCCAAGGTGCTCCAAGCACTCGTGGAAGAGCACAGGCCAGTAATGGTGCCCACTGGTCTGTACTGGTGAAGACCAGAAGTGATCAACTGAACAACGATGGGTTTTGGGTTCATCCTTTGTCTCAGATTGGGAAATGAACCCTCTGCAAGCTGGTGTCATCAGGGAAACTCGCAGCTCCTCCCTCCTTCATGGTGCAGCCTCAGCCCCTTCCCTGCTCCCACCAGGCTCCTCCCCTCTCCAAAAACCAGACCACATCTTTGAATTTGGCAGCCTCAGCTCTCCAGCTGAGGAAGCAGCGTGTGCTCAGATGAAAGGACACAAACACACGTTGCCCCACATCCAGCCCCAGCAGATGCTGACACACAACTGCTTCTGCTGGAGATTGTTCCACTGAACCAGAGGGGTTTGGAATTAATACTGCTTGATTTCCCTGATTTTTTTCCACTCCTGTTTAGAGATGGCATCTGATGTTCCCTCGCTGGGTGCAGCCGTCGGCTCTGGGAATTCCGGCTCAGGAGCCCAGGCTGGAGGAGCCGTTGCTCAGCGGCCCAGCAAGAGACGGCCTGGGTGAGTGAGTGAGTGAGTGCTGGGGCTGTGCTCTGCGGGGAGTGCTGTGGGAAAAGGGCCTTTTTGAGGAAGTTTTGTTCTCCAGAAAACGCTGTCAGCCTCGGGAGGGGCAGCTGTGGCTGCTTCTGAGAAGTTTCCCCTCTTCTTTCAGGTGGGCTCTGTCCAGCCCTTTCCCTTTGTCTTTGTGCCAGCTACACCCCTTGTAGAGGGGGTTTAGTGACATATTCAGAGGGGGCTAAAAGCTTTGCAGCTGCACGCCTTGAAGAGGGGATTAAGTGACATGTTCAGAGGGGACTAAAAGCTTTGCACCTCATAGAAGGAGCAAATGCACCCAAAGGTTGAGAGCAAGACAAGAGCTGCTGCAAGACCTGGGGGAACAGAGAATCTGGGTTTTGGGGCCTTACTCCAAGCTTTGCAGCTGTGCTGTCCCTGGGAGGGGTGGGGGGAAGCCACAATGTGCTTGTGGGAGGCTTTTTGTTTGCTAAAAATGCCTTTGCAAATTCAAAGGGAGTTGAGTGGCTGTTCCCAGATTTCTGGCATGAAAAATTGTCTCACAATTTTCAAGCAAACTGAAATCTGTCTCTGCACCCCTTCCAGTCACTCAAACTCTTTCCTTCAGCCTCATTTGCTGATGTTTCCACTCCCTTGCAGCTCCTCCCATGCTGTCCCATGCTGCCTGCTCCTCTTCATCCACAGTTTTCCATCCCAAAAGGAAAGGTGGAAAGTCTTCTTCCACATGAACTGGTCAGAAGTGGGGTTTTGGCCCTGTGTGAGCAAACACTGCACAAACTGAACTTTAACTCCTGGAAGATTTTTCCCTCTGCTTTTTTTTTGTTGGTTTTTTGTTTGGTTGGTTGGGGTTTTTTTAATTTTAAATGCACCCAGTCCAGGCTTTTGAGCTGGGAATGCTCCATCTTTAGGCTATTGATGGTCCCTGATTCTCCTAGGAGATCCAGGCTTTTGGAACAGAAGGTTGGGATTCAGTGGATGCTCCAAGTGGGTTTTCTTCCTTTGGACCTGTTTTTCTTTGCTCTGATAGACACCTAAAAGAAGCCCCTTTCCAAACTCTGTTGGTTGTTTCACATTAGGATCACTAAATTGCATTAGAATGACATAATTTTTCCTTTCAGGAATCATCTGCATCCATGGGGACAGACAGAAAAGTAATTTAAAGAAAGAAACGACTTAAAGAGAAGTCGACTTGGTTTAAAGAGAAACGACTTGGTTAACAGTTATCTTTTTTTCTGTTTTTCAGGCTCGATTTTGATGATGATGGAGAAGGGAACAGTAAATTCCTCAGGTGAGGGAGAACATGGCATCCAGAAGTTTCTATCCTGTGGTCTAGCTGTGTCTGTGTGTTTTCTCTGGAGTGAGATCTTTCTGCTCCTGTAGTTTTTCCTCTCTGGAAGCAGTGGGAATTGCTCCAGTTCCCCAGACTCTTCCCTTTCTCCCAGTCAGCAATATTCCTCCATGTCTGTGGCTTTTGTTACTGCCTCAGACATTGTTAATTAATCTTCATCTGTTGTAAGGATGCTTCAGCTCCAGAGACATCCTTACTCCTGAGGAGCTGCCAAGGATCTCCTCGTGATCCATATGGAGCACAGAAGAGTTGGAATATCTCATGTCATTTATTTGTAGCCTCACTACATGGTTTAGGATTGAATAACTCCAGTGATGCTGGAGTTAACGCCAATAATAACTCCAAATAACTCCAATTCCAGTGATACTGGAATTCCCTGTGTTCCCATGTTTTGAGGATGGCCACAGAATGGTTTCAGGATGATGAATGTAGGATTTACCAAGAGAAACCCTTGAATGGAGGTCCTGATTTGGGCTACCTTTATATTCCAAGTGCAATTTAATCTGTTTCTTGGTATGGGATTAAATTGTGTGTGATGCCACCATCCTTGGTTGGGATGTGCTATGGAAAACCCCATGGAGGTGATGCCAATAGTTCACCCTCAGTGTTTGGGGTGAGCAGTGAATTGTCCTGCACTGCCCACTCACAGCCAAGCTGGCCTTTTTAACCCCAGGCATTTTTTGTGGGAGTTATTAAACCTTGTTTTCTCAGTGTTTTTTTGGGAAAGAAGGAAGTATAAACACTTTAACCTCTCCCCCTTTTCCTAGATGTGATGATGACCCGATGCCAAACGATAAAGAGAGATTTGCCAGGTAAGAATTGGATGATTTTAAAACTTTTTGTGCCAAAAAAAAACTTAATATGAGAGGGATCCTGCAGCACCCTTCTCACAATCATCTCTCTTTGAAGGTGCTCCACCCATACTCCCTGATGTTTTTTGGACCAGCTCATTGAGTGTGACAATCACATTCCTCTTTTTCCCCATTCCTTTCAGCTCTGGCCTTGGACTCTCATTCTTTTCTCCTGCTCAAGAAACTTGCAGAGATTTCAAGTTTCCTGCTTAGTACAAGTTTTCCTTGAACAGGGTTTTCCTGGCACACGTTGTGATTTGTGTGTTTCGTGGGGAATTACACAGAAGCTCTACAAATTGGGGGTTTTCTGGAGATTCTAGGGAATACTTGGATCAGTTTTTGGTGTCTGACAGTATCTCTGAGTGTTGGGACTGAGCCCGTGGTATTTTTACAGCTATTTGAAACTCTTTTCCCTTCTCTGGACACTTTCCAGTCCCTCTTCCGAGGAGGGGCCCAAAACTGCCCCCAGGATTTGGGGGTCACTGTCATGCATACCTGCCAAAGGGCTACAGGGAATTCCAAGCTGGGATTCTCCAGCTTTTTAAGTGGTTTGAGTCCTTCTGAAGTCAAGCAAATCAAAAATATGTTAGAAATATCAGAATACTTCTAATATTAGACATAAGCAACTTAAAACTAGGTCACAGCCTCAGAAAGTGTTTTAAAACTCCAACACATCAGGCACCAATTTAATAAGGAGTGTTGCAAGCTAATGACTGTTTCATTTTATGGAATTGCTCCTCTGCAAAACAGACCTGTCCCTAGGCTGGGTTTCCTAGTCCATCTTTCCATTTTTTTTTCCATTTCTTTCAACTTTTTTTCCATTTTTAGCTTAGCTGGCTAATTTTATTTTTAGGTCTGATGATGAGCAGAGTTCAGCGGATAAGGAGAGACTTGCCAGGTAGGAGAATGGAGATTTCAAGCATGGACAAGCAGAGTTTTTCCTTTCCTTAATGTTTCTCTAGGCATCCCTTCTCTTTTTTTTTTTTTCCCTTCTTCCCTCATCTGCTGCAGAGGATTTAACAAACTCCTGGAAATGGCTGTGGAATTGGGATTAGGAGGGGACAGGCATTGAGGAAAGGCACACCTCATCCTTGGAAGAATGTTTTTAGGGAATACATGAAAGGATTTATTTACCAAAGGCCACAGGGTTGGGCTCCTGCTTTCACTTGTAGCTTTGCTAACCTGTGCTAAATACAGTTCCTCTTGTCCTCCTTGTCCATCTGGGAAGGTTTTGTATCCTGGGAATGCTGTTGGACTCTGAGAACAGGCAGGAAAAGGTATGTTAGCTCAGGTGTTTTCCTTCCAGGAAAGGTGGTGTCACTGCAAACAGGATTTAATTTTTCCCTGAGTTTCTATTAGTAATTAATGAGAGACTGTGCCTGAAACCATCAGAACAGTCACTTGGAATACTGCAGCAGGAATCCAGGAATGGGCCCTGAGGACACCTGTGCCCACGTGCAGGTCATTTGTCACCTGTGCACACCTTAACACCTGTGCCCTTCATTTTCCACCTTGCAGACTTCAGCCAGTTTTGGGCAGTTTTGTCTTTAAACCAAAACCTGACCCCCAAAGTGCCTTTGCTGACTGCACTGAGCTGTGCTGAGATGTTTGAGGAGATCAGGAAGGCACAGAGGTGTCCCCCAGGATGGACAATGGCAGAATGACAGTGGGCAAGTGAAATGTAAATGAAATGTCTGGTGATTCCCCAGTAGCTTTTGTAGTTGATGGATCTTTGTTTTTCATACCTGAGCTTGTGAGTTTAGAGAAGCTGCCTGACTCAAAGGTGAGGTCACTGAATGTCTGCACACACCTCGTAGTGATAAATGCTCCATTTTTATATTTATCCTGTTTAATTCACCTGCCTATCCTTGCTCCTTCCAACACTTCCATCTCATTTCACATCCCACCATGTGCTTCCTTGCACATGATCCATCCTTCTCTATAGGAAACCTGGCTTTTAAGCTCTGTTTTGGAAAACCCTCCTTAGGATCCCAGTTAAATTATGTATCCTGGATAAAAGAACCAAGTTCTGGACTGTGGGGCTGATGGGAACTGTGCCCTGTGAGCCAAAGAGGTGCCAAGAGCCATTTTAGGTAGCAGCAATGGCCACAGTGCCACTTTAAAGGTCGGTGCCACCACCCAGGTGTTGCCTGGTCCTGGTCTGCCCAGGTTGGTTGGCTTTGATCATCTGTGCAGAAATGAGGTGTAACCTGTTTGGAAGCTTTCTCTGCTGTGATAGTGAAAGGGCTCTTGGTGTCACTGAGAAGTGACTTCTCAAAGCTCTGCAAGGTGAGACCCAGCTAATTCAGGCCACTCAGAATCCTGGGGTGGCTGGGGCTGGAAGGAGCCTTACAGCTTGTCCAGTTGCACACCTCCCACTAGCCCAGGTTGCCCAGAAGAGCAGGTGCCCAGGTTTTTGCTGCAGACCTGGTGGGTCTGATGGTGCAGGTGATCTCATCCACCCTCGGATGGACAGTGTTGAGGTAACCTGCAGTGAGGTGACCCCGCTTTGGGAGCAATTCCTTTGGCTTCCTGCAGCGTTGTGTGGTGGATGGGGAAGGTTAGCCCAGGTCCTCGCTGTCCCCAGCTTCCAGGGAGCTCCTGTGACTTCGAGGAAGGTCCAGGTGTAGCCTCTCCTCCTTGCCCCTGTCTCCACATTCCCTGTGCACGCCCAGCATGTGAGGCTTGACTCCTAATCCTGACGGCCCCGATGCATCTCTGTGTGTCGCACCCGTGCGAGCGCTGACGTGGGGACACAGGAAGGGAACTTCACCTTCCTCCTTTTCTCCTCCTCGACCTCTGGCAGGGAGAACCACAGCGAGATCGAGCGCAGGAGGAGGAACAAGATGACCGCCTACATCACGGAGCTGTCGGACATGGTGCCCACGTGCAGCGCCCTGGCCCGCAAGCCGGACAAGCTGACCATCCTGCGCATGGCCGTGTCCCACATGAAGTCCCTGCGTGGTACTGGCAACACCTCCACAGATGGCACCTACAAACCCTCCTTTCTCACCGACCAGGTCTCTGCCCATATTAAAAATCCCTCTTCCTCTTTTTATTAAGCCCACTTAAAGTCCTGGAAGGCCACAGTGAGGCCTCCCTGAAGCCTAATCTTGGCCTGATCCAGCGATCAGTGGGGAAAATTAGGGTTTGCCCTGGGAGGGTCAAAAAGTCCAAACCCAGGGTGTGTTTTGGCCGTGGAGTTGAGAGGTGTCTGTGTGCCTGCAGGAACTCAAGCACCTGATCCTGGAGGCGGCTGATGGCTTCCTGTTCATCGTGTCCTGCGAGACGGGGCGCGTGGTGTATGTGTCGGACTCGGTGACGCCGGTGCTGAACCAGCCGCAGTCCGAGTGGTTCGGCAGCACCTTGTACGAGCAGGTGCACCCCGACGACGTGGGCAAGCTGCGGGAGCAGCTCTCCACCTCCGAGAACGCCCTCACAGGTACAGCAGCCCGGGCTGGGACACGAGGGGCTGGCAGGTGGGAGAGCCTGCGGAGGACTTGGATTAAACCCTTCCCTTTGTAGAGGGAACCAAGCCCTGGTGCCTTTCTACCAAGGATGCTGCAGCCCCCCCCGAGAATGCATCTAAAGGTACCACCAGTGACACTCGTGTCCTGCCAGTTCCCAGTATGTTACCTGGCGCCACACCTGTCTTGGTGGAAGGACTGCCAGTGCAGCAGCATCTCCTTTTCTTTCCTTTTTTTAGGTCGTATCCTCGACTTGAAGACGGGGACTGTGAAGAAGGAAGGGCAGCAGTCCATGAGGATGTGCATGGGCTCCCGGAGATCTTTCATCTGCCGAATGAGGTAGGAAGGAATTCCCTGGGGAAATGTCTAAGCCTGAAGCCAAACTTGCTCCCTAACCTTGGACCTTCCTTGCTTTTATTTCCGCTTTTTTGGGGCTCATTTTGATGTAGACATGATAGAACATGGTTGAGCTTTCCCTACAGTCAAGTTCTTGAGATGTTTGCCCTGTTGTTGTAGAAGATCCAGTTTAAAGTAACAATTAGTTTCAGCCCCGGGTGTCACCTCCCTTGAGTTCTGCAGATTGTGTGATGGAAATTCCTCTTATTCAAGATGTCCAGATTATTTTCATGTTGATCAAGAAAGATCAAATCCTTTCTAACCTGTTGCAGGTGTGGCAACAGCTCTGTGGATCCAGTCGCTGTCAATCGTCTCAGCTTCATGAGGAATCGCTGCAGGTAAATGATACACAAATAGCATACATACATACAACGTATAAATAACACAGCTAAACACCTTCCCTCACCTTCCCCCACTGCAGCACAACCCGTTTCTCTCTCCCAAGGAATGGTTTAGGTGCAGCCAAGGATGGAGAACCTCACTACGTCGTCGTGCACTGCACGGGCTACATCAAAGCCTGGCCCCCAGCAGGTAAGGATTCACCTCATGTTCAGGTGGGCTGGGTGTAAGAGCACAAGGTCTAATGTTGCCATTCCAGGAGCTGAATGTGCCAGGGAGTGCTTTGCAAACGTATCTATAACTTTTATTTTAAGATTGACCTAATTTTTGCAGGTGAAGCAACAGAGGTCTCTGTCTGTAGAGGATGAAAATAATATTGAACTGTCTGATGTGCAGCTTTTGCTGAAATTCAGGGATTTTTATTCCTTCTGGTGGAAAAAGGGAGGGGAGGGCGCCTTAATTTATGAAGTCCCTTCGTGGGGAAGGGTATTGAGTTACAAACCAGGGCAGAGAGATGTCTTGAAGTCTGTTCCTCTGAAATGAGCCATTTTTCCTGTACTAACCTTGCTGGAACTTTTGGCCCTCCTCTCCCAGGTGTTTCCCTGCCTGACGATGACCCCGACGCTGGCCAGGGCAGCAAGTTCTGCCTCGTGGCCATTGGCAGGCTCCAGGTGAGTGCCCTGTTCCCCTTTTCCAGCACTGCCTTGTCCTGGGAGCACCCAGATTTAAACTGTTCTGTCTGAAAACATTCCCTGATGGCCACAAATCCCAGCACAGGGCTGGCAGCTCAGGGCCAGCCAGGGTTGGTGACTCTCCCTGTGTTCCTGGCAGGTGACCAGCTCCCCCAACTGCACGGACATGAACAATGTCTGCCAGCCCACAGAATTCATCTCCCGACACAACACCGAAGGAATTTTCACCTTCATCGACCACCGGTGCGTGGCCACCGTGGGTTACCAGCCCCAGGTGAGGACCTTTAGCAGATTTTTAAGAAAAAAGTGCTCTTTAAATTTACTTTTCTTTCTAGATCATGGCTCTGCTTGTCTAACAGAGCTGATAAACCATGCCCAGGGCTTAACCCACACATGTGTTTCTTCTCCACTGGTTGTTTTTCCAAGTCCTTTGATCGTGGGAAGGCTGGGTGTCTCTGGATTATGTCAAATGTCAATTAAAGCCTTTTTTGCCTCAAATTGAGTTAAAGATCAAACATTAATCAACAGCTGTTGTGTTTTTCTTTTGAAAAACAGCACACCAGCTCTTGTGCATTGGTTGTGTAACAGGGATTTGGGGGGGAAGGAGCAGGAACTACCTGTCCAAAGACAGATTAATTATGGAATCTGCCTGCCAGATGAACTGACTCAATCTCTCTTGAAAAACAGGAACTTTTGGGGAAAGACATTGTGGATTTCTGCCATCCAGAAGACCAACAGCTTTTACGGGACAGTTTTCAACAGGTAAAAGCATCATAGCTGCCCTTTGCATGCAGGGTGAAATTCAGATTGGAGTTCATTCCAAGATTGGAATGTCTTGGTGCTTGCAAAGCAACAAAATTGACTGGAAAACCAAGAAGAAAAACAAAGCTTAGATAATTCTCCTGTGCAAACAGTTGCAGATTTAGTCATATCATTAAATGCAAAATGAAACAGAAGCATCTGATGTCTTAACTCCTGAATCCAGTCTTAACTCCAGCTCAGGCTGCTGGTCCAGTTGGCTTTTAGGGCCAGGGATGTGGCTACCAAGTGCCTGCTTGACTTGGCTGAAACCCTGGTTCATCTCTAGGGCCCAGCCCAGTGCTGCAGAACCCGCAGTGGAGGTGGTTTTCTTGCCCTGTTATTTCTGAGGGCCTTGGACTGGTGGCAGGGCAGGTAAGGCTGCCCCTGTGGTTTCATGACTCCAAAAACCAGCTGCTCATATCCATTGCTCCAAACCGTTGGAATGGGAAGCGACAGCATGTGTTCCATTTCTTGGAGGCTTTTTCATACATCTCACCAGTGCAAAGAGATAAGAGAAGTGAAGCCAAAAAGGGGATTTTAGATTCCCCTCCTGTATCCTGTAGGAATCAAGCTATCCCAAGGGAATAGTGCCATTTAGTTTGGGAAGACTGAGGTGTGGTGGTCCAGGTTTGAGGCAAAGGGCCATCGCAGGGGTCTGGGGAGGGGGGAGCTCGTGCTCAGGTTGCTCTTCCCCACCTTTGATCAGGTGCTACTGATGCGATTCCATTTTTTTTTTTAGGTGGTGAAGTTAAAAGGCCAGGTTCTGTCAGTCATGTTCCGCTTCCGATCCAAAAACCGGGAATGGCTGTGGATGAGAACCAGCTCGTTCACCTTCCAGAACCCCTACTCGGATGAGATCGAGTACATCATCTGCACCAACACCAACGTCAAGTGAGTACCTGGACAAGGGCTCTCAGTCCAGAACAGCCCAGAACTGGGCAGCCTCAGCCTCTCCCCCTCACGAGCTTCCCATCAGTTTGCACAACCCTGGAGAAGTTCCCAAGTCCCTCCAGCTCCCAATTTCTCCTGGGCTGTGCCAGGCAGTGGAGGACTACAAAGGAATTGTAATGCCTTCGGCTGTCTTGTTGTGTGACTTAACAAGCTGCCAAAACTCAGCTCCAGC
The DNA here is from genome assembly GCA_013397155.1 of Irena cyanogastra. NCBI lineage: Eukaryota > Metazoa > Chordata > Aves > Passeriformes > Irenidae > Irena > Irena cyanogastra. Next base: position 13,792 of record VWZV01010971.1, read on the forward strand.
AGTGCCTGAAATTAGTGAAATCTGCCTTAGAAAGCTCTTGGATTCCTGTGATAGCCTGGGGGGTCCCATCTTTGGGAATGGTCAGAGCTGCTCTCTGTTTCCGTGAGGGAGCTCCACACCCCTTGCAAGGACCAAGAAATTGTGCCTGTGTGTGATCTAGAGCTGCAAGCTTGGCAAAGGCAGCTCCAGCAGACAAACAGAAGGCTGGATTGCCTGGGAAAGGGAAATCCGGGATTTTTTTTGCCGTGAGGCAAAATAGCACTGCTTCCCTGCAGAGCTGAAATCTGCTGCAGGCCTGATTTCCTGCCCCATGTCAGAGCTCTCTCTTTGAACTTCTTCATTCCACACACAGCCAGAATCCTAAAATCCCTGTGGAAGTTCAGAGCAGAGCAGCAGTGTCTGTGTGTGGTTGTGTTTGAGGTGTGCAGGGACTGAGTGTGGAGGAGGGAGGCACAAGCCCCACACCTGGAGCATCCCATTCCATGACATCACCTTTCAAGGAAACCAGGTGGAAACTCACTCAAAAACCCCTTCACTCAAACGGGGTTTTGCATCTTGTCCCAGGCAGCCAGGCCCTGCTACACACAGGACCCAGCTTTGCTACCAGTTGGGACTTGTTAAATCTCTTTTTTTCTGTGTTTGCTTTGAAGGAACTCGAGCCAGGAGTCCCGGCCTGCCCTGGCAAACTCCATGCCAAGGCCTCAGCTGGGGCAGAGTCTTCCCCTGGACATGGGCACGGCCCCACTGCCCTCAAGGTCAGGAGGAGCTCAGCTCCTTTTCCCATTTCCACCTTCCCCTCACACACCCTTCATTCCCAAATTCCTCTCTCTGCAGCCAGGCTGAATAATCCCTGGTGTAACCACTCAGAGCTGTCCCCTTGGGAATTATCTCTGGCAGCCTGTGTGCCCCTGTTACAGACACTTTCTATTTTAGGCAGCAGCAGCCACCCCAGGCAGAGCTGGAAGTGGGCCCAGGAAGGGAGAGCTTGGCTGGGTACGAGCACTCACAGGTGAGTCCAGAGGGATTTGGGCACTCCCTGTTTGTTGTCCTGCACTGTTTAGGTCACTCTTTTGCTGGGGGATTAAAGGTGATGGCACCAGGTTGAGGTGAGGTTTGAGGGGAAGGTGTTTCTCCCTTGGGTGTTGCTTGATTCTGGTATTTATCGTGTGGAATCCTAAAATCATGAAATAATTTGGGTTGGAAGGAGCCTTAAAGCCCATCCACTTCCACCTCCTGCCATGGGCAGGGGACACCTTCCACCAGACCAGCTTGCTCCAAGCCCTGTCCAGCCTGGCCTTGGACACTTCCAGGAATGTTAATGAGCATCCTGAATGGCCCTGCTATCTCAAAAAAGCACATCAGAATCCCGGGAGCAGGCAAGCCCTCAGCTGCAGCCTCCACAAAGCAGGAGCAGTTCCACGAGGCGTGAGCAGCTCCATGAGGCGGGAGCAGCTCCATGAGTAGCTCCACGAGGTGGGAGCAGCAGCTCCATGAGGCGGGAGCAGCTCCATGAGCAGCTCCACGAGGTGGGAGCAGCAGCTCCATGAGGCGGGAGCAGCTCCATGAGCAGCTCCACGAGGTGGGAGCAGCAGCTCCATGAGGCGGGAGCAGCTCCATGAGCAGCTCCACGAGGTGGGAGCAGCAGCTCCATGAGGCGGGAGCAGCTCCATGAGCAGCTCCACGAGGTGGGAGCAGCAGCTCCATGAGGCGGGAGCAGCTCCATGAGCAGCTCCACGAGGTGGGAGCAGCAGCTCCATGAGGCGGGAGCAGCTCCATGAGCAGCTCCACGAGGTGGGAGCAGCAGCTCCATGAGGCGGGAGCAGCTCCATGAGCAGCTCCACGAGGTGGGAGCAGCAGCTCCATGAGGCGGGAGCAGCTCCATGAGCAGCTCCACGAGGTGGGAGCAGCAGCTCCATGAGGCGGGAGCAGCTCCATGAGCAGCTCCACGAGGTGGGAGCAGCAGCTCCATGAGGCGGGAGCAGCTCCATGAGCAGCTCCACGAGGTGGGAGCAGCAGCTCCATGAGGCGGGAGCAGCTCCATGAGCAGCTCCACGAGGTGGGAGCAGCAGCTCCATGAGGCGGGAGCAGCTCCATGAGCAGCTCCACGAGGTGGGAGCAGCAGCTCCATGAGGCGGGAGCAGCTCCATGAGCAGCTCCACGAGGCGTGAGCAGCAGCTCCACGAGGCGTGAGCAGCAGCTCCACGAGGTGTGAGCAGCTCCACGAGGTGGGAGCAGCAGCTCCATGAGGTGTGAGCAGCTCCACAAGGCGAGAGCAGCTCCTTGAGCAGCTCCATGAGGCGAGAGCAGCAGCTCCATGAGGCGAGAGCAGCAGCTCCACAAGGCAGGAGCAGCTCCATGAGCAGCTCCACGAGGTGGGAGTAGCTCCACGAGGCGGGAGCAGCTCCACGAGGCGGGAGCAGCAGCTCCACGAGGCATGAGCAGCTCCACCATGTCCCGCCTCCAGGTGCCCGTCCAGCCCGTGAGCGCTGCCGGCCCCGAGCACAGCAAGCCCCTGGAGAAGGCTGAGAGCCTGTTCAGCCAGGAGCGGGACCCACGCTTCGGGGAGATCTTCCCCGGCATCAGCACAGGTGGGTCAGCAGCACTGGTCTGCTCCTCCTGCCTGCCCTGGTCACGTCCTTCCTGCTTGTCCCTGGGGAGCAGTTCTCCCTGCTCCCAATCTGCAGTGGATGCTCTGACTCCAGGGAACCTCCATGCGAGTTCAGTAGAAAATGGAGAGGAAATAAAATTAAACAGGATTTAACAAAATCATCTGGAGTCTCTGTCTGGAGAAGGAACAGAAGAGTCTTCCTTCACACAGACACTTCCAACTGCTTCTCTGTCCCTGTTCTGAGATGTCCCAGCCCAAAAATGACTCATGCTCTCTTTGCAGATGAGAGCAAAGCCATCCCTGCCAGCACCATGCCAGCCAACCCACCCCTCTTCGCCCAGGGAAACACCTTCACTGCTGCACGGCCCGCTGAGAACTTCAGGTGAGGCTTCACCTGTCCAGCCCCTGCCCATTCCCTCTGTTTCCTCTGCTGTGCCTTGGACATGCCCAGATTCTGGGTGCCCACAAGCCCAGCAGCCCCTCTCAGTTGTTTCCCAGTATAGAAACATGGACTCATTTAGGTTGGAAAGGCCCTCTAGGATCATCAAGTCAGGCTGTTAACCTGTGTTACCGCTAACCCCTGTCCCCAGGTGCCACATCCACACATTCTTGGGACACTCCAGGGATGACCACTCCACCCTTCCCAGATGGGCAGTTACTCTAATTCTTGGGCTCATTTCCCTCCACCAATGACTTGAGCAGAAGGGTTTGGTGCCTCTTCCTCCTATAAGTGCTGTTCCTCAGACACCTCTTGTGTTGCAGGAGCAGCAGCATGGTCCCTCCAGTGAACATCATCCAGCAGCAGCCCTCGCCCGCCGGCCGGATCCTATCCCAGATTTCCCGCCACTCCGCCCCAGCTCAGGTCAGCGGGACCACCTGGGCTCCAGGGACACGGCCGGTGTTCACACCCCAGGTAGCACAGCCCAAACCCTCAGGTGCAGGCCCCGGGTCCCCTCTGCCTTCCAGACCCTGCTCTCCGTGGGGAACCATCCTGCTTCTGCTCTCTGGCGCTGCGTGTCCATGTGCTTCCCCCTTCGGGGCTGATCCAGCAACTCCTGCCTGAGCTGAGGGTCGGGGTGAATCCATGCCTCCTCTTCCTCTCCCGTGTTTTTCCTCTCTTACAGCAAGTGGCATCCCAGACAGTGAAGACCCGGCCGCCTTCCTTCGGCATGGGGACATTCCAGGGCACGCCGTCCTCCTTCAGCTCCATGACAGCGCCGGGATCGACGGCTTCTCCCACCACGGCGCCGTACCCAGCCCTGGCCAGCCGCGGCACAGGCTTCAGTGAGTGGGGCTTGGGGGGCAAAAAAACCCCTGGGAGAAAAGCTGGGAGCATCCAGCTGTGGTGGGGTGTGCTCTCCATAATTTTTTGTGGATTTTGGGAGTGCCTAAATGTGGGGAGCAGAGTTGGATCCCTGCTTTGGCTGACACTGATCACCTTCAGTCACCCTCCAACCACAGAGTTGGACTCGGTGGTCCTTGTGGATCCCTTCCAGCTCAGGATAATTGGGGTCATCCCAGCAGATGAATTTTGAACCATTTTAAGGCTGATTGGGAGGGAACAAACCCCTCTGGGAATCTCTTTGTTCTATCCCATGGCAAACACCTGAATTCCTGTGGCAGGAATTCCTGGAGGGTGACCCTGTCCTGTCACAGCAGCAACACCACACAGAGCACTGCCCATCCCAGTCCCATCAGAGCATTGGAGAAGCCACATTCCCAAAGGAGGGATGATTCACTGCCTGTGTTCTCTGTCCAGCAGCCACGGAGGCAGCACAGACCCCGGCCCCGTTCCAGCCCCGCGCCGCCGACGCCGTGGGAATGTGGCCCCAGTGGCAAGGACAGCACCACGGCCCAGGATCTGGGGAGCAGCACGTGCAGCAGCCCCAGCCCAGCCAGCCTGAGGTCTTCCCAGTAAGATGGGGCTTTTTAACCTCCCAATCCCATGGGATCCACTGGTCTTGAAGCACCCAGAGCTTGTCCCTCTGGTTCAGATCAACTGGGGAGGTCTCAAGCTCCTGGATAACCTGATGGAGCTGGAAGTGGAGAGGGCAGGACTGGCTTTGTGTCTTGGTCTGTTGCAGGATCAGTGTGAAATTCCAGTTGGATTAACCCTTTTAATTCTAATTAATAACAATAAAAAAAGCTACAGTCCAATGAAATTAAGGTAAATTCGTGAGAGTTCATGATCATCTCGTCCCAGCTTTCCCAGCAGTTGGTGATTACAGCTTAAATTTGCTGCTCTCCTTCAATTTGCCTTGGTCACAGATCCTGTGTTCCCTTGGGAAAGGAACCAATTTGGTCCACAATATCTAGTCCAGCAAACCCGTGACTAAATTGCCAACATGAAACCATGGAATTGTTGAGGTTGGAAAAGCCTCTGAGATGGAGTCCAGCCATTCCCCCTAATTTCCAATCTAAACCTCCCTGGCACACCTCGAGGCTGTTGTGGATATTCCAGTCTGGATCCTAACTCTCTCCTTGTATCCTCACAGGACATGCTGACCATGTTGGGGGACCAAGGGCCCAACTACAACAACGAGGAATTCCCAGAGTTGAACATATTCCCTTCTTTTTCTGAATAAAACAAGCCTTAGGGGAAACAACATAAAGCTCTCTGCAATATCCACACCTAAAGGAAAACAGCTGAGTCTTTTTCTCAAGGAACTGTCTAAACACTTCCCACCTTCTGGAAGAGGAGCTCCAAGGAGGGATGGCCGTGGAGGAGGAGGTGGTTTGGACACCTCCTCCTGGTGGGATTTTTCTGGAAGCTTCAGGACTTGAGTGCCACGAGGCCGAAGGCCCCGTGTTCCCAGAGCTGCTCCCAAGTGGATTTCTTTGGGAGGGATTCCTGTCTGGATCACAGACAGCCCTTCCAAACTTTTAAGGTGGCTTTGACTGTTTTTATTTCGTTCTCTGCCGTGACTTTTTCTATAAAACACAAACTATTGGAATTTTTAAGTACTGGAAGGAACTCTTCCGAGTGTTATCCCTGTAAACGCAATCCTGGAGGATGCTTGAGTAAGAATCTGTGTCCCAAGCCAGTGTTTTCCTCCTTTTTGGAGGAATTTTGGCTCTTTTTGGAGGGTTGTTACAGCATCTCCAGTCCAGGGTGCTCCATGTGGAGATTCCTGTGTTTGTTTGGAATCTCCTCTCTCCTGTGAACTGTGCAATGAAATCAGTGTGACCCATGACCCCCCTCGTTACCCCGGGATAATTAACAAGCCATAAAAATATTACCCATGTAGCTTTCTTCTGGATGAATCAATTCTTCCAACTGATGGTTTCTGTGCTGCCACAAATTGATGTTTCAACAGGTTTTTTTGGGATAAAACCTGCTCCACGCTGTCCATGGAATTTTACCACATGTAGATGAGTTCCTTGTCCTCGGTTTGGAGCTGGATGTAGGAGAATCCCTGGATTTGATCAGGGAATTGCTGAGGAACTGTGTATTTTCACTACATTTGCTCACTCACCATCTCCTTAAAGAAGAATTCCTGCCATGGGATGATCCTGTTGCCAAATGACAAACAAGTAAGAGGAGAGCTGGAAAAGTAGGGAACAGAAAGAAATTTTATATATATATATATATATCTATATATATAAATTTTTAATTTTTAAACATTGACTTGGAATCTTCTGGCTTTTTCCATGGAAAAAAAACCCCCAACTTGTGGCCAAGCCTGCTCTCCTCAGGGGCTGGAAGAACCATTTGATTCCCTCTTGCTTCAATTCCAACAGGAAAATGAATTGCAGAGTTGCACTTGGAAGGAAATTTGGCACAACAGCAGCTGGGGAAGAATCCCAAGTGCTCCTGGAAGCCTGGTTTTGTTTTGAATGGAATGTGGGTGTTCCCCCCTTTTCCCTGCATGTTGGGGGAGCTCTGGGACCCCCAGGCTGGTTGTGAGTGTTCTCTCTGCTGGTTGAGGGCAAGAATGGGGAGATCCCCTCCCTTTCCAAGAGCTGATTCCAGAGCTGCCATTCCTGAGTAATATCCATGTAGGAAGCTTTGAAACCTTTGTGTCACCAGCCCAGAGATATTCCTCTTGTAAGTGGAGCAGGAAGCTTTATTTTTTCCCTCTCCTTTTCCCTCTGGAAAATTAAGACTTGAAGGTTTTGTTTTAATTGTTTGGTTGTTTTGTTTTTGTTTTTGTTTTTTTTTTTTAATTCCAAATTTCTGTATGGATAAGTGGGAACATCCCATTTGCAGATAATCCTGTGACCCATCCCATCATCCAGGGAATCTGTTCCCAGCAATAACCTCCTCCCTAGCATCCTATCACATCCTGGCCCCTTCCCCTTCAGTTCTTAAAGGAGGAGGAAAATTCCCATTTCCCTGAGCCCTTGGAATTCCCCTGGCTGTATCCCCCCCAGATCTTCCAGATCCTGGGAGAAGGAAACCAGCTGGAGCAGGCAAGGAAGGAGGGTGAGGAGTGGCTGGCAGGGGCTGCTGCACGGGGGACAGGGACAGGGGACAAGCTGGGCCCTTCTCCCCCTCTTTGGGAACTCCAGTGTTTGTCCTGGGGGGAATTTTATCCCTGTGGGGGCAGGAGCTGAACCCCCCCTCGGGTGTGTCTCAGCCCCGTGGATTCTGGGCAGCAGAGATTTTCCAGCAAGAGATTTTCCCCCTTTTCCAACCTTTGTCTCATTTCTGCCTCTTTCTGTCCCCATCTTGGACAGATGTCCTCAAATCCCCATCCCCTCCTTGTTCTGGCCCCCAAACTCCCATTCCCTCCCTGTTTTGTCCCCCAGATCCTCTTACCCCTAGTTTGACCCCAAGCTCCCATCCCCCCATTCCCCCCCTAAATCTNGGCCTCGTGCTCCGGGCGATGATTGTGCCCTGGAGCCCCGGGGTGACTCAGCCCCCCATCCCCACAGAGGTCCGGGACACATGGGGGGTGGCCCCGCTCTTGGGGACCCCCGTGGGGAAGGGGTGACAGGGACGCACCCCCGCCTTGGTGCTGCTCCATCCCCCCCTCGCCCCTCTCCCCTCCCGGTCCCTGGGCTGGTCCGTCCTTGTTCCCATGGCTGGAGGATGACGGTGACGGTGACGATGATGTCGATGTCCCCAGTGTGACATGTCTGGGACGGCCTCGTCCTGGCGGGAGCCGCGTGACGAGGTGACAATCACTGCAGCAAGCACCGTCCGGGGACCGGCCTGGGACCCCCAAACTGGGTACAGGGGGGCAGCCCCGGCTTGGGGACACTGGGGACAGAGGTGTGGGATCCTGTCCTCCCTTGCTGCTGTCACATGATGTCCCCGAGCTGCCGTACCCGGCTGCTCCTGAAGGAAGTGGGCGCTCAGCCCCATCCCGTTCGGCCACGGGGAGGACTCGGGGACAAGGTGGGTGTTCCCCAGAATGTCCCCAAGGTGGGATGACGGGACTAGAGAATGTCCCCAGAGCAGCAGGACATCCCAAAGGTGGGATGGCAGGACAAGAGAATGTCCCCAGAGCAGCAGGACATCCCAAAGGTGGGATGGCAGGACAAGAGAATGTCCCCAGAGCAGCAGGACATCCCAAAGGTGGGATGGCAGGACAAGAGAATGTCCCCAGAGCAGCAGGACATCCCCAAGGTGGGATGCCAGGACAACAGGGTGTCCCTGGGGCCAGGATCCTTTGGACAGGAGGGTGTCACCAGGGCAGGATGCTGGGCTGGGAGGACATCCCAGGGACAGGAGGACGTCCCAGGGACAGGAGGACATCCCAGGGACAGGAGAACGTCCCAGGGACAGGAGGATGTCCCGGGCAGGACCCGCCACCAGCCCCGCGCCGGGGCTGACTCAGCTCGTCCCGCAGCATCACGTGAAGCCGGGGGAGCCCCCACGTCCCCCCTCCCTGTCCCCTCCTTCCCTCCAGCCCATCCAAGCCCGACGCCTGCCAAAATTTTCCGGCTGCCTCCAAACTTCCTCAATCCAGGAGCATAAAAGCGCAGCGGCCGCGGCTCCCGCAGGCCCCGTCCCGGCGCTCCCACCGACGGCTCCGCGCTCGGTAAGCGGCGGGGAGGGGTCCCCGGGGGGGCGCTGGGCGGCTTTTCCCCAGGGAAACGGATCCCAGTGGGAAGGGGAGGGAATCGGGTCCCATCTGGGACCCTCGGAGGCACGAAAAGGGAAACTGAGGCACGAGCCTGGGGCTCGGGGCAGTGTCCCGGGTCCTGCTCCGCCATGGGGGGCTGGGGGCCGCTGGGTGAGGCCGGGGAGGGGCAGGATGGCTGGGACGCCCCCCCGCCTGCACCCTCTGCATCCCAAAATTCCCCCCTGGCTTCGGGCTGCCGGAGCGGTAACGGGAACCAGCTGTCCCGGCTCATGTGATAGCGGCGCCTGGCCAGCCCTGCCCGCGGCGGTGTGCTGGCCCCAAACCGAGCCAGGAAGGGGTCCCAGAGCCCAGCCAGGGTGTGCAGGGGGTCTGAGCCCCAAATCAGGGTGTGCAGAGGGTCCCAGACTCCAGCCAGAGTGTGTAGGGGGTCCCAGCCCCAAATCAGGATGTGCAGAGGGTCCCAGAGCCCAGCCAGGGCGTGCAGGGGGTCTGAGCCCCAAATCAGGGTGTGCAGGGGGTCCCAGACTCCAGCCAGAGTGTGTAGGGGGTCCCAGCCCCAAATCGAGCCAGGAAGGGGTCCCAGAGCCCAGCCAGGGTGTGCAGGGGGTCCCAGAGCCCAGCCAGGGTGTGCAGGGGGTCTGAGCCCCAAATCGAGCCAAGAAGGGGTTCCAGAGCCCAGCCAGGGTGTGCAGGGGGTCCCAGAGCCCAGCCAGAGTGTGTAGAGGGTCCCAGCCCCAAATCGAGCCAAGAAGGGGTCCCAGAGCCCAGCCAGGGTGTGCAGGGGGGTTCTGGTCCCACAGGAGGGTGGGCACAGGGTCCCGCCCCCAGCCGGGCCCCCTGGCTCAGTCTCTGCCCTGTCCCCAGTGCTCAGCTGGTCCCCAGGATGTGGTGGCCCGTGCTGCTGGCCCTGCTGGCCCCCGCAGCGCTGGCCCAGTTGCACCCGGAGCGGGAGCTGGACGCGCAGTGGGAGCTGTGGAAAAAAACCCACCGCAAGCAGTACAACGGGCAGGTACGGGGGCATCCGGTGCTTGGGACCCCCAGTGACGTCCCCAGGGTGGGGTGCTGGGGCACAAGGATGTCCCGAGGGGGGGGGACACAGGCAGGACCCCTGTCCCAGCACCATCTCGCCCCGCGGCGCAGGCGGACGAGGTGACGCGGAGGCTGATCTGGGAGAAGAACCTGAAATACATCAACACCCACAACCTGGAGCACTCCCTGGGCGTCCACACCTTCGAGCTGGCCATGAACCACCTGGGTGACATGGTGGGTGTCCCTGGCAGGGGACAGAGTGGGGCTGAGCAGCTGTGGGTGCTCTCACTCACCCACCGGGGCTCCTTCCCCAGACCAGCGAGGAGGTGGTGAGGACAATGACCGGGCTGAAGGTGCCCCGTGGCCACCAACGCCACAACGAGACACTCTTTGTCCCCGACTGGACCGAGAGAGCCCCGGCTGCCATGGACTGGCGCAAGAAAGGCTACGTGACCCCTGTCAAAAACCAGGTAAGACGGGTGTGGCTGGAGCAGGGCGTCACCCCGGCGTCACCCCGGCGTCACCCGTTGTGTCCCCACAGGGCCAGTGTGGCTCGTGCTGGGCTTTCAGCTCGGTGGGCGCCCTGGAGGGGCAGCTGAAGAGGAAAACGGGGAAACTGCTGTCTCTCAGCCCCCAAAACCTGGTGGACTGCGTGGCCAACAACGACGGCTGCGGGGGCGGCTACATGACCAACGCCTTCGAGTACGTCCGGCAGAACCGCGGCATCGACTCCGAGGACTCCTACCCCTACATCGGCCAGGTGTGAGGGGGGCCAGCCCCAAATCCCCCTCCATCCCTCCCATCCCCATCTCACCTGGAGCTTCCCGGCCCCCGCAGGACGAGAGCTGCATGTACAGCCCCACCGGGAAGGCGGCCAAGTGCCGCGGCTACCGCGAGATTCCCGAGGGCAATGAGAAGGCTTTGAAGAGGGCGGTGGCCCGGGTTGGTCCCATCTCCGTGGGCATCGACGCCAGCCTGCCCTCCTTCCAGTTCTACAGCCGGGGTGAGAGGCTGGGGGGAGATCGGGGAAGGGGTGGGGCTGCTCGGGGACCTGAGGCACGCCCGGTGACACCGGCTGTGTCCCCAAGGCGTGTACTACGACGAGAGCTGCAACGCAGAGAACATCAACCACGCCGTGCTGGCCGTGGGCTACGGGGCACAGAAGGGCACCAAGCACTGGATCATCAAGAACAGGTACAGGGATTGGGATGGCTTGGGAATTCCAGGTGGCTGGGGCTCTTCCAGAGGCTCAGGCTCTGCTTTTCCACCCTCCAGCTGGGGCGAGGAATGGGGCAACAAGGGCTACGTCCTCCTGGCCCGCAACATGAACAACGCCTGTGGTGTGGCCAACCTGGCCAGCTTCCCCAAGATGTGATGAGCCCGCCCAGCCCTTCCCTCCCACTGCCCTGCCCTCCAGCCTGGCCTCTTCCTTCCCAGTCTCAAAGAGGACGGTGCTCCTAGGGGGAATTCTTTGTCTCCCTGAGAAATTCCCCCTGGGAAGGGGAGACACAGCCCTGTTCACCTGCAGGGAATGGGGGATGAGTCCCCTCAGCTCTGTTTTCCACACTTTGCCATGCTGGCTTCTGCCTTCCCGTGGACTGTGCTTGGCCAGATCTGTGAAGGCCAATCCACCCAGAGATGCTTCAGGCTCCACAGCATCCTCTGCCTCAGGGGCACTGGGGTGGAGCTGGAATATTCCCAGTGGAGAACACAGATCCCTCTCCCTCCACTCTGTATCCCAGTGGAGGCTGCTGAGAAGGATATGACTTTATTTTTCAACTAAAATTGGGAATAAGGCTTGGACTGCTTTGCTTTGTGCTGCGAAAGGGCCACGGGGCTGGGGAAAATTCTTGCTTTTCCCAAAAGGGCAAGGAGCAGTGAGGCAGAATAGGGTGAGAAGAAGCTGTAGGGAATTTTGGGATGGATGGATGGATGGAGTATCTGGGGAGGGAGCAGTTCTAGGAAGGACACAGGGAAGGACAGATGGATGGATGGACCCACAGGAGCCCCCCAGCCCCATCAGAGTCCCCCAAACACTCCCCAGGGACTGTCAGCTGTGACTGGGGGGCACCATGGGGGATACAGGGACTTGGGCACCTCCTGGGATCGTGGCCACGGCAGGGCAGCAAGTGACAGTGACACCGTGGGGCCACAAGAACCCCGGGAAGAGGCGCACAGAGACCCCTGGGGGGCACGAGGCCGTGTTCGCCCCGTGTGGGTGAGCGTGGTGACCACAGCACACCCCAAAACCAAACACAGGTATCAGGCCTGACACACCCCAACAGTGCAAACACCCCAACACCCACCCACGCCCCGGCACACCCCGGAATGGGGCCCCGAGGGGGGACACCGAGTCCCGGGGGGGGGCCCTGAAACAATGGAGACAGTGAGGCATAAGGAAATCCCCCAAAGGAAAAACCAGGGACACACAGAGGTGACACCGCAGCATCTTTATTGCTCCCTCGTGCTGGGGAGGGATTCACTCCTCGTGGCCGGGCGGTGGGGGGGCCAGGGCGGCCCCCAGGGTCACCTGGCTCAGGTAGGCGTCGTCGAAGCAGCGGCGCCGCTCGGGCTCCTCCCACGAGCAGCAGCCCTGGGGATCGCGCCAGGCGTCCCGGGGGGTGGCACAGAGCGTGGCGATGCCCTGGGACAGCTGCGGGCAGCGGGGACGGCGGTCAGGGCGGCTGTGGGGGTCCCCCCCAGCACCCCCGACCCCCTCGGTCACTCACCTGCTCCCGGGCACAGGCGCCGCGTTCCTCGGGGGGCAGCGGGCAGCACGCCGCCGTCATGGCCCCCAGCAGCTCCGGCACCGGCCGCCTGCGGACACGGACACGGGGGTGAACACCGGGGTCACCTCCACGGGGGTTTAAGGCGGGGGGAGTGGACTGCTGCGTCCCCTCCCTGAAAGGCGTTCCCGAGCAATGGAGATGCCTGGGATGGGGATGAGGGGTCCTGCAAGGCTGGAGGGCCAGCAGGAGGGACTGCGGTGTCCCCCCGGGTGTTTCGCGACCACGGACCTCTGTGTGAAGAGCCGCGTGGGGCCGCAGAGGGAGCGCAGCAGGGCGGGCCCGGGCCGTGCCAGGCTCACGTTGTGCAGCTCCCGGTCGTATTCGGGGTGGGGGGCGGCGGCGGCGAAGCAGCGGCCCCGGGCCCGGGGACCACCCCGCTGGCAGCACCGGTGCTGCCCCGTCTTCACCGATGACTCTTCCCGGCAGAACCGATTCAGCCCCTTCAGCCACTGTGGAGGAGAAACCGGGGTCCCCCCAACCCCTGAACACCTGGGTCACGCCTGGGACATTTCCGTCCCCTCCCCGGATGCCGGGGCCCCTCCCTGACACGTTTGTCACCTTGCCGGATACCTGGGAGCCTTCCCGGCCTCTGAGTGTCTGGGTCACGCTCCGGGCACATGGGTCATTCCCGGGACACGCGGGGCCCCTCCCCGGATACCGGAGTGCCAGCCCAAACACCTCGGTCTCTTTCCCAACACCCGCGTCCTTTTCCCGGATACCTGCGCCCCATCCCCCCAGTCCTTCAACACCTGAGACCCTCCCAAACTCCTGAGGGTCCCCGAGCCCTGAAGCACCTCGCCCCTCCCTCGCAGCCTCGTCCCCCTGCCCCGTGTCCCCACTCACGGCGCTGTGGGCGCAGCTCAGGCTCTCGTTGCGGCAGCAGCGGCCGTACTCGCGCTCCAGCCGGACGCGCAGCCGGACGCGGGGCCCGGAGCGGCCGCCGGGACCGGGGGGCCCGGGGCGCAGCTCCCGCAGCCCGCAGATGTTGCCCAGGTTGGTGGCCGTGGGCTCGCCGGGCGGAAAGGGCGGCTCCGTGACCAGGTCCCAAGCGACCTTGGAGTCCCAGGCGGGGACGGGGTCCCAGGTGGGGGCCGGGGTCTCCTGGGCGAAGCAGCGGCGCCGCGCGGTGCCGTGCCGGCGGCAGCAGTGGAACTGCCGCGTCTTCACCCCGAACTCATCCGTGCAGAACCCGTCCAGCACGTCCGTCCACTGCGGGGACAGCGGGGCCAGAGCCCCCTGGGTGTCACCCGTGTCCTTCCCTCCACGGTGTCCCCCCGTCCCCCCTCCCGCCATTGCCTCCTCCCCCGCGTTACACTGCCCCGGTGTTTTCCCCTGCAGCAGTGTCCCTGACAATGTCCCCACACGCCCTCCCCCGGTGTCCCCGCGGTGTCCCCGACTCACGGCGCGGCGGGCGCAGGGCAGCGGGCTGTGGTGCCGGCAGCAATCGTTCAGCCGGGGCCGCAGCGCGGCCAGCGCGGCCGCCTGCCGGTGCAGGTGGGCGAAGGCGGTCGGGGGCAGCAGCAGCGGCGGCGGCAGCATGGGGGGGTCGCGGCAGTGCTGGGTGACGGCGGCGGCCATGGGCCAGGCGGGGGGGAACCCGTCCAGGGCGCTGCCCCAGACCGGGGGGCTGTGCGAGGGGGCCATGGCCCCCCCCACCAGGATGTCGGGGGGCACCTCGAAGTCCTGCTCCTGCTGCAGCACTGAAAAAGGCAGCGGGTGGGCTCACGGCTTGTCCCTGCGTGCCCTCCTCTCCCCATTTGCTCCCGGTGTCCATCGTAGTGCCACTCTTGTACCCAACCCTCACTGTCCCCATGTCGCTCCCATCCCGTATCCCCCCCATCCAAGTCCCCCTTCTCCTCCATCACCGTGTCCCCATGTCCCTCCACCCCCAACCCTGATCCTCCGTGTCCCCTCCATCCATATCCCCACCCTTGAGCCTCCCCCTGTCCCCAGTCCGGGGTGTCCCCCTTTGTCCCCCCACCCCTGGGTGTCCCCCTTTGTCCTCCCACCCTTGGGTGTCCCCGTCTCTCCCCTCACCTTGTTTGATGTTGGGGGGCCGCAGGTCCAGGCTCTCCTGTTCCAGCTGCTGCAGCTGCCCCGAGGCCACCGCTGTCACCGATGGGGGACACAGGGGGTCAGCAGGGTCACCCCCACCCATGGGACAGCAAGCAGGGACCCCCCAGACCTGTGGGCTTGGAGCCCCATCATGGGGAAGGGGACGCAGACGTTCAGGAGGGGCCCCAGGTGCTCGTGAAGGGGACACAGGAAGGGATGCAGGTGTTTGGAGCAGGAGCCTCCAGGCATTTGGGAGGGATCCAGGTGTGTGGGCAGCGGCCCCGACATCCGGGGTGGGGAGCCGGGTGTCCGTGGAGGTGTCCCAAACACCTGGCCAGGAGCCCAGGTGTCCCAGGGGGGACCCAGGAGTTGGGGAAGCGGCTCCGAGTGTCCGGGGAGGGTCCCGGGAGTTGGGGAAGGGCCCCCAAATCTCTGGGGGGATCTCAGGTGTTTAGAAGGGGGATCCAGGTGTCCGGGGAAGGCACCCAGGAGTTCGGGAAGGGGCCCCAGGAGTCCGGGAAGGGACCCAGGAGTTCGGGGGGCCCAGCCGTGCAGGGTGGGGGCCGCGGGGACTCACCGGCGGCGCTGAGGAGGAGGAAGAGGCCGAAGGCCGCCATGGCGTCGGGCGCTGTAGGGTCAGTGCCGGCTCCGCCGCTTTATGAAGGGCCGGGTCGGGCGTGGGGCCACATCCCGCGGGGCTGAGTCACGCCTGACGTCGCGGCAGAGCCGGGAGGGGGACCCCGGGGGGACCGGGGGGCTGCGCTGGATCCTGCACCCCCAACCAGGACCAGGGGCGTAACCCGACCCCAGCCCGGCTGGGGACACTGTGACGGCCCTGTCCTCACCCTGGTGGTCCTGTCCCCACCCTGGTAGCCCCGGATCCCCCTTTGACGGCCCCAGGCCCCCCCCCCGACCCCTGCGTCACAGCAGGGGGAAGCGGTCAGACCACATTTTTGTGGGTTTTGCCCCGTTTTGGGGGCCCCACCCATTGAGTCACCCCCGGTGCTGGGGAGGGCTGAGGGGCCCCCACAAACGGACCCCCGGAGAGGGGGGGGTCACTCAGCTCGTGTCCCCCAGGGTCGCAGCCTTGGTCACCTACGGACAGGGGGATCCCGGGGCGGGGGGGCTCCTGTCCTATCCCGGGATAATCCAATCCCGCCCGGGGCCGAGCCCACACCCCCGGGCAGGTGTTGGGGGGGGGGGACAGCCC
>VWZV01010971.1:30914-49248 GCA_013397155.1 Irena cyanogastra
GCACAGGAACCCCCCCGAGAGCAGCACCCCCAGCTCTGGGCAGCACCCACCGCCCCAGAGGGGAGCCCAGGGCAGGGACTCGGGGGGGACTCAGGGACTTTGGGGGGGTCCCAGGATAGTCCCGGGGGGTTCGAAGGAGGTCCCAAAGGGGGTGGGGGTCTCAGAGGGGTCCCTAAAACTCTCCTGGGGAGTTCCCGAGTGGATCTCAGGGGGGTCCCAAGGGGGGGGTGCTGGTGAATTCCCAAAGGGGGACTGAGCTCCTGGGGGGGGTCTCATGGGGGGGCTCCCAGGGGATTCCCAGGGAGGGTCTCAGTTTTCCTCCCCAGCAGCACCCAGCATGTGGATGGGGATGGGAGNAAGATGGAGGGGCCCCAAGGATGGAGGTGTCTCAGGGATCCAAAGAGTGTCCTGGGGATTGAGTGTCCCCAAATCTGGGGAGTGTCTGTCCCAAGATGGGGCACCCGGGGACAGAGGTGACACCAGGGATGAGGGGGGGAGTTTCTAGGAACTGGGGGCATCCCTGGGGGTTGTGTCCCAGGGACTGGGGGTTGTCTGAAGGACTGAGGGTGTTTTTGGGGACCCCCCTCACCATCGCCCGCCGCAGCTCTCGGCCAGCACGGCCACCATGCGCTCCACGGAGCCCAGCACGGCCCGATGGACCAGCACCGGCCGGGCCGGGCTCCCGCTGGGGCTGGGGGGANGCCCCGACTGGAACGGCTGGGGGGAAACGGGGGTCAGGGGGACGCCTTGCCCCAATCCTGATGCCCCCCCAAATCCCCAATTCTGCCTTCTCCATCCCAATCCTGACACTCCTCAGCCCCACGTCTGCCCCCCCCAAATCCTGACCCCTTCAGCCCCATTTCTGTCCCTCCGCCCCAATCCTGATCCCCCTCCCAGCCCCCAATTCTACCCTCCCAATCCTGACACTCCCCAATCCCAATCCTGCTGCTCCAACCCTGATCTCCCCACAACAATCCTGAACTCCAGCCCAATCCTGGCCCCCACAAACCCCCAGTCCTGCCCCGCTGCCAACACCTGGCATATTCCAGCTGGAATCTCTCGGGCATCTGGAAATCCAGCTGGATGGTGCCACACTGATGGTGCCGCCCCAGAGCATCCCGGATCCGGATATCAATCTGTTGGGAATCAAGGGCAAGGGAGGTCCCAGAACTGTCCTGGTTTGTCCCCTTCAGGGATTCTCCCCCCTGCCCAAAATGCCTCACCTTGGGCCCATAAAAGGCGCCGTCCCCCGGACTCAGCTCCCAGGGCTGCCCGAAATTCTGCAGGCTCCGCTGCAGCTGCTGCAGGGGTGCGTTGGGAGGGTCAGGGGGGCACAGTGCAGGGAGCACACGACACAGGGGGCATCATCCCACCTGCTCAGCACGATCCCAAGTTCCAGGGTCCCCCAGGAATCCATCGGGACGGGTGGCCAGGGCCAGGCGGAAGGAAAAGCCCAGGACGGCGTAAACGGTCCGGATGAAATCCAGGGAGGAATCAATCTC
Source organism: Irena cyanogastra (assembly GCA_013397155.1). NCBI lineage: Eukaryota > Metazoa > Chordata > Aves > Passeriformes > Irenidae > Irena > Irena cyanogastra. Next base: position 32,417 of record VWZV01010971.1, read on the forward strand.
GCTCTCCAGCTGGGAAAGGGCTGTCAGGAGGGGCAGGTGACCCATTCTGGGGGGGACAGGGATGGGCCAGGGGGACAGACACCTGCTCCAGCGTGCAGAAAATGTGGGCATCATCCTGCTGGAAGCGGCGGACCCGCGTCAGCCCCGTCAGGGTCCCGGGGGGCTCGTTGCGGTGCAGGACCCCGAAATCCGCCAGGCGCAGCGGCAGCTCCCGCCAGGAGCGCGGCCGGTGAGCGAACATCAGGCTGGGGACGGACAGACAGACAGACAGACAGACAGGCGGTGCCCCCAGGAGTCCCCCCGGGCACGCCAGGGCCGCCTGACTCACCAGTGGGCCGGGCAGTTCATGGGTTTGAGGGAGAGGGTCTCGGGGGTGGCAGGGACGGAGAAGATGTGGGGGCTGTAGTGCTGCCAGTGGCCCGAGAGCTCCCAGAGCCGGGGGCTGAACAGGTTGGGGGTCACCACCTCGCTGAAGCCCCTCACCCGGTACTCGCTCTGCAGGGACAGGGGAGGGGGACAGGGGAGGACGTCAGCTCAGCCCCACAGCGTCGGTCATGGGGGGCTGCAGGGACTGGGAGGGGCGAGAGCTGCGGCCATTGGGGCACGACAGGAACTGGGGGCAACTGTGGGCGAAGGAGAGGGGTCTGGGGGTGCAGAGGGGTCTGTGGGGGGCACAGCAGTGCCTGGCTGTGGTGGGGAAGGGCTGCAGAGGGGTCTGGGTGGCATGGTGACAGGGACACGACGGGGGTCGCACCCGGATGAACTCCACCAGGGTGTTGTAGACGTGGGCGCCGCGGGGCAGGAAGAAGCAGCTGCCGGGGCTGAACTTGTGGAAGAAGAAGAGCTCCTGATCCTGCAGCAGGGAGGGAGTTACTGGGGGGATCCCCGTGGCCGTCAGGGACCCCCCCGGCCCCTGGCAGGGCAGGGCTCACCTTGCCGATCCGNGGGGACGCCTTGCCCCAATCCTGATGCCCCCCCAAATCCCCAATTCTGCCTTCTCCATCCCAATCCTGACACTCCTCAGCCCCACGTCTGCCCCCCCCAAATCCTGACCCCTTCAGCCCCATTTCTGTCCCTCCGNGACGTCAGCTCAGCCCCACAGCGTCGGTCATGGGGGGCTGCAGGGACTGGGAGGGGCGAGAGCTGCGGCCATTGGGGCACGACAGGAACTGGGGGCAACTGTGGGCGAAGGAGAGGGGTCTGGGGGTGCAGAGGGGTCTGTGGGGGGCACAGCAGTGCCTGGCTGTGGTGGGGAAGGGCTGCAGAGGGGTCTGGGTGGCATGGTGACAGGGACACGACGGGGGTCGCACCCGGATGAACTCCACCAGGGTGTTGTAGACGTGGGCGCCGCGGGGCAGGAAGAAGCAGCTGCCGGGGCTGAACTTGTGGAAGAAGAAGAGCTCCTGATCCTGCAGCAGGGAGGGAGTTACTGGGGGGATCCCCGTGGCCGTCAGGGACCCCCCCGGCCCCTGGCAGGGCAGGGCTCACCTTGCCGATCCGGCGGTGGTCCCGCTGAGCCGCCTCCTCCTGTGCCCGCTCCCACTGCTCCAGCTCCTGGCTGCTGGGGAAGGCCACGGCGGCCACACGCTGCAGTGACTGGCCCCCGGCCCCCCCCAGCAGTGCAGCCGAGCTCTGCGGGCACAGGGGGACGTCAGAGGGGCACCAGGACCCCCACCTGACAGCCTCTGTATGGAGGGATGTCACCAGGGCACAGGGACCCCACCTGACACTCTCTGTACAGGGGATGTCACCAGGGCACAGGGACCCCACCCGACAGCCTCTGTATGGGGGGATGTCACCAGGGCACAGGGACTCCACCTGACACTCTCTGTATGGGGGGATGTCACCAGGGCACAGGGACCCCACCCGACACCCTCTGTATGGGGGGATGTCACCAGGGCACAGGGACCCCACCCGACACCCACCGTGAGCACCCGCAGGGCTCTGATCAGCCCCGTGTGCCGGAGGAGGGGCCCGTGGCACAGCTGGAGCAGGGGGCCGCACCTGAGGGACGAAGAGATGGATGTGGGGACAGCTGCGGTGACCCAGGGCCCCCCGTGTCCCCTGTGCTCACCTATAGACCGTGGCCGTAGGGGATGTCACCTCCTCGAGCTGCTGCAGCTGGAAGGCGTTGTGCTGAGGAGGGACAGCAATGAGGTTGGGCTCGGTGACATTAGAGGGGTGACACCAAGGGGGAAGTGACACTGTGCTGAGGTGAAGGACAAGGAGGTGACAGTGGTACAGGTGGCACCAAGGAGGGGGGGTGACAACGGTCCCAAAGAGCATCGCCCCAGATGATGAGCCCAACCAGGAGGGTCCCAATGTCCCCAGGCTGGCCTCCCACCCTGAGATGGGATGGGGACACTCCGGGGACGGGGTGGCACCTTGAGCAGCTCAGCCAGCTGCTGGTGGGTGGCCTCGAGGCGCTCGAAGCGGTGCCGGGCACGGGCGAACGTGGCACAGGCCTCCTCCAGCGCCGGCAGCTCCGCGCTCTGCACCGTCCTGGGGGCACGGGGACACGCTGGGGACACGCCGGGGACACGCCGGGGACCCGGTGGCACCGCGTGTGCCCCGCCCTACCTGCTGCCCATGTGCACGTCGCAGAAGAAGCCGTCCTCGGTGGCCTGGGTGCTGCAAAGCGTCGCCCCGAAAAACTGCTCGGCCACCGCCGCCAGGACGCAGGCGCTGGAGCGCCAGAAAGCCTGGGGGGACACGGGGGACACGGAACAGGGGCTGTGAGGGGAGCAGGGCACGGGTCCGGCAGCCCAGGCCCCGGGCTCACCTCCCGCCCCTCGGGCGTGGAGAAGTCGAGCAGCTCCAGGTCGGTGTCACATTCCAGCGGCCGGTCCAGGTCCTGGAGGGTCCCGTTCACCCGGGCCACCAGTGCCACCTCCGCCAGGCCAGCCCTACAGGGACACCAGAGACCCCCTGGAGACACTGTGGGGACCCCATAAACCCTGTGGGAACCCTGTGGGGATCATGGGGACACAGCAGAACCATGTGGGGACCATGGGGGCACCACGGGGACACGGCGCAGACCCTGCAGACCTTGTGGGGCCTAGGACACTGCGGGGACCCTGGGGACAGCGTGGGAAGCCCTCGGGCCGTACCCGAGCTCCGTGGCCACCTGGAACGGGGTGGTTTGCAGGGCCCGGCCGGGCAGGCGGCGCCCGCCGGGCAGCGCGATGCGGATCGGGGTCCCCGGAGAGAGGCGGCCGCTCCCGGCGCCATCCCCGGGCCCGTCCCACCGCTCCGCCGCCGCCGCCCGCAGCTGCTGGAAGAGCCGGAGGCGCTCGGAATCCGGCGCGGACACCTGGGGACGGGGATCACCGCGGGGTCACCGGGTCGCCCTTGGCACGAGGTGGCCAACGGGGCTTAACGCCCGGGGGGAGCGGGCAGGGGCGGTGCGGGGGTCCCGCGGGGCGGTGGGTGGGGGGGTCCAGGGNNNCCAGCAGCAGCCGCCAACCGGCGCGCGCGGACATGGCCGAGGCTCCGCCCGTTCCGCCGGAACCGGGGATAAAGCGGAGGCGGGACTCTCCAACGCCGTTCTCCCCCCGCGGAAGCCGCGTTGGATTCGCCCGGCCGTGCGGGAGCGCCACGGATAGGACGGAACCATGGAGGGGGCGGGGGGGGAAGGACCCGCAGGGAGAGGGGGCTCGGCTCGGGGGGCCCGGAGCGCACGCGAGAAAGAACGGAGCCGCCAAAGGGCTGGTTTGGTACTTTTTATGCAGATCCTGAAGCCCACACCGGTATCAAACAGGTACGATGGAGGCAACTAAAAACCAACACAAAAATAATTAAAAGAAATCAAGTAAAATCCCAACTTCATATAAAAGCCGCGGGGGGCGGCTCTGGCTGTGTGGGGGGGACCCCTCTGAGCCCCCCGGCGGGCTCCGGTTGCGTGTGGTGAACGATCCCAGAGGGAATTAAAAAGTGATTGCTATATACACACACGTAGAAAGTCAACAGTGATCCCGGGGGGGAAAAACAAAAAACAAAGCAAAACAAAAAATCCAAAGATCCCCAAATTAACCCAAACCCAACCACAGTCTTCCCAAGCAGGGGGGAAAGGCTTGGACTTTCTCGCTGCCAGAGTCCCACGTCCCATGGAGCTCCAAGGTGGGTTTGGGTGGGTTCCTCGACCCCTTTTTTTTTGCCTTGTTTTGGTGCTTTTGGCAGACAGGAGGAACGGGGGGGTGGTCTCCCCTCCCTGCAGCAGCAATTTGGGGATCGGCTGGAAACCAACACCCCAACACCACTCAGCGCTCCTCTCGAAGCTTTCAGAGTTTTTCCTTTGTTTTAATTTTTTTTGTCTTAACTTTTTCAACTACTACTGAAGGTTTTATTTAACAGCAACGTGGCTTCTTCTCATTAAAACATTGGTTTGTGTCTGTTTTCTTGTCTCACCCAATGCTGGGGGGGAGGGGTGGCTGGGGCTAGAACCAACCGAAAAGTACAGAACATTTAATTTAGGAGNCGTGCTCCCCGGCCGGCGGCGGCTGCGCGGGGAAGGGGACGCCGGCGTGCTCCCCGGGCACCGGGGGCGGAGGGGGCGTGGGGAACGGGACCCCCGCGTGCTCCACCGAGGGGGGCGGGGGGACGCCGTGGGGCAGCGGGATCGGCGCGGGCGTTTCCTTGGAGAAGGGGTTGGCGTGATCCACCGCCGGCATGCGGGGAGGGACCGAGTGATCCCTCGGGAAGAGGCCGCCGTGGTCCTTGGCGGGAGCGGGCGGGGGCACGGCGGGCGGCCCCACCGGGNACAAATGAAAGGGCAGCCCCGGGAGTTCAGCAGCTGCGTCAGTACCGGGGAGGAAAGAAGGGGCGTTTAGGGGTGAAGAAGGGGGCTCCCCCTCTTCCGAAGGGTGGCCGCGGCCGCTTCAGGCTCTGGAAGGGGTCTCTGCCGCCGAAGGGCTCCCGCGGGCGGAACTCGGCGCGGGGCGTGCGGAGCAGGACGGAGCCGCGGCCCCCGGGGTCCCGGTGGGCGGGGGGGCCCAGCCCGCGCGCGGCCCCCAGCTGCTCCCGGGCCAGGGGGCCGNGTGGGAAGGGGTTCCCGTGCTCCAGGGGAGGCGGCGCGAGGGGCGGCGGCGGCAGGTGGTGCTCGAAGGCGGAGCTGAAGTTGTTCGTTCGGAAGTTGTTGACGCTCTCCGGGAAGGGTGGCACGTGCTCCTTGTAGGGCGCCGGGAAGCCGCCCATGCCGGGCAGCTCCGAGGAGCCCGAGGGCCCGTTGTCAAAGGCGCTCCCGCCGCTGCTCAGCTCGAACCAGCCCCCCCGGCTCCCCTCGCGCCCGTGGCCCCGGCTGCCCTTGCCCAGCACCCGGATGGACTCCACGGTCTGGATCGGCTCTCCCGACATGCCCCGGCTCGAGGCGTTGTGGTAGCCCAGGGTCTCGATGGGGGCCCCCTTCTCCTCGGTGCTGTCGGGCAGGTCCAGGCAGGAGGAGGAGACGCGGGTCTCGATGCGGTAGTGCTCCTCCGGCGGCTGCGGCTCGGCCTTCACAGCCCCGGACAAGCTCCCCACCTCACCAGAGCTGCTTTTGGGAATCTGCCCAAAATGCTTCTCCTCGGAGGGCTTCCGGGAGGCGTTTTTGAGCATGTTCTTGAACTCAATGGTGGAGGTGGCGGAGATGGAGGAACCCAAGGGTTTGTCCCCGCCCGCCGCGGGTGGTCGGCTGGCGGGGCTGGGGAGGGCGTTTTGGGGAGAGAAGAGCGAGCGGTGGGGAAGCGCGTGGGGCGAGTCCGAGTATTGCTTCTGCGGGAGGCCGGGCTTGGGCAGGGTGCTGTGGTTGGAGTCTGGTGTGAAGAACACCTCATTCTTGCTGGGCGACGGGGACCCGTCCGAGGCCGAGTCCTTCCCTCTGCGGCCGTAGCTCCCAAACATCCCTGGGGACGAGGCCAGCGGGTCGCAGCTCTCGCTCTGATCCAGAATAGACCTCATGGCCGGGGGGAAGGATGGCTTCACGCCAAACTCCTGCGACCGCTGACCGTAGCTGGACAGCACCGGCTGGTACTCCGCAGAATCGGGGAGTTTACTCGATTTCAGGATAGACTTGACCGGCTTCTTCTCCAGGTTCAGCATGGCCGAGGGCGGCGGCCCGGAGTAGTCAAAGTCACGGTAATCCTCGTCTTCTTGGAAAGATGTATCTGGGTAAAACTTCTCCTGGGAGGAGTCCATCAAGGAGGAGGGCATCTCCCTGCTGTCCGCAGGCGGCTTGTACAGGCTGGCCGGGGATTCTCTGCCAAGGCCGAAGGGCCGGTAGCCATGCACGGAACTGGGAAGTTCTTGGGAATATCCATCATCCCGGCCCTGCAGAGGCGACCTCGTACTGCTGGGAGTTGAAGAACCGGGGCTCATGATTTTCGACAGCAGGGAGATCGTGTCGACGTTGCTCGACGTTGGCTTGTCCATCATCTCGTCCTGGGTGGGCGTCCCGCTGCGCTCGTCGCGCACCGGCGTCCCGTCCACATTGTCCATGGAAGTGCTGGTGGGACCACGCTGGAAGTCAGAGGTGTGACTCTCCGTTGCCATGCTGGACCCCAAGCTGCTGAGGATGGGAATATTCAAGTTCAGGCCACTGAAGCCAGGATTTCCCTTCAGGAAATTGTGTATCTTCATCTCCAAGCTGGGAGAAGGGGGTTCTGATTCCAGCTTGGGTTTTGAAATTTCGGAGGATTGACTCAGTGAGGTTTCTGTTGGCAAAAGGGAAGAAGGACTGGTAGGGTGGGAACTGGAAAATCCCAGGGAATTAGTTGGTGGCTTAAAACCGGAGCTTGACAGTGCTGGGGTATGTCCGACGGGAGCCTTATTGACTGAAGAGGAGGAAACCTCTGCGGTGGTTGAGTTTGGAGAATAACCAAAACTTTTGGCTACGAAGGACTGTGGATTGGAAGGAACATTCCTCCCCTTCATGCACGGCACGGTTGTGTTGGCTGGCGATGCCGAGGTGCTCTGCGAGGCAGGTTCTCCTGACTGAACGGTGTTTCCAGCCACACTCTGCAGCAAGGATGACAGCCCTGGAAAACACAACTGCTGCATCAGGTACTGAGGGCAGGGGCAAACCATCCCAAACCACTGCCAGGGGAAAGGCTCCTATGTTTGCACTGTGGCCACCCCTTTACACTCCCCAGTCTCCAGCCATGAACAGGACTGGATTTTGCTGCAATGAGATTAGCACCCAGTGAGGTGCAACCTTCCGCCAGAGGCTTGGATTGATCTACAAATAAAAGTTACGCCATCGACTCAGGTGCGTAAGAACTCGTCCTGGTCTGCAGCCACGAGCGGGAAACCCTGCCCTGCTGGCCAGGTGACCCTGGCAAGGTGCCAGAGCAGGAGCAGAACCTCTTGGTTTCCTGTCCTGTTCAGGGAACGTTCCAGATACGTGCGCTTCAGCCACGGCACGAGCAGGAAGTACAAGGAATTGACAGATCTCACTGTTCCGTGACACCTGTGCTACCTGAGAAAGCCCATCCACACGTGCCAAAGACGTAAAACATTCCAATGAACCTTTTCCTGCTCTGTTCTCACTTTAAGACAAGCAGAGCAGCACGTTTCAGCCTGGCCACTGCCCTTAGACACCTGCCAGCCCTCCCCCAACACCCACCCCAGTACCTTGCAGCGCTGGCGCCGTCTGAGTCTGGGTTTTGGAGAGAGCCGACAAAATGCTTTCTGGAGTAATCTCAACTTTGGAAAGAATATTTGCTAATGGATTCGAAGGAGCAGACGGGGTTCCCAGGACAGGAGTCTTCAGGCCACTGGTGAGAGCTGAGGGGCTGGTCGGGGTCCCTGGTGAAGGTCTCGAGGCAGGACTCACACCTAGGGCAGGAGCACACACCACTCACCTGCACTGCTCTGGCAACGCTTTTGACTCAGGTTCCCCACAGGCACAACGGAGCACAAGCAGGGAGAGGCTCAGGAAGTGACACCATGTGCCAGAGTCTGAACCAGACCTCTGAGAGCAGTAACTCACTCAGGTTTATTTTGAGATAATTAAAGCTTTAAATGATCACCCAGCTCCATTAGTGCCACGGCCCAGCTCAGCACTCACCTGTGCTCTTCATCACCGACGTCAAACTGCTCAGGATGGAGCTGATCTTGGCCAGGTCCACGTTGGCCAGGTTGGGTAAGGCAAGTGCCGGTGCCAGAGGGATGGGAGCTGTGCTCACCACCTTCGGAGCTGGGGGGGTTGGAGGAGCTGGGGCCGGCGTGGCCACCGTCCCCGAGGCTGTGGCAGCCGCAGCAGCCGATGGCGCCGCTTTGGGGACGCTCTCGGTCTTGGCGGGGGCCGGGGCTGGAGCAGCCTGTTTGTCCTTCCTCTCCTCCACTGCAGCAAAGAGAGGGGAACAAGGGCAGAAAGGTCACTCAGTCCCCCCAAAAAGACTCAGGGAACATCAGCTCTGATTCCCACAGATGTAAAAATATCTGGTAAGTGTGGAGATTCAAACCAAACAGCCCAGCACGGGCTTTGTGCCTGATCCACATGCCAAATGAAGCTGGAAAAGGCTGGTTTGTCCTGTAAGGACAATCACGTACCAATGATTTTAGATGTATCATCCTCCACATCAGACAGCTCCATGTCTTCCACATCCCGATTGTCTGTTGCAGGCTCTGGAGAGCCCATCTTGCGGGCTCCAGCTGCTGGAGACCGGGTGCTGTTCTCCTCCCCCATCCCCTGGAAAGGGGACTCAGAACCCGTTGGAGATGGAGCATCCATGCTGGGAGAAGGGACAGGAGACTCCTCGGGATCAGGAAGGGTTGCTTTCAGCTGGTCCAGCTTTTTCTTCAGATTGCTCACTCGGTTAGCAAATGTTTTGTAGGCCTAAGGAAGGAAGGACACTGGACTGGGGATCTTTCGTGCCTCAGTCACTTCCTTAAGGAGACAACACACAGCCTGAGAAAACCAATTCCAAATCCCTGGACCCTGCAGGTCCAGTTTCCAGAATTCAGGATTTGTCACACTAACTGTAATTTTGCCCTGTTTAAAGAGGGTATCCAACATTCCAGCAACACACACAAATTGAGCTTCCAACTGCTGGATTTTGACGGAATATCCTTGTCTTGTCCAAAGCCTCCATTCTGCTCTCTTTGGAAACCACCCTTACACCAATCCCACAAACTTCTTAATTCGAGAATAGAGAGATGAGGCATTTTCCAGCCTCTGAGGTGCCCAGTGAACACAGGCAGATGCTGTTCCACCTGTGCAGGATCCAGAAAAGGCACACTTACATTTGCCACCACCTTGACTTCTTTGTACTGTGCCTCGTAGAAGATCCCGGCGTTCTCCAGCGCCTCGGTGAGCGAGGGGCCGTTCTTCACTTGCTTGTCCAAGCCATTGACAAATTCCTCCAGCTTTGAACTTGCTTCTTCAAACTCCTTGGAGAACTTCTTCCCTCCTGTTTTATCTGCAGGGAGATGAACACCATGGAAATGAGCTGCCACGTGCCAAACCACAGAAGTGTGGCCTCAATGGCAGCACTTGGGATACTGGGACAGGATCTGCACACTCCCAGACCACCCTGGTTATCCACTGGGATCTGGCCAAGGAGAAGGCCTGGTTGCTGGCAGAGTGTTGGTTTTCAGCCAGTCATTTGCTTGGTCTGAGCTTTGCACCTGAGAGTTTCCACAGAAATTCAAACTCACCAAGATTTTTGGCTCCTGATTGCTGGTTCTTAACCCCACTCTGAAATTCTGGCATTTTCCAGACACAAATTCTGGCATTTCCCATCTCAACAGAACTGAGGAGCTCCCACAACACCTCTGGTGCCCTCGGGGCTTTACCTTTCAAGCACTTGAGTGTCTCAGTGCTGCAGACGTCCACCCTCATAGTGGAAAGCTGCTTCTCCTTCAGCTCTATCTGATCTTCTGAACGCTTGTACAACAGCAGCTCATCAATGAGGGACTGGGGCTGGAAAAAAGCAAACAGGAAAAGCCTCCTCATCACATTCCAGGGAAGAGAAGCCCTGCCTCCACTCTGGTTCCAGACTGCTTCCAAGTGAGAGCTAACCCAGGAACTCAGGTGGATCCCTAACCTCAAATCTCACAATGAGCAAGCCTGGGCTCAGGCAGGAGCTGCAATTCCACAAATCTGGTTAACAGCAGGGACCAATCTTTTTTATTTACTCCCCATTTCACTCTCCAGGTGCCTGTGCATTTCATGAACATGTCCCACTCTGTCAGGGGACTGAATTTAGACCAATTTCTTGCCACCAACTCCTCAGCCACCTCAAACTCCTCTTCACAAGGATGTCCTGAGCCTGCCCAGACCCTCCCCGTGTAAGCCCCATGGGTGTCACAGGTGGCTCTTTGGCCTGGGGTCACCCCACATGCAAACCCCAAGGTGGGGTCAGTGCCATGGGTCACTTCCACTCACAGACTTACTCGGAATTCAGCAACAATCTTGGACTTCAGAGCAGCTTTCGGGTTGGTGGAGGCTGTGGGGATAAAGGAAAATTGTGAAGAGATGAAGGAACCGCATCCTGATGGAAAGTCAGTCGCAAAAGACAGCCTAATAAAAGATATTTTAAGACAACTTCATGTGCTACCCATCACATCCTCCCCTCCATGCATGTGTCCCTCAGTGCTCCGGGCTCCTGGCAGCTCATGGGGACATGGACAGGCACAGCTGGATTGGGACTGAGCTCAACAAGCGATGCTGCTGCTTTTTAACATGCTCTGACCATTTCCTGGGCACACCTTTTCCTCAGGAAGACAAGGCCCTGCAACGGTCGATCTAACAGCCTTATCCAAGGAGTCACAGCTCTCTGCAAGGAAGGGAATGTTATTCCCAAAGTGCCAGACCTGGAGCTGACATGGAGCCCAGGTTTCCTGTGGGCAGGGTCTCCCTTGGGCACTTCCTAGGCCTGACCATGCTCAGAGCCTTAACAACTGTCACACCTGGTTACAGGGTGGGGGGACGAGTCCTGCTGGCAAGAGACTGAATCCATCAGATTCTGGACAAAACAGGAGAAACAGGAAAGAAGAAATGAGCTGATGAGAAGCAAAGCACTAAACCCTCCATCCATGCTGGATACAGCCCAGTTCTGTCTGGGAAAGCAGCTTCTGGTTTGTTAAGCCCAGTAATAAACACTCCCCAACTCTTTTAACCTTCTGATGTCACCCTGTGCCACTCATCACACCTGGTGTCCCACATGTCACACATCACACCTGATGTCCTGTGGTCATACCTGATGTCCCACACGTCACACCTGACATCTCATCACCTCTGTGGGGACCTCTCAGGGTGTTGGTGCAAAATGAGATCATTAAGGTCACTCTTATAATAATTCTCTCCTGCTGCTCTGGGTTCTGGACTGTTGGACTGTCACATCCTGTCCCTGCACTCCCAGTTCCAGGTTCCTCCTCCCAGCCCAGCCTGCTGGGGCTGGAGTGCTCCTGAGCATGAAGGGAATGTCCATCTCCTGCTTCTCTCTGTCTTCTCTCCATCTCTGACCAGTCTAAGAGCAGTTTCCAAGAGGTTCCACCAGCTCCTTCCTCTCCTGTCCACAACCTCTGCTCTCACATCTTATTTCTGCCTCACTTCTTTTCTTTACAAAGTTGTTTTCTACCAACACCTCCTTGGTGTGCACATCTTGGGGCCCTTCTGAGCCTGCAGGCTCAGCTGGCTCAGCCCACGCTGGGCTCAGCCTTTCTGCTCCTTGAGCAGCCAGTTTCTGCATTAGTGCACAGAGTTCACGGTGGTTCCTTACTTTGTGATTTCTTCCACGGCTTATTCGGTTTGTTCAGAGACTCTTTCAGCTGCTTCTGAGTTTTGAAAGTGGTACCTGGAAAACATTTCATTTTTGGCAGTCTGGCATTATGGGATTCCTGTCAAAATCTGGTTTTTTGGTGCCATACAGTTGCACGGTGAAAGAGTGAACAGAAATTTGTTTTAAAATACCTCGACCAACTTCCTTAGAGGAGCTGCTGGATGCCCAAGAGAACCTCAGTTTACTCAGGAATGCAGCAACCTGGGGGTGGTCTGCCATTTTTAAATCAAGTTTCTGTTTGCCCTTACACTAAGGCAGTTCAAAAATCATAGTAAAAAGAGAAAACACAAGGAATCTAAAAATGAAACTCGAACAGACAAGCACTGCCCATTGGCAAAGCAGCCACAATACCTGATTTACCTGAAACCTCACAGACCTGTTTCCAAGTCACAGAAATGAGCAATTTCAGAGCAAAAGCACAAATGTCACTTCTCAGCATGCAACACCCAGCTCAAGCCTGTCCTCGTGCCACAGCCCGACCCGAGACACCGCGTTCCTCCTGCCGTGGTGGCCACCGACCCTCAGACCACACCTGAGGGCTTCCTGAGCACCTGCAGCTCTTAATGATGTGAGTAAAGCCAAACCTGGACTGATTGCCTGCAAGTACTGCACTGCTAATTCCTGGTTTTAACCAACTCTGCGTGTTTCTTTCTAAGGACTTGAGGACTCTTCACCCTCCAGCTTTGCTCCTGCCTCTTCCTACCCCACAAACACGATTACTTCAGCCAGCCCACACTGAACAGGACTCAGAGGTAGAGCCAGAGCACCCTGGTCAGGACGTGTAAGACCATTTCAGCCTCAGGTTCTGTTTGCTCTCAGCTGGAGCAGTTCCAGCTCATGTGAAAGAATTCACAGCTGCCTTAAGAAAGGTACAAAAGAGGTAAAGCAGGAGAATCCAGTGCTGCTCACGTCCCACAGCCGGCTACGTTACAGCCTGTGCCAGGTGCAATGCCCCTCATTCCCCTCAGTGACCCCAGACTATTGCTACAACTTCAGCGAGCTCACGTGGCAGTTTGTAAGGTGAGAAATGCAAAGGGTAACTTACTCAGTGCTTCTTTCAGTGCCAAAATGGTTTCCTCAGGGTACACGTTTCTGTCCTCCCAGATTTTGAAGATTCTTTCGATGGATTTGGAAACAGATGGATCCCTGGAAGAGAAGAGTCCTTTAAGTTCTGCTGATGTTTCTAGAGAGTTTGAGATGTCAGAGTAAAAATTCCCCCTCTTTGAGACACTCAGCCTCCCAACAGCCCGTTAGTTCATTACTCACTTCACTAATGAAGCAGCCTCAGGAAGCACCTCTGCAAAGGTGTCCCGAAAAACAATGGCATTTTTCCTCTTGCAGTTCTGTATGACATCATTGGCCAAGTAAAAAAGGTTCAGCCGATGAGGAAAAGCAGCTGAGGACAAAAGAAAATTTAGAGTCAGCATCAGCCAGAAGTACCACAACAGCCACACCTTGATCCCAATACTTCAGCGCTGCTTTTGGGAAAGTTTCAGAGTTTCCAAGGTCCAGCAGGCAAATCCTGGGGACTAAAGAGAGTATCTTCAATTTACAAATGATTTTCAGCAAGCTGTGCTTGCTCCTCTGACCCTCCTCATGTTCAAAAGCTCCAAAGTGAGTTACTTCATCAAACCCCTTCCTCAGAGTGGGTAAACCTGGGAAGCTCATTCACATGCAAATGATGGTAATGAGCTCCTTCACTCCACTGAAGGACATTGCCAAGGATTAAACTAGAGGAACAGTGCCAAGAGATGGTGTTACTTCACTCACCCGTGGCTTGTCACCTCTCACCTGCCTGCGTCACCCCCAGCTACAACCAGAATAAGTTTTTCTCTACAGACCCCTCAATTCTCTTATCCTGCTTCATTTTCCAGTTGTCCTGCTTTGGTAGAGCCACTTCCCACAGCATGGCTGCACCTTGCAGCTCTCCTGGTCTCCAGGATTCCTCTCAGGAAGCTCAGCATCCTTCCTAGTGCAGAGCCCTGGGTGGGAGCTCACCCCTCACTCACAACCTGAAAAAGCTCCCAGCAGAAACATTCCAGCCGTGCTGCCCTCCCAGCATCAGGGCGAGTTCACAAGTGAGCACAAGTCCAAAACGAAGATCCTGCACAGAAGATCCTCCTGAGGGGAAGCAGAGCTGAGGACTTAAGAAAAGGCTTAGCTCGGATGGATCCTCAAATCCCCACGGGTCCATGTCCCCAAGCCTCCCTGAGCCCCTGCCAGCAGCACCGGTTCTCCTGGCACTGTGCCCTTGAGCATCACTCCAGACTGGGTGAGGAATGGCACAGGGACAGAGCCCTTGGGAAGTCTCTGCTCCTAAAGCCCTGTCCCTCCACTGTCCCTGCCCCAGGACACACACAGCAAAGGCCTGAGGGTCACTGCCAGCAGCTGCTCATCCCCAATCCTGCTTGGAGCCCCAGCTCCCACATCCCAGGAGGAGCTTTTATCCCTGGCCACTGCCACCCCATGGAGCCCAGCTCCCACATCCCAGGAGGAGCTTTTATCCCTGACTCCACTCCTCTGGCCACTGCCACCTCACAGAGCCCCACTCCCACATCCCAGGAGGAGCTTTTATCCTTGACCCTGTTCCTCTGGCACTGCCACCTCACAGAGTCCAGTTCTCACATCCCAGGAGGAGCTTTTCCAGCACAGACTCAGCAAGCCAAGGACTCATGATCAGAACCTGTTGCTCACAACCTGTGCCCTGAACATGCTGACAGGGCCAGGCTGAGGTGGGTTTTCTGGAGCACAGAGTGCTCTGCTCTGCCCAGAGGGCTGGGAATTCAACTGGAGCAGTTGCCTGGTGTTCCAAAACAATTTGCAGCCAGCTTTCCCCAAAACGCCAGCCTCGATAATCTCTCAGATCATCATCCCATTGGAATGGGGATTCTGTGATTTAGTTAAACCCAGTGCTTGAGTGCCAATTCTCCTGCTGCTCGCTGCATGTTCCCTCCATCCCAGAGACTTTCAGCAGCACAAAGCAATGATTCCACATCTTAATAACTTAAAATAGATCTCAAAGAATTACAAATCTTTGATTTAAATGATCCAGCATCTACACAGCAGAAAGAAATCTGGAGTAGGGCTCCAGCCTGACACTGAGCATACAGAGCAAAGTTAGAGGCACAAGTTGTAAACCAAGATACACCCACACCACACAGGAGGAAAGAGCCATGCTGGGTCCAAAGGAAGGCTATGGACACGACCCACAAAGAAAACCAAGTGTCCAAGATGCAAGGGGCTGTATCCATTGGGTGAACAGCTCCTCTCAGCTCAAACCAGTGAGGAAATGTGGGCAAACAGAAAACTGCAGGGCTGAGCCCACCCCAGCCAAAGCAGGCACAATGGCACCAACAAAAACGGCATTTCAGAGCCTACAGACAGGTCATGTTTAACTCACACTTAAACACTCTGACCAAACCCTCCTGCAGGGGCACTCAGATTCCCATCAGGGACTTCCCAAAGGTGAAGATACAGAAGAATGTCCTTGCAGGAACATTCCTGTTGGGAAGCTCTTCACGGCTCAGAAACAAGATGCCAAACCAACAGCAACATGTCAAATAGCAGCACTCCTGTTTTTCCTGAGAGGACACAATTCTGTGCCCCAGGAGCCCCAACCCCACCACATTCCCCTTGCCAGGAGGATTTGATGTGTTCATAGGAGCTTTGGAGTTAAAACATTTAAATGGTCAGAAAGGAACCCAGAGCCACCAATGGCTTTTGATGAGCTTGGGAAGGGGGAAGGAGTCATGGAAGAGCACTGAGGGAGAGCCAGGACAACTGTGAGAAGGCCACATCCAGAGGAGCTGGCACATCCCAAGGAGAGATGATTGGGGACTTTCTTCAGGAGAGGAAGGGGAAGAGCCCCAAGGATGATGCCACAGTGCCAAGGGGTGTCCAAGGGAGGAGGATTTCCAGGAGAGGTGGCAGTGACAGCAAGGCAGGAGGACTCAGGGCACTTCCTCCAAAGCTCTCATCTTCCTCTCCTTAATTCCATGGAGTACAGACAAAACAGATCAAACTCTAGGAAAAGAGGATCTGCGTTCTGCAGCAGTGCCTTGATAGTGAAACCCAACTCTCCCAAATTTTCCAAAAGGTTCAGCACACAACAGATCAACACTTTGGGGTGGGAAATGTTATCTCCACGTTCCTGCCAAGCAGAGCTTCCTTGAACTCCCACAACAAGAGTCAAACCTTCCCACGGCAGCAGAGATAACACTGCTGGGCTGAGCCAACACCAACCTTCTCCCTCCAGGTCAGGGACGCATCCTGATGGGCGCTGCAAACCCCAGTGCTGGCACCCCGACTGTCCCTGCCCACCCCAGGCTGCTCCACCAGGCAGGGCACAGAAACAGATCCTGGTCCTTCAGCCCCCGGAGTGCTGCTTTAGGAGATCATGGATTCGGGAGGACAAAGGTGTCACCACTGAGGTGCACACAAGCACGTTGTGTTCCTCCAAGGATGACAAGGTGGTGCACACCGGACAAGAGAGAACGTTTTCAAAGTAAAAGGGACAGATTTACATCAGGTGTCAGGTGGGAATTCCTCCCTCTGAGGGTGGTGAGGCCCTGGCACAGGTAGCCCAGAACAGCTGTGGCTGCCTTGTCCCTAGAAGTGACCAAGGCCAGGCTTGGAACAACCTGGGCTAGTGGAAAGTGTCCCTGCCCATGGCAGGGGGTGGCACTGGACGGGCGTTACGGTCCTTTCCAACCCAAACCTTTCTACGATGATGAGCCCGACCCTGTCGCCGAGTGTCCGGTGCGGGATCGCCCCCGATGGCGGGGCCGGAACCTCCGGCCCGGCCGCGCTCGCTGCGCCCCGTTCCGCCCCGGCCGCCCCCCGGCCCCGCACTCACAGCGGCGCAGCCACTTCATCCAGTGGTACACGATGGTGCTGTGGTGCCGCTTGTTCTCCAGGCACCACGAGGAGAGGCCCTGGATCGACTCCATCGTGTTGGTCACCGCCTGCAGCTTCCTGTCGAGCGAGGCCTCGAGAGCGCCGGCCGCGGACGAGGCGGCGGCGGCCGAGGAAGAGGAGGAGGACGAGGAGGCCCGGCCGCCGCCTCCGCCGCCC
>VWZV01010971.1:49277-62788 GCA_013397155.1 Irena cyanogastra
CCAACCGTTCCCCCCCCCCCTCGTTTCCTCGCCGTGAGGGGGGCGGAGAGCGCGGGCACGGCGCGAGCACGAAAACGGCGTTTATGCCGTAAATCCCGGAATTACTGAGCTTGGAAACACTTCTGAGTCCAACCCATGACCTATCCGCACCTTGTCATCCAGCCCAGAGCACATCCAGTCGTTCCTTGCACACATCCAGGGATGGAGATGGAAGAAATTCCAATCAGAGCATGGCGGGATCTCCCCCAGCATAGCTTGGGGCTACGTCCTTAGAGAAGAGGCAAAGCGGCTTCTGTTCCCTCACAAATCCCTGTCCCTTCCCTCAACAATTCATTGCTGTCCTTTTCTCCCTTTCCCCAAAACCACACGACGGCGATTTGTTTTAAAAAATATGTCTTTAATGGGGGCGCTGAGGAGGGCGATGGGAGCTGTCTGGCTCAGGGGCTGCGGGGCAGGAGCGGCCGCGGGGCCGTGCCGGGCTCAGTCCGTGGACTCGAGCACGGACTCGCTGAGGGCCAGGTCCCAGTAGTGCTCGGCGCTGTGCTTCTTGAAGTGCTCCCGCGCCATGTTCTCCGTGGGGCACTGCTTGAATTTCATCTCGCCGAAGCTGCGATCCTTCGCCGTGCCCTGGCGGGACACGAGGGGTGACGTCCTGCTCTAATTCCCACCCCAATTCCCACCCTCTGCATGTTTTCCGTGGGGCACTGCTTGAATTTCATCTCGCCTAAGCTGCAATCCTTCACCGTGCCCTGGCGGGACACGAGGGGTGACGTCCTGCTCTAATTCCCACCCCAATTCCCACCCTCTGCATGTTCTCCGTGGGGCACTGCTTGAATTTCATCTCGCCGAAGCTGCGATCCTTCGCCGTGCCCTGGCGGGACACGAGGGGTGACGTCCTGCCCCAATTCCCACCCCAATTCCCACCTGAATTCCCACCCTCTGCATGTTCTCCGTGGGGCACTGCTTGAATTTCATCTCGCCTAAGCTGCAATCCTTCACCGTGCCCTGGTGGGACATGAGGGGTGACGTCCTACCCCAATCCCCACCCCAATTCCCACCCTCTGTGCAGGAAACGTGGCTCTGGGGGATGTGGGGAACACAGCAATATGTGTTTTTTTCAGGCTACACCTCAAGGAATGTGACGGAGAGCTGGATCCCACCTTATTCCCATGCTGGTATGGAAGCACCACGACTCACCTCCCAAACCAGAGAGCATTTGTTTGTTTTCTTAACGGACTCCTCGTCAGACTCGTCATCATCTGGAAAAACCCAGCCAATAAAGGCCGTTTAGCTGGAGGTGGAGCAGGACTCCCCCCTCTCACAGCAGCACAGCATCGCTCACCCTCTCCCTTTGTGTTTGACGTCTGCTCGTCCCACTTTATTCGATGCAGCATAAGACGTTTGAATTTCTTCTGTGCTTTCGGGCCTGTGGAAGAATCAAGACTCAACATCCTCAGAAAATCTCTTAACCTGCAGCTGGCAGAGGTTCCCTTCCTCATGGAACGATCCCGGTTTTCTGACTGGATTACTGTGCTCTGCAGTCATTGCTAACCCCGTTAACGACGTAATTAAGGGAGTTTCTAATTGCCTCCTCACTTCCTTGTCCTTCTCTAACCCTGTCACCAATTTCCATAGCAATTCCTGCTGGAGGCAAGCTCTGGAATGCTCTGTGGTTGCCCAAGCCTGCCTAGAAAGCCTCACCTCCTTCTACCACCACCACGTTGACATCTTTGTGCAGGACCACCACTCCCGTGAGGTACAGCTGCCCAGCATTCGCCTCGATTTTGAATTTTTTTGCTGGATTGCTCAAGTTTCGGACCCTAAGGATAAGATGAAAAAAATCATCAAATATTTGTAGAAAACCAGAATTGTTATCCCAGCCCTGACAGCTCCCTCTGTCCCAACCAAGCCCAGCAACAGAGCTCACCTGTGGGCTCTCTCTGAACTCCCTGAGCTCACTCACCTGTACACAGCTATGTGAACTCCCTGGGAAACATCTTCCTTGAGCTTTTTCACCTTCTTGGCTTTCCGCTGCTCTGCCGTCAGCTTCCTTGCTGCGTTTGCTTCCTCGTGAGCCCTGCAAACAAACAGGCAGCACTGAAAAGGCCGGTCCTAACCAAAACACCAGCACTTAATCTACCCAAAAGTGTCCCAAAATGTCACACTACAAGGTGCCACCTACTTCTGTCTCTTGGCCATCTGCGCTCGGACGTGAGCTTCCACCTTTGTTGGGTCCTGGACAGCTTCCGTGCCCAGCACCCGCATCAGGTTGGAAATCCTCACTGCAAGAGAATGGAAGAAGTGCTGAGAGGAATCCTGCTGCACATGGCAACAGGAGAGACTCCCACTGGACACCTTTTTCCCACCAGAACACTTGCACACACATAAATCTGTGTGGGTTTCAGATCCGTGCACTCCCACCAAGGCTGTGCTGCTGTCAGCATTCTCAGGGCCTGGCTGTCACTCACCTTTGGGCTCTGGTGGTGGCATCAGGCCCAGCCTGACCTTCTCCTGCAGCTCCTTCTGGGCTTCTCGCCGTGTCTGGCGCCGTAATTTCTTCTGCTCCTTCTTTGTTAAATAAACACCCAGGGTCACCGGCGTGTCACTGTCCACTGGCAGGGAAATGAGACCATCAGGGATGTTCCCTGGAGGATCCAGGGGGACACAGGGACCAGGAGGACACTGGCAGTGCCACATGGAGGGGTGGGGGCTGTTTGAGCAGCCAAACCCCCCCAAGCCAGGGCCATACCTGGGGGGTTGAGCTGGGCCGGGTGCTCCACGAGGTTCGTGATCCCGAAGTACTCATCTTTCTTTGAGGTCGTACCACCTTTTCTAGAAAGGAGAGAGTTGGGCATCACAGCAGAATTCCCAGCGTGAATTCCTGCACAAATCCCAACCCAGAGCTCGATGGGCTGAAGGACACCCACAGTGGTGTTAATGTAAAGGTGTCTCCTCCCATTTTGGGGTTTGGAGGCAGGGCTCCACATCCATCATGAACATAACTCGTGCAGGATGCTCGTGCTTGGAAACAAAACCAAACCTCCCCAGTTTTGGGCTAAAATATCCCTCCAATTCCACAGGCCTCAAAGAAACTTAGGGAGCAAACCCAGTGCCTGGATCTTGGAGATGAGAGGTGGAATTCAATGTTTAAGCATGAACATGTGGCCTGATTTCCCACGTGCTTCCCAGACCCACCGTGCAGCTCCCAAATTCCTGCTGTGGCAGAACCATCAACACCTGGAAACACTCACAGATCCAGGCCATTGGGGATGATGTAGGAGTCCCACCACTCGATCTCTGGGATCTCCCCCTCCTTCAGCTCCTTCTTAGGGGTGATCAGAGCCAACTTGGTGGAAGTGTGAATCCCAGTTTTCCTGGCAGCCTGGGAAATCTCTGCCTGCAGCTTTTCTAGCTGTGCCTGAGAAGGAAAATAGAACAGAAGGGTCATTCTGAAACAGCAGAACTTCAGCTGAACACAAATCACCTGCTGATTTATCTGGGTTCTCAAACAATCTGAAACAGACTGCGAGAGAAACCACACAGCACGTGATGGCAAGGGGAAGCTCCCAAGCCTGCCAAAACTCTGCTCTTATTCCTGAGCCTTTCAGCACCATGGAACATTCCCAAAGGAATATCTCCCTCTAGGGACCGTATCCCTGGACTTTTTCTCTCCCCTTCTCCCCAAGAACTTGGAGCATTTTAACAAAATTCCTTTGTATCTCCACTTCTGAGTTGATCACTCAGCCAGACAGAAATCTGTTCTCTTGGGAACTTCCAATGTTTTGTCAAGAAAAAGAGATTTTGCCCTTCAAGAGGTGAAGGCAGTGGTGAGAAAACCCTTTACACACACAAGTGCTAACTTGGGCACACACCATGCCAACAAAACCAGGGTTTTTAAGAAAAAGTTTCAGGTGATTTGACCAGAAAACTTCTGAATCCAAGCCACCCTAGGTCCCTTCCCAGCCCAGGAGAGGAGAATCTCCTCCTATCCATGCTGTCATTAGGACAAGACCTCTGATACCTTTGTTCGCAACCTCTGGGCGATTTTTTCAAATTTGCCTTTTTCATGGAACTTAAAGGTGCGTTTCTGCCGCTGGGCCGGGGTTATGGAGACCCGGGGGTCAAAGTATGTGTTTGACTCCATGTCTTCTGAGGGCTTTTCCTTAAGCTGCTGCTTGAACTGCTCTCTCTTCACCGCTCGGATGTTGGCCTTGAGGGTGGGCATGCGGTGGGTCAGCTCGATCTCCTTCCCGCTGGCATCCACAGTCCGGCCCTGCTCATCCAAGATCAGAGGCGTCGGCTTGGTCTGATCCTTCAGCTCCACTTTCCTGGGGGCAGGACAAGATATGTTCTATTCAAATGTGAATACGGCACTAATTGAAGGGAAACTTCAGCTTATTTCCACTGTTTCCATATTTTTACAGCTCGTCTGTATTGCCAGAAGATTCGAATCTTGTGTGCGCAATTAGAGAATCTTGGCTAAGAGAGGAGGAACCTCCAATTCACCTATTTTAATATAAAATTTGTTCCTTCAGCAGCAGTTAAAGCCATTCAGGGACCCAGCAGCACTGGAGAAACCTTTGGCCAGCCCCTGCCCAGCATTTTGGGTTCATCCCACCAGGACTGGGTACTCACGGCGGCGCGATGCCCATGGCATGCAGGTTGGCCAGCCCCACCATGTTGGCGTTGCCAATGAGCCCCGGTTTCAGGGCCAGCTGAGCCTGGATGCGGGCCTGCAGCTCTGCAGCTTTCCTGGCCTTCTCGATGGCATCGTTCATGAAGGTGGCTGCCTGCGAGGGCTGGATCGTGTTGCCGATGGGGAGCCGCTCCGATTGGGACGAAGAAGAAATTTTGGGCTGTTGACAGAGAAGGAAGTTTTGTTCCACGCCCGTTCCAGCAGACCCAGGCCAACACATCACAGTTGAAACAGGGGCCAGGGATGTGTGGGATTTGCCCTTTGCCTGCAGCAGATACCTGTGGTGTTGGAGGACTGATGAAACTCAGCTGCTTTTTCCTCTCTTCAATCTGCCGGGTGGCTGCCTCCATCATCTGTTTGATCTGCGGGAACACAGACAGTGAGTTTTTTTTTGCCACTGGGATACAAGTTAGGATAAACTCTACACCATGTGGGGACACAGCCCAGCTAGACTGACCTGGAGCTTAGTCAGCATCCCTGGGCTTTCTGATGGTGGGCCTGGAATGACTTCAGGCTCATCCTCAACCTCCTCGAACCGCGGGATGCGCCGTTTCTTGACACCAGAGGATTCCTTGGACACCTCAGAGTCATCACCAAACACATCCTGATGTAAAGAAAGAGCAGAAAGCTGTGGTTAGAACAGAGTGCTCTCTTCTCAGATCAGGATTTGAGAAGAGAAACCACCAGCATGTCTCAGCTCCAGCTCTGTAACGCAGAATTCCAGGGCGGCACGTGCAGGCTGAGCCCACGCTGAGCCTGGGCCCTGGTCCCCCACCAGAGAAACACCAATGACGTCCATGCAAGAGCGTGGAGGACAGGAGACATCACAGGGATGAGCCTGCCTAACAGCACCACTCAGCTGCTCAGAAAGGGGGACTGGCATTGAGGAGATGGACGTTCTCAGCGACATGGAAAGACAGAAAAAGCCTGCCCAGAGCTGATCTGATTGGGATAAAAACATTTGCACGTCTTCCATCAACTTGAGAGGGTTTGGTGAAGGAATCTGCGCTGTCCTACCAAGCAGTCCTCCCAAAAGGAGGATGTGGCCCTGGACCCACAGGGAGTGTCAGGACACCTGCAGCATTCCCTCACACTCCAGCCCAGATCCAAGGCCAGAGCCACTCCATCCACAGAAGCACAGCTCAGAGAGCACACGGAGCAATGGCCCCGCTGACGGGCTTTCAGCAGCCTCAGGTCACCCAACAAAAGGCACTGCACATTTTCCAGAGAGCTCTGGTCAGGCCCAGCCCAGCACCTGTGGCCGTGGGTTCCATCATCAGTGCCTGCTTTGTGTGTGGAAAGCTGGATCTGTCCGTGCCGTGGGTTACTGTAGTGTGTGTGTCAAGGTGTTATTTGAAAAGAAAATATACACACCGGTTGGGAGCGTTAGTTGCAATCCCTTCTTCACTACAACGGTTCATATCCTACAAGGACACTTCCTCAGCCACACAGGTACTTCTTGGAAAACCTACAAGTTCAAGAGAAAGGACTTGCCCATAGTATAAAGTGTGGAAACTTTACGTTCAGTTCCTGACCTTCCCAAGCCATGACCTACCCCAGAGTGAACCAAGGAGCGGGAAGCGGCCCTGGCAATCGTCCCTGCCCAACGTTGTGGGATCTACAGGTGCCAGGAGAAATCCCTCTCCACAGCCTGTGCTGGGGCAGGGTCAGTCAGTCTGCACGTGCTGCCATGGCCTGACCACCTCAGAGACCGGTCTGTGTTCCTGCAGGGTCCAGGCAGACCCAGAGCGTGGATGGAGAAGTTCCAAGAAATGTGATTCCAGAGAGAAGAGCAAGGATTTGGCAGGAGGAATGCCTCTCTCCATGCCAGAAGCCAAGAGAAGAAGGATCAGTTTCTGCTGTTGCTGCCTAGCCCAACTTCTGGCTCAGCCAGGAACACCAGCAGTGTTCAGGCCAGACATTCCTGTGGCTTCATTGGGGAAGGGTCCCCTGCTGCACCCCCAGCCCTGCTCCTGCTGCCATCACAGATCCCTCTGGCAGCACTTGCTCTCCAGCCACCCCAGCAGGCTGTCACACACTCCTGCCATCATCAAGTGATGGTACTGCCAATGTCCCCACCTCTGCCATGCCCCTGAGCAGGCCCAGGGGAGCACTTGGACCTCCAGCCTTGCTCGACCTTTACATTCCCACAGCCCCAGGGACCAGCCTGGCACCCACTGCCATGGAGGGAAGAACACGAGTTCCTAGAGGAAAACAGGGAGTGGAGGCAGCTTGTCTCAGCACTCCCAAAGAGATCCAGATCCTGAACAGGACTGCTCTGGCTCACCGAGGTTCAGTGCTGACTCCAAGTGTTGGGGAAACCCAGACTGCCATAAAATAGGAACCTCAGGAAGGGTGAAAGGAAAATCACTGTGAATAGGAGCAGCACGGAGAGGGCCTGTCAGACTTGGCAGAGTGATGGGAAAATGCAATTCTACGAGATGGTGAGAAAAGTCCTCAAGAGAAGAAAGGAAGTGAAAACAGCTTTTGATGCACAAGCCTTCCACCATCCCAGGCAAGGGAGAAACACCAGAGCAACGGAATCCCAGCTGGAATCAATCCTGTGCTAGGACAGGAGTTGCCAAAAATCACCTATTGTTGATTCTGGGTGGAGAAGGAGAATGAAAACCCACCAGATCATCCACCACAGAGCCCCACGTGCTGCGTCGGGGCACAGGGAGCCATGGGAAGTCACTGGGAACAGCTCTCCCAGGCTCCAAATAAAAATACAAGCACAAGGAGCACCGAGGAGAAGGGAGATGGATCCCCATGGATTCACTGCACCAGCCTAACAGAAAGCCAAAGCCAGGCTTCCACCCTGGCTTTGGGAAAGAGAACCACAAGGTAAAGGCTCCCACACTTCACCATGGAGAGGAGTCGTTTCTCTTGAACCTTCTGAGCTGTACCTATCTGGAAGAGGAGAGTGTGCCAGAGCACCAGTGCTGCCTCCAGGCCACCCAACCACAGGAAGAAACCAATCAATAATAATCAATAATCAATAATCACCTTTAGCTCCCGCTTCCTGTTCCGGTCACTGTTGGATTTGGAGTGCCGGGAGCTTCGTCCTTCCTCCACTGCCTCAAAGAGCTTGTCCACAAATCGCAGGGTGGAGTCATCCAGGAAGGGTTTAAGGTGGTCTGGAAAAGAGGAAAATCCCATCAGTGCAGAATTCTGAGCTCGAGGATGGAGAATCCACAGAGATTCCTTGGAAGATGTAAACCATTTCAATTTAAGTGTGATTTACAAACACAGAGAGGCCTCTGAGGCTCTGCAAGCCTCTGGGAGCTGTGGATTGTGTTGCCAGGAGCTTTAAACTAAGGGATTAAGGCAGTCCACACAGAAGCAAAGCAGGGCTGTAACAGGCAAAAAAGCACCCTAGTTAAATCACCATTTCCAGTTCCTTGAATAAGGAATTAGTTTATAATTATCAGACTTTGTAATGCATCCCAAGGCTTCACATTGCATCTGATCTGATGGATTTGCCCATCCTCACCTCATGGAGGCCGAGAGAATTGCCCTGTGCTGTCACTGTCCCAATGAACAAAGACTCCAATTCATCAGAAGGCAAAGAAGGCTACTTTTAATTAAATTCCCAGTAGTCTATGTAGAACCTTGGGCTACTGCCAAAAGTTGATTGGCTAACAGCAATAACACCCCTCTATTACCATAGGTGAAATGAAACCAACAACATGGAAGGTGCTCACGAAAAACAGTGCAAGAAAAAAAAACATCACCTGTTGTTTTGAGAGAGAACATACTTACAAAGACTTATTTATATAATTTTTGGAGAAAGGGAAAAGTTTTTCTCTTGGGAAGCAGTTAGCAGGCCCGCTGCTAGAATTTCTCACAGACACAGATTCTCAGCTCCACGCTTTGCCTCTGCCCCTCCACCCTGGCGAGCTTTGGGCTGTTTTACAAACCCAGCTCTGGACGTACCGGCCGCTTTCTTCTTGTCCATGCCCTTGCCCACGCAGTTGAGCGCCGCCGTGACCACGGTGGGCTCCGAGAAGCCCAGCACGCGCTTCACCGTCTTCTCGATCCATGGCTTCAGCTCGTCCAGCTCCCGCTTGGACAGCGACATCTCTGCCCGGCCTGCAGGGAGCAACAGCACCTGAAACAGGCTCCTGGGGTGGCCTCACCTCGGTGCTTTTCTCCCTCCACGGCTAGGAAAAGCTCCTGTGGGCGGGATTGTTTTTAAAGCCACGAGGAGGGAGGTTCTGACCCCACAGGATCTGCTGTGTCCCTCAGGGATCTCACAGAGATGGCCGGCAGCGCTCCTGTGCTTCCAAAAACACACAGGAATGTCTGTTCTCAGGCTCCTCCTGAGCTCCCCAGGTCTCTCCGTGCTGCCAGCCCAGTGACAAAGGTCTCTGAGCCCCCCAAATCCCTCCGTGGGGTTGCTCCACGGTTTGGAGATGCACTGTGAGTGGAACACGTGGGACAGGAGAACCTCTCCTTGCTCTCCCAGACCCACAAAACAACCTGAGCCCCTTCCCCAAGGTGCAGCCCCAAACCTGGGCTGTTTCCTGGCACTCACATCCTGCAGCACTCACACGGGAGGCGCCGGGTGCAACTGCTTTTAACTGGCTCCAGGCCCTAATCAGATCTGGGAAAATCTCCTTAGGGCTGAGCTCGACCACGGCGCTCCCCGAGGGCCACGGCACCAGGGTGGGGCTGTGGGAATGGACACCTGGCAGGGCTGTCCTTCCTGGAGCTGGGAATAGGGTCCTGGGGTTCAGTTATCCCTCTTGGAGCTGGGAGTGGGGTCCTGGGGTTCAGTCCTAACACAGGGCCCCTGATTTCAGGTCCCTGAGGAGCTCCGGGAGGTGACTGCTGCTTCCTGCAGGGCCCGGGCTCCCTCCAGAGCCTGGAAACCTCTGCAGGTTCTGCTTTTCCTGGCACTTTCATTAGAGACAGAGCCCAAACCCGGATCCTGGCGTTTCCCCCGCGAGTTCTGACCCTGCACAGGCTAAGGACAAGCAGAACTAACGAATCACCAGCTCTGAGCACATCCGTAAAAAACCACAAAACTCGTGTAATTAGAGCCGCTTCAGGCTCCACCCGATCCGAGAGCTCCAGCAAGAGCTGCCGGGCAAGCAGCAGCCCCACGGCTGGTTCCATGTGACACCGGGAGAGCGGAGCCACCGCGGGGAGCAGCTGCAGCAGCCACAACCCCCGGAACCCACACCAGATCAATGAACGGCTCCGAGCACCGCCCGACCGCGCCGGGGCTCCGCCGCCTGCTTCGGCCTCACACGGACGGACAGACGGACGGACAAACGGAGCTCGGAGACACGGGGCTCCCGCCTACCCCGGTCCCGCGCACCCCAGCGGCCCCGTAGGGCCCAGCATCCCCGCCACCGCGGAGCTCCGCCCGGGGCCGGGCCCGGCCCCCTCAGCGCGGCGCGCCGGGAGAGCGGCTCCGCGCAGGCCGGGCCCGGGGCCACCTCCGCCAGCGCTTCCCTC
The DNA here is from genome assembly GCA_013397155.1 of Irena cyanogastra. Taxonomy (NCBI): domain Eukaryota; kingdom Metazoa; phylum Chordata; class Aves; order Passeriformes; family Irenidae; genus Irena; species Irena cyanogastra. The sequence goes on from VWZV01010971.1 coordinate 59,440, forward strand.
CCTCTCGGCAGCCCGCCCGCTTTCCCCCCTTGCCTCCCCGCTCTGCGGGGCGAGTCTGTTTTCCTCACCGGCCCCCTTCCCTCACGCCGCTCCCGGTCCCGGCCCGGCGGCCCCTGACGGTGACGGCGCGTCGGGGCGGAAGCGGAAACGGGCGCGCGGCGCGTGCGCGCGGGAGGCGCCGGGAAGGAGGGGCGAACCCCGGCAAGGGGAGAGGGCGTGGCCCGGCGCGCTCAGCCCCACCCCTTAGCCCCGCCCACTTCCCCTCACACCGTCATTAACCAAACTCAATTAACGGGGATCAGAGCCAGAGGGTTTTTATTGGGGCCGGCTCCCCCTCAGCAGCCCAGCCACGGGTCCTGGCGGCTGCTCCGCGCCAGGAAGGCGATCCTGCGCGCCATCTCGGCGCAGTACACCCGCCGGCACGCCTCGAACGCCCGCCGCCGCCGCGCCCGGCTCGGCTTCTCGTAGTACCGGGAGCGCCGCACCGCGTCGGCCACGCCGTCCTGCGTCAGGATCCTGCGGGAACGGAGAGAGCGGTGACAGCGGCAGGGAAGGGGCTGGGATGAGCGAGGAACAGCTGCCAACCCCGGGCACGGCTCGGTCCCCATGCGGGCCCTCAGCTCGTTCTCCTCGAGGAGGGGAAGGAATTCCCCCGGAGCTTCACTGAAGGTGGGACCGACGAAGGCGTGCGAGCGCAGAGCTCAGCGGTGGCGCCGCCTCCTCCTGCGCTGAGCTGTTCCTTTATTTATTTCACTCCGCTCACACCCGCAGCCGAGGGGGCGGCGGGACGTGGAGCTCATGGAAAAAGCCCGGCGTGACCCTCCCGTCAGTTTATGCTCAAGAAATATTGGTTCTAAACCCAGTACATGAAGAAATTTGGGCTCCTCCGGGCCCAAACCCGACTCCCGGCCGGGCTCGGAGCCCTGCCCCGCGGTTCCCCCGATCCTCACCTGTTCAGGACGCCGTACGCCGCCTCCACGTTGCCGTTCTGCACCATCACCGTGCGGCCCACGAAGCGCAGGTGGTTTGCCATGGCCGCGCTGCTGCGGGACGGGCCGGCTGGGATCGGGCGGCCCCGAGGAGCCACTCCCTCCTCCCCCCGCCCCGGGACACGGCAGGGAACCCCGGGTACAGAGCGGGGCCGGTCCCTCCCGCCCCTCTCCCGGGAACGGCACTACTCCCGCCCCGTGTCTCCCCCCACTCCCGCTGGCCCCGGTCAGGCCGCTCCCGGTAGGGCCCCGCCGAAGGATCCCGGTGCCGGTCCCGCTCCTCTCCCCAACTGACCCCGGAGAAGCCGCGGCCGCTCCGCGCCCGCACTGGAAGCGGCTGAAGGCGTGACTTCCGTTGGGAGGGACTTCCGGTACCGGGGAACTTCCGGGGCAGCGGCACCGCGGGGACGCGCGGGTCCCGGGGCTCTCCCTCCCGTAGCCGGGACTGGAGGCACCGCGGGCTCTCGGGGTCCCACAGCGCAGGGGCACCAAGGGGCCCTGAACCTCCCCGGGCACCGGAACGCACTCCCCGCCCTGCCACGGCACAGAGGACACGACACCGGCTGGCCCCGGCCGCTCCCGCGGCGTTTATTGCTTCCAGCAGGGCCGGCTGCGGGCCCTCTCCGCTCGGGGGGCCCGCCACGCTCACCTCCAGCCACCCCGCGCCACGGGGGAAGGCACAGGCCCGGGAGGGCCCGGCCCCCGCGGGGAGGCGGCTCCGCTCCGGCCAAGGCACGCGGCCGCCCCGGGCTCGGGGCTTCTAGGGGGGTTCGGGCCCCCCCTCCCCGGTCAGTCCCGCCCGCCCGCGGGTCTCACTGACCACCGGTAAAAAAAAAAAATCAAAAAAGGCAAAACCAAGAAATGNCCAGCGGCCGGATGAAGCCCCGGAGCTCCCGGCACTGCCGGGAAGGGGAGGAGGGGGTGACTGGGCTGCACCCAGACTGGGGAGGGGGGCTCGTGCACCCCCTCACCCCCTCAAACCCCCCTTACCGCCCGCTCATCCCCACTCACCCGTTTCAGGTGGGGAAACTGAGGCAGACTCAGGGTTTTTAGGGGACCAAGCCCTCCCCCACCTCCCATCTTTGGGGGAGCCCCTTGGTTTTCTGCCAAAACCTCACCTTTTGGGCAAAGAGGCGATCGCCATCGCTGGCAGGGACATCCACATCCCCCCCCTCCCCTTTCCGCGGCCGCTTCCCCCCGCGGGGTGACGGTGGCGATTCGGGGGGTGCTCGGTCCAGCCCCCCCGGGCGCTTGCGGCTGCGCTCGGGTTTTGGGGGGCTCCGGGGGGAGCTGCCGGCCTCGGCCTCGCTGTCAGAGGCGGGGGGGCCGCAGGAGCAGNCGCAGGAGCGGGCGCGGGCGGGGGGCTCCAGGGCGGCGGTGGCCCCCCCGGGGGAGCCTGTCCCTGCGTTCAGCTCCAGCGGGGTCACCCAGGCGAGGCTGTCTGGCGGAGGGAGAGAAACACGGGGGGGACATCGGACAAAAATGGAAGACGAGGAACTCCCGTGGGGGTGTTATCCCATACCCCCAGTGCCGCCTCACATGCCCCGGGGGAGCAGAACTGGGGGAGTGCAGGGACCCACCTGGCACTGGGACCCTTCACCCGGGATACCCCCAGCCCGGGGACACCCCCGGTCCCGGGACCCCCGCACCAGCTCCCGTCACTCCATCACCTGCCGCCCCCTCCCCAGGACTGAGTTCCGCCCTGCAGGAGCCTCACTCGTGATCGGGACCTTTCCCCCCGCGCGCTGGGACCCCCAGGACCTCCCCACCCAGCCCCGCAGCCCCGTCACCGGGCCCGCTCCCGGTCACCCCGGATCCCACCTGCTCCCGGCTGCACCTGCGTTGGTGCGGCTGTCCGTGTCCCAGCGCCTGTCCCCCGGTGCCGGTGTCGCTGTTCCCGTCCCTGACCCAGTGCCGGTATCACTGCTCCAGTATCACCGTCCCCGTTGCTGTGCCGGTATCAATGTCCCGATGCCGTTGCTGGTATCGCTGTCCCCGTTTCCCGTGCCGGTGTCAGTGTCCCCGAGCAGGTGCCGCTGTGGCCGTGCCGGTGTCCCCGTGCCGGTCCCGCTGTTCCGGTGTCCCGGTCTCTCTGTCCCCGGTCCCGGTGCCGGTCCCGCCCCGCCTGCGGCGGCCCCANCGGCCCCACGCGGACACGTGCGCGGCCGCACGTGCCTCCGGCCGGGTCCCGCCCCGCCTCGCTCCCATTGGTTGCTGCTCCACAGGAGTCCCCGCCCCCTCTTTCCTACTGGCTCGTTGCCGCTGCCCGGCGTTGATTGGCCGGAGGGCGGGGCTCTGGCCACGCCCCCCTGCTCGGTGATTCGGGGCACGCGGCGCCAGGCAGCGCCCCCCGGCGGGTC
>VWZV01010974.1:0-25329 GCA_013397155.1 Irena cyanogastra
ACCAAAAAACAAACAAAAAAGAAGACGTTATTTTGTCACTAGAGATTAAAGCATGTCTACTTTCTGATTCTTATTTGCATGAATCAGAGAATCATAGAATACGAGGCTGAAAGGGGACATCAAGGACCACCTGCTCCAACCTTTCTTAGCAAAAGCACTGAAAATCAAACAGGTTATAGCTTGCAGAGCTCTAGCAACTCTAGGGAAAAAAAATTACTCAAAGAAACAACTGGAATTCTGAAACACTTTGAGAATGCACAAGAATCCATTTAAGACAACATACTGGTGCTATGAAGGGAAACCAAATGGCCTCAATCTCAGCAACTTTATCACCAAACAGATGGAAAACCTCAGAGCTAGCAATACAAAACAGTAATTTCTTGTTTCAAATACATGAACTTTGAAATATATGAGTTGCCAAAAAACGACAACTGCAGGAAATAGGTGACCTTTTAACAATAACCATTGATTCTAGAGTATTTTGAAATGGGTCAAAATTGGGTAAACTAACTGAAAAAATTAAATCCTATCTTTCAAAACCCACAGGGGATTTACTAAAAACCCAGGAATTTACTGAACATTTAACACTCACAAACATCCAAAAAAGCTCAGTTGAAATCCAGGATTAGTACATTTGTACATATTGATGTTTTTTAGGTCAATTATATGAATATCACTTTAACCATAATATATATATATATATCATTTTCATCAAAATAGTGATCTTATAGGCAGTATAATGAAGTGATCTTATATAACTGAACTTTCAAAAATCTTCCTTTCCCCCCAACAAATGTAGGGAAATTCCTGACATGTATAAAGCAATTTTTCCACTTAAATGACAATTCTCAGACCCAACTTACTTCTTTGTAGCCGAAAATTATACGCCCATCATTGAGAAGGGTGGCCTGAAAAGTGAAACTCCCCAGGTTGTAATTATCTTGTAGATGTACATGGTCCCACTGGACAACTAGTGCTGTGCCTGTGAACCCCAGAGTGGGGGTAGAGAGGCAAAGGGAAGAAAAAAATGTGAGAGATATATTAACTGACTGTAGGAAAGGTACTTCACTGCAGTTACTTGAAACAAGAACAGTGATTTGTCTCTTTCTAGCAACTTTCAGCTCCATGCCTTGAAATGACAAAGATATTACAAACACAAGTTGAAACTGAAATTCTCTTAAATGTAGACACCACAGTGCCACACAAGCATCTCAACTACTGCTAAAGCAAGAGTGGTCAAATAACTTGTTTGAAATTGCAAAAGAAAATCAACTAAAGGTAGAATCCAGTAGTTCAGGTGTGCTGCCATTACCACTTCTCTGCAGTGGCATTCTTTACACTCTATACATAAATCCTGATGACTTTGAAATGTGAAGTGCTAATAGCATTCCCTGCTTAGTAGAAGTTATCATTTCAAGAATTCAGATTCTTCCATTAACTGTGCATTAATTAAATAACTATTTTTTTCCTGCATGGTGCAAGCCCTTGCTGAGGTTCTGCAAATTGAAAAATGTTAGGTGTTGGCAATAAATAAATGTAGCATAAATCAAACTCACTGAGAATTCATAGACAGGGTAAATATTGAGTCTGGTATGCAGAGATTCAGTTGCAAGAGCCTTGTTAATATTCACGGGAGTTCACTGGCTGAAGATGCACTTACCACACTAAAATATTTCTCAAGCAACTTGCATACCTGTGAGCATGTTGTACAGATGTTGAGACATTTATCACCAAAACTGTGTTTACTGAAAATAACATTTTCATCTTTACATGCCTTCCTCAAACACTTCTCTTTTTGGAAGTAATGGCAGTTGTGTGCTTTGATTCAGACTTTAATTTCCTTTCTTCCTAGAATGTTCATAATGGGTCAGTACATACTCAGCTCAATGTATTTTTGATATATCCTTGAAAAATCTTTTGTTACAGATCTGTGCTGCAACTGTCATGAACACGTCTTGACAGGGGTTGTTATGAAACTATGAGCATGCAAAATTTGAGTCCACACTGCACCAAGTCCAACACATTATTGTCCTTTGTGTCTTTCTATATAGTAGATATTCATTAATTGCACACACAGCACATACTTCCTCTGTGACCACATTCATTAACTACTTTCTGAATATTTATTTGATTGCATTAAATTTTGTTTTAAATGTAAATTAGCTTCTAAAGTTATTAGAGCAAATTAGCCAGAATTTCTCCTAGTCAGTCACTGAGTACTTCAGATCTACGTGCACCTCAGAACCCCAAGCTAAAATGGAAATCAGCTGCCACCTAAACTGTCATTTCATTCCAGAGGCTTTTATGCAGATTTGTGAGTACCTAATTTCCTTGCAGTTAGCTCCATCAGTGAGACTTTGATGGATCCCCACACTCTGTGTTTGTCCACTACAGATGCTGCTTTATGGTAGAGCACTTACTCATGGGGACAAAGCATGGATGAGTCAGAAGTAAGGGGCTGAAGAAACAATCTGCTCAGTTCCTTTTTACTTGTGTTAAGATAGAAAATTCTTTGTCCTAAAGCCTATGGAGCTCAAAAGATGACGCATTACACATGAAGAAGAACCCAAAATCTCAAAGAGCTGTTCAACCTTGTAACGAAAGCCATGTGATATAGCCTGGTACACCTGGTGTGAAGACTGGAAGTCAGCGCCATAATGAGAATTAGCAACATCTTCTCCAGAGTCCTCAGATTCTTCAAGTAAAGATGACAAATCTCTGGCCACACGTTAAATAATTTACAACGTGAAAATTATATCTTCTTCTGTTTCAAAATTCTTCATGGAAGGAGTAGGATTTTCTCATGTAAGCATTTTATTGGATTTTTAACAAACAAACATTGTAATGACTAGATTGTAAGGAAAGGTTATGACTAGATTTAAAAGGTATAGAATACATTTTGATAACTGATCTAATGAATAAAAAGTCCTGTTGCAAATATGAAATGGTTTTGAACCTGCTGGCAATTTTCGTTTAAATTCACTGTAAATAAACATATGCAAAATAGCACAGATGTATCCAGGACAATTTAGAAGTCATTGATGTCATGATATTAATTCATAATACTAAACTCTCTAAGTTTTAACTGTCACTGTAGTTGATCACTAAAGGCCTGAGGTAAAGCACCAGATACCTTTTAATCATGTATCTAAAATATTGATTACAACTGACTTCAAGAGAAAAATATCCACACATTCAGGGGCTTTGAAACTTCTCACAGAGTTTCAAGTACAACACTGCAGCTTGCTTTTTCCTCTTTCAATCTTTTTTACAAGGAACTGCTGAGAACTCGTGGTGTAGATGAGTGTATTGGATTCCAATTCTGGGACTCCATGAACACTTAGTCATTGACAGGTTTATTAACCTTATCCCTGCCCTGCTTCTGTGTATTCTTGCTACTGCACTCCACAAATGCTATTTTCATTTTAGGTAGTGGACAGATGGTATCCACTATATATACTTTGAAGTAATAGGAATTTACACTGTTATATAAGACAGATTTTCCCTTTTAAAACTGATAAAATGCATTGCTAGTTTGAATTTATGTACTTCAGCATCCAGATGATATCTGCTCAATTAAGAAAAGGCATTAAAGATTCTTTACTGATTCTTTTAGAGGCTCTATACAGCCTCTAAGTTAAAAACAAAAAAAAACCCAAAAGAACTTTTAAAAATCCTCAATGCTTCCTTCAGAAATAGTTATTTAGGAAAATAAGAAGAGCCAAGGGATACAGACACACTTATTTATCAATGACTGCTACATACCATTATCAAAGTATCTGACTGTTGAATTTCTTGACACACTGGGGTCAAAATTTGCCATTAAGGGTGCAATATATTGAGTAGCTGTTAGCATTCGATGCACAACTTCTCCAGTATATATGAAACCTATAATAAAGAAAAATTGAGACCATTTCAGTTAATTCTGAAAAGATTTAATAGAATGGCAGGTTGAATTAGGCATTGCCAGAGCATTAAAGAGTCATCTGAGAGAAATTAATCCCACCACAAATTTTATAGTGAATTAAATAAGAGCTAAAATTTCGGAAAAACATCTGTGATGGTTGCCAGAAAAACAAGATCCAAAATGAATAATGGAACAAATAGTTCAAGAAGGTTTTTTACAGAAATAAAAACAGTGAAAGCTCAAGGAAGAATAATTCCAGTTAAGGGCAAAATGCAAGCATGTGGCATTATGAAAATAAGCCATTTACCTCCATTTACCAGGCATATTCCATAGTGCTTCCTTCCGTACATTCAAAAAATCTGCAGTTTGTTTTGCTTATGCAATTTTTGACCTCTTTTAAAGTTAGTCTAACCCTTTTTCATATTTCTAGAGACACAGAATAAGGGATTATTTCAGATGAGAGGTGACAACCTTTAAAAAAGAAGTCAGATGAAAAGTGGAACAGATAGGACTTTTTCAGGTTTATAAGCCAAGTAACATTTCCACAACATTCTCTGCCACGTCAGGACTCACTAGTCTGTCCTACTCATCTCTGAACTGACCGTAGTCCTCAGATCAATGGTGGCCTTCTTTCATCTGAAGTGCTCTTCCAAAACCTCTTACTGGTTTGGAATTGGAGTCCTTCCTTTGAAAGAAGACCAATCATCTATGGTGAATACAGTAATCCTGCAGTTTTCTTCAAAGCAAACATCAGTGTATTTTAATGGCAAGAACCTCCTTCTATTTTAAACAATAAATGGTCTACAAATAAACCTGCTGTTTAGGTTTGCCAACTCCACTTCAACTGGCTAATGGAACTAATTATTTTAAGTGCCCAAAATGAAAGCTTGACTTAAAAACTCCCATTGCCCTAGAATGAGTCTTTTTGCTAGCCCTTGCCTTTAAGTTAATTTGAGCTACAGGCAGATCTTTGAAACTGATGTTTGCATATTACCTCTCCTCCTGGTGTTTACCAGATGGTGTCTTATGATGTTTTTCCTTTTTCTACTCCTATTGATCCAGTGAAGTATACTCCAAAAGCAAACATCTCAACAACAAGAATAATATTAGAGCTGAATTTTTTTCTAACAGGAAAAATATTATTAGAAAGACATATCAAAGAAATATAATTATTTACTGGAAAATTATAGCATTATTTTCAACACTAATTATGCTGGTTCATGTTTCCTTTTCCATCTTCAGTCATATTGAGAGACTCTCTTCCTCTAAAAAACCTTTCACTGCCAAGGCCAAGAGTTCCTTTCTTCTTACATCTAGCATCATGGCAATACAACATATGATGAAGGAGCCTTTAAATCTAACTCTAAAACATGATTGTGAAATTCCAGAACCAAACATGAACCTGATCAAAACCGCTGTTAATGTATAGTATTAAAAACTATTAGTGTGCAACCTCACTTTCTTAACAATATCTCCATCCTAACCAGTGTGAGATGAGAGGGTTCATTAACAGATTTGTTCGATATGATATAGGAAATCTCTGAGTGCATGAAAAAGAAAGTTTCTGGAGTGCTTTAGGCATCCTTCTACTCCTGTACTCTCCTGAAATACACAGTTAAATGCTTGACAACTGCTCATGGAACTAGTTCTAGAAGTCATAAGATGCTGTATGCAAACAGATAAACAAGGTGGTTCCCTGGAGTAACTCTCCTGCATGGCTGCTTATAGAGAACATCTTGTTCTGTGAAGTCAGCTCATATGGTGGTGATAGGGGACCTAAGAAAAAGTCAAGTGTGGGGAAAATACGACAAAAGATTCAGTTGCAAAGATTTGGCATCTGACAAAAGGGTGAGCTAGGAACTGAGATGTTTTTTCTTCATTTAAAACATATCTATGTGTTCAAAAGATACAGCATTTTAATATCTGGGCACTCCCTAACTAAATTACTAAATTAATTCTTATGATTAAATGAAACCTTTTTCTTTTTTGTAGGGGGCAGAGGGGGAAACTGGGGGGCAGATTTCTCCAGTTTAATATCTAAATACCACTTTTCTCTTTTGGCAGTTGATAGGGAGAGAGAAACACCAGTTTAGAAAGAGAATCTGCCCACATGTATTTACAATCATTTATAAATGTGAGCTTTCAGAATGTACAAGTCTGGCTGATTTTAGTCTATTACTTATTTTAGGATAGCCAACTACCTTGCCAAAGTATAGTCCCTGAAAGGCATTTTCACTATTTCCTGCTTATTATTGTTTGCTTCTAAAATTTCATTCCCATGAAAAATAATCCCTTATGCTTATTTAGACATTTTCAGTATATATTATTACACAGAAGTATATTTCATATTATGTGCTGCTTATTATCCCTGTGGACATGTGCACACATATTTTAACACAGTTGTGGGTAGGTCTATAACCTTGAAATCATCCTTAAAAATATTTTGAGGACAATACAAACAAAACCTTTGAATCCATACTCATACATTAAAATTAGCCTTGACAGTTCAGTACTTATTCATCCCTTGCACAATCATCCTACACTTACACAGTTTCCCTTTCATGCTTTCATTTACAGTATAAATGTCACCCTTATAACTAATAATGAGGCAGATACAATAGGAAAAGAAAGGACCCAATTGTGCTGGAACACTTAACTAAGTAAATCAGCCCAAGTAATTAGTAACCACAAAACGTATTTCGAAGTATTTGCCGGATGCAGCTCTACTATAGACAAAAATGGAAAGCAGGAGGTGGATGATAGCTGGGAAGCAGGCAGGCCTTGCATGAAGATCATTCTAATGAGAACTCCAGTCATGCATCAGAACAACTTGAAAAGGAATACAAAGTCATTTCAAATCATCCCATTCAAAAGATGGAGCCACCATCGACCACAGACATTTTATCATTGCAACTATGACTTAAAAAGAGCAGCAAAAGTAAAATTAACTTATTCTGGAATGGAATTCCGCAGAAAATTGGCTTATGTTATCTGTGACCTAATTTTCTGACAATGCTTAATGCTCATGGTTGATTCATTTAGCCAAGGAAGAATTTTCCAGACCTGCAATTTCCTGAACCACTTAATCTCTCCTTTGTGGGAGGCACTGGTAGAGCTCTTTTCCAAAACTCTCCACAAGCACCAGACCTAGAAGCACAATATGCTCCTAAATACTGTAATGAAGACAAATGGGGAAAAGTGCTCAGCATTTTGTAAGTTTAATATGTACATATAAATGTAACTAAAACTAAGGCTGAACTAATACTAAAACCACTTGTAAATCAAGAAGAGTATACTTCTAGTTCTCACATTGTATAAATTTACACTCACACAAACAGGGAAAAAAATACATATTCTCACTTAAGCATGAAAGCCCAGTCCTACTTGATATAGGACCCTGACGATTTAAAAATGCATTTTATGCCTGAATTTACCTGTTCCAAAATATGCTTATCTGTTGCATGCTAACATACCAAGTTTGCAAAGAAAATTTAATGCAGAAGGTTACAACACTCATCAGATTTCTGTGATTCCCTTTTTTATATTTGTAGTTCTGCACAAACTCAGTATCACTTAGAAAGTTTTTTGCCAATGTTTGCCAACAGAATGACAAAATATAGCTTCAAGGCAGCACAGGCAATGAGTCCTTTGAAGTGTGTCTAAAGAGATGGTAGGATATGGGCTATGCAGACAACAACAAAAAAGAATGATCTAGGTTGATAACCATCTTCTAAGCTGTCTTACAAGCTAACTTGTAAGATAAACCCTTGTCTCTGTGGTGGGTTGACTTTTGCCATCTGCCCCATGTCCACCCAGCTGCACTCTCACAGTCCTTCCTCAACAGGATATGGGGACTAAATAAAGTGAAAAAAATGTGTGTGTCCAGACATAAACAGGGAGAACACTTGCCAATTGCCGTCATGGGCAAGAAAGAACTGACTTGGGGAAAGTTAATTGAATTTGCTGCCAGATTAAATAGGTTTGCATAGTGAGAAAGACAGATTAAAACACCTTCCCTTCCCCCCTCCCTTTTTCCCAGGCTTAGTCAGTGTCACTCCTTTATTCCCAACTCCTCTACCACCTCCTCCCCACTGAGCAGTGCAGGGGCATGGGGAATGTGACTTGTGGTCAGTTCATAACACTTCATCTGTGTCAGTCCTTTTTTCTCTCATTTTTTTCCTAATCCACCATAGATCTTTCCCATGGTCTGCAGTCCTTTAGGGTAAACCTGCTCCATTGTGGGAACTCCACAGCCCAGGGTTCCTCCAGGACATTTTACCTCTCCAGTGTGTGGTCCTCCACAGGCTGCAGTGGATATTTGCTTCAGTGTGGCTCTTCCACAGTCTGTGAGGAAATACCTGCTCCAGCCTGGTTTCCTTTATAGGTGCTTTAGTCCCTGGACAGCCTCCTCCCTCTTCTTTTCTCTCCTTGGCGTTCAAAGTTCTTTTCTCATGCTTTTTGCCTCACTCCTGACACTGAAGTGCAACATTTTTTACCCTTTCTTAAATATGCACCCCTAGAGGTGCCACCAGGGCTCAGCTGTCCCCTGCAGTGGATTTGTCTGTCTGGTAAAGGCCAGTCCCCCACCTCCTTCCTAGAGGCAGTCACCCTACTACCTAAACATTACCATGACCCCTAATACAACTTAAACTCAACTTAGGATTTTGATTGTTTTATATATGTCATATTTGATTTTGTATATCAACTATTTCACCTAATATGCAAAAATAACATTATTTACCTGAATTGCAGGAGTTCCTTATTTCTTGTCAAGAGTTTTAAAAATTTATTTAGTTATAGTTTAGTGATTTTCTAGTAGAAGATAGGTGGAAAGTTGCAGCTTAAAGCAAACAGCACTTAATGTACCAGTCCTACCCTCAGTAATTGTTACCTCTTGCCCAGGCCAGGTTACTCACATATTTTGTCTTCTAAAAAGGAAAAAATGTTCTGGCAAAAAGAAAATGAGAGAGAAAAAGAATCATTGCGTCTGCTGGTGCAAAACAACAGCAGTGAAATAAGTTGATGTACCTTCAAATAGCCATGCCATTGCTATCATAAAGAGCACATAAATTTATAATTGATTGATCCAGAGCTGCAAGTTTTCTCTTTTGTTGAAAGTCCAGGGGCATGTAGGATTTTTTTTGCAATTGTTTTGATTAATGCTGCTGAGATTTTTGACTTGAATTTCATTTTCAGGATGTTTCTTATTTTACATCTCACTGTTTCTGACATACCACATATTTATCTTACATTCCTTCTCTTCAGCAGTAACAGTAAAAACCTGATGAACCTATTCTTATTTCTGGAAATAAACTATACAAGAGACATTTACATCCAATGGAAAGATGGCAAGATATGGGGAAATAAGGAACATCAGGAGTAGTGTTGCTCATGTATTTATTTGGTGAAGCTGAAAAGTATTGCAAAGGTGTATGAAGCATAGCCCACAAAGCTTTGAACTGTATCTTTTTCAACTATGCTGAAATGTGCTTTCCCTGATATTTCTCCACCAACTATTTCTTTATGAAGCAAATTCAAGGACATGTTATGCTATTAAACCCCTAAAATACACTGGAATGCTGAATTCTAGAAATAGATAATGCATTTTACTTTCACGCCTTGTCCTATATAGCCATATTAATTTTTCTTTGATATTTCAGTGAAGTAAGCTTTAAGTAATGTCATTTATCCCCAGATGGCTAATTTATTGTTATGTCTGTAGAAGACTTTTATCATCATTGTAATTGCATGAAGATTACAGTGTAATTAAACAAAAGGATAACAGCAACTCCAGATCCCTCAGACAATCCATGAAAGTTAAATACCTTAACAAGCTTTCAAGATCAGTGTAAAATGAACCAATCTCTCATGCTATTTTATGATTTTTTCCCAGCCTTCTGGGAAAAATGCATTAGAGAGAGATTATACATATTTTTTTGCTTTGCTTTTGCTTGACTAGATTGAATGTCTAACCCATTTCTTCTGGCCTGAAAAGTGGGCTATCTGAAAGCTAAACCCCAGAAGGCACGAGCATAACTGTTATTCTAAATTGCATAACCCCACAAGGCTTTCTTGTGAGTCTGTGCATGAGAGCGAAAAGAAAAGCTACCCACAATTCTCCTACTCTGTACTTCTGTGTTATCTTATGTAGATATTTAAAGGCCAGAAAATTAGTTTTTCACCATTATTTTTCTTGCTGCTTTGTTAATACTTAAAGCAAGCATTATCTGGAAAATTTGGGAACGTGCAATGTATGACATTGAGTAAATGTCAGTAAGTTTTCCAGCTTGCAGTACTTTCCCTGTTATGCACTCTCTTTGGGAAAAGTATGTGATCCAGTGCAATATAATCCATTCTAATTAATATCCTATTCAGTTCAATGAAGGAATTCAGGGAATAATGTATCAGGAAACTCTTCCAGTAGATGTTTTTCTTCTGAATGCCAGGAGACACACCTTGCCAGGAGACTGTTAGATACTATGAGGTAGAACATAGGAGCAAGAGGACTTTTAAGAAAGGACAATGATGGAATGCAAAGAACTTGCAAATGCAATTGTAACTGAAGTATCTGTTCATATACTTTTAATGACTCTAAATTGCAATGCTCTCAACTTTAGGAGAAAGACACCACAATGTTATTTAGAGTCTGATGACTTGTATCTGTTCCTCTCTGATCATAGAAAAAATCTTAGAAAAAATTCTTGGAAAGAGGCACGAAATGCTTTATCTGCTTGGTGAGACACCACCACGTGACAGCTCCCAAGAGCCTCTCAACTTTGGCCAAGCAAAGACCAACACAGCTCCTAGACAGACTGGAACCAGAGGAAAGAGGTTTATCTCTCTTGGGGTGAATATCTTAGCAGCTGTGTCATTGTAGTAACTTTAGTGCTGCTGAATCCTTGGAAGAGGCTTGAATAGAGATGTTAGAGGAAAATCTAATTTGTGGTCTATTTCTGGTGCTTTGCAGTCTATTTCTGCTACTAACTTGTTGGTTAAAACATCTTCATGCCTGAACAGCTCTTGTCACCAAGAAAAAGATTTGGATGGTACTGGATGATTTTTGGATGGTCTTTTAATATTTGTAGACATTTAATATAACGATGGGGGGTGGGTGGGTAGGTTCATGCTTAAATCAAACTGTTGTAATATCAAGACAGATTTTTTAAAATTTTTGCTACTCTCTCTCTCTTATATTGCCACAGACTCTAATAAAAATAACTGTCATAAGCTTTTCTGCTTGCTCTGCTTATTCTCTTTGTTCCAGCTAACTTTCAATGCTATTTCTTACCTGGTAAATCACAGGAAACTTGAATCACACGATACACAGGAATTAAAAAAAGAAAATAAAAGTCTTTCATGTTATGATGAAATCATTGTTCTCCAATGTTCCAAAAAATTCAGTAAGGAAAAGAATAATAGAGTTTAGAAAAATGCTGAATGCCATCAAACTGGGTTGTCATTCATTCTATAGAAGTTTGAAGCAACAAGGTTGCAGAATACAAAAATAAATTTCTCAAATTTTAAAAAACTTGCTTAAAATTTATGCACAACAGAAAGACAGTTTGGTGAATGTCTGGGTTTTTACTGCAATAAATCAATGTTATTTGAAATCTAACTTTGGGAGTTTTATCTAGAGATTAATTCCACACCCATTGGATTATACTATTGCATTGCTTCTATTCATCCTTCATAAACTACTTAAGGTAATCCTGTGTATATAATATTCACATTAATGTAAAACAACAACCCACAGCATGTCAGCAAAGACTGCAGAGGCTAACATGCAGCATTAGAGAAGTTTCAGACACCACTAAATCACATTTCACATCTATGCATAAAAAATTATACTGAAATAGCATATAATGAACGGGTTTTATTCTATTGGGAATTATATAATGGTTTTTATTTTATTGGGAATTTTTCAGAAGGGAATTTAGCTCTGTTCTCCTCTACTGCCAACATCCTGCCACAACTAAGTGCTGTCCAGTGCCTTGCTCTCCCACCACATTTTTTTGTGTTGGACACAGAGTTCAGAGAGGTGAGGCAGCGTGGGTTTGCCTCAAGCCGAACTATTCAGCAGGGAATGTACAGCTCAGAACAGTGAGGTAGAAGCTGGTAAACGTCCATGTACAGCTTGGGCTTCAGCAGAGGCAAGCCGTTTTTGTGTTCTGAAAGAGGTTCTTGTTCATATGTGTTGCTCAATTAAAGGTTATGTCAATATAAGCATATTATCCTGTTCTCTTGTTTAACTCTGCATCCCTCCCAAGGGGACTCTAATGCAGCCACTGTAAGGGAAAAGCAGCTAGCTCTGCCTCTTGCTGTCACTTCAGCCTGATGTGTAGGACTGGATACACCACTCATCAAATTTCACCACCAATTTATTTCTCATCTTAGTGAAATTAATGGCAGACAATACTTTGAATGAGGAACCTCTATCCTGGGTCAAAAGTAAATAAACCCCAAACCAAACCTTTTTGATTAAGATCAGTTTGCTGGTCTGTCTCTGTGCAGGGGACAAATGTGTAGGCAGTGAAGGTGGCAGGCTGATGTGGTGAGGAACAGACAGCAAGCAATAACAACAATATTCAACCAGATTTGTAGCAGACACACTGCATCCTGAAGCTGAGATAACTTTGGTCTTGTCCATTCTTTGCCTCCTTTGTTCACTTGTTACCTCACAATCATTTTGGGCTATGCCCTTCAGTTGTGGAGCTAATCTATGGAAACATCTGGCCTGGAGCAACATGAGCAGAACTAAAAACAGAGAAAAGGCAAAAAATCTAAGTGGGGGAAAACTAGAATATATTAGCCTCAGTGTTTAGAATTTGAGAATTAAATCACATTAGCTTTGGTACCATCAGCAATTCCTTTGTGTTTCCTCTCTTTTGCTACATTAGTTTACATTAAAGCAAATTACCTTACATGAAACCACTGTATTCATCTGTAATTTAAAGCACACAAAAAACTTTCTGCAAATTGGTATGGAAATAGACCAACTTCCCTTCTATAAGAGAAATATTGTCTGTATAAAGCTTTTCTTCATGATCTTTCAGTTTTTATAAAATTTCAGTACTAAAAATCTTCATGGTCATACACAACTTTGTAATACGTGATGGGAATGGGAAGACCAAAATCTGCAGTTAATACAGGAAGATATTCACCCAGATCCAAAAAGATGAAGCTTTCTCTCTAAGCAAGTAACTTAACAGAAGTCCCATAACGATGTCAGGAAAATCTGCACTGTCAAACTGGGTAATTACACTCTCATTTGACATTAATTCTTTTAATTAAAGAAAAAACTTTCCCTTATCTTTCTATTAAAACAGGACCTGTGCTGTATCACAGTTCAAAGTCCAAGGTTTTAATTGTCTGACCAAAAAGAATAAATGACAAAAAAAAATTTCAATACTAGTTTGAACTAAATGATTACAAGTCTGCCATGAGATTTGTAGCCCAGAGCTTCAACTTTGGACAAAAAGACTGAAGTAAAAGTAACATCTTTATAGTTTTTATTTTAAAATTTTGGTTTTTTGTCTGAATAAGCACTCTAAAGGGACGAGTGAAATTATTTCACTTATAGACATAAAAAAATTAAGGAAAAGTCTTTGGTACCATTTCCAGAAGTTTTCAAAATGTGGGTGCTCCTTTAGGAAAAAGCAGTGGTGAGCCTGTTTTGGAGTTGTGCATGCAGAGGTTTAGGAGCACAAGGGAATTGATCCTTCCATCTGAAGATTTTAGACCTGTCATAACCCATCTTTTCCATACAGTCAGAGTGAGGAAATAGGCCATGGCTAGGCTCTGGGTGGCATGTAGCTATGCTGCTCAAAGTTCAGCTTCTCATAGGTCTAAAAAACCATCAGGAGGAAGCTGATTTATGTGCAATCTCTGCAAAGCCCTTTAGTAAATCTAGTTCTGCCTAGTCTCATGGCTGGCTGTAACTGGTTGAAGTGTATTCATCAGTGGAATGCTGTACATGCTGTGATGGATTGCCTGGGCACTTTATTGTACAAAAATGTCAGTCCTGCCAGGGGGGTGCCTTATAGCACTGGGCAGCATGTACTAAACAGAAACATCAAACTGGGTTTATGTTTCTGTGCCTCAGTAAAAATATGTATGAAAACACACGGTTCACGTCTTTTAGACATTTGTAAAAGACTGGAAGGATCATCTTCCATAAATTCAGTATGCATTGGTACATGATCTGAAAGAAATTCTAAATGACTGAGATAGAAAATGTTTTGTGTAAGTATTTTGACCATCACATGATGAGCTAAAATATGACTACTGGAGGAAGAAGCATAAGAACTAAACAGAAAATGTCTTTAGACTAAACTAGACCAAAAATTAATTTGTAAAAAACGGAGGACTTAAGTTACAATGTGGTTCTACATTATGGAAGACATATGATACAATGCACACTTCACTCTGATGATAAATGTTGGTCATTTAATCATATGGTAAGTTACAAGCAGCAGTAGGATATCTGCGGTAAATGCCATATAATCACAGGGTACATAAACAGTGATCCCCGTCTCCCAAGCCAAAGTGCAGGTTACAACATAATTATGTTTAGACTTAGTAAAAGTAATCATCAGATGTGGCTGGATTCTATTTGCCAAGGAAAAGCCATTTAGGGTCTGCCCAAAGAAAACATGTTCATTCCTTTCAACATCAGGAGCTGGTAAAGCATAACTGTAGCCCCATGTCTCATCACCCACCCAAAGATAAAAGTTATATCAGGAAAGCTAGAAGTCTAGTCTTAATGTAGAAAGCCTGAGACAGACATTCGCTGGAATGAGGATAAGGCTGCTTCATCATGTTTGGTGGGAAACGTCTGTCTGCGGCATAAGACACAAAAGGCTGCACTTGGCATCAGATGACAGCTACAGGAGAGTGGTGACAGTTTTTTCCTTGAGCATTTTAACCACTTCCTTTTGAATGAATAACAAAACCGAGAGTATGGATTAAACCACCAAGACGCAAGAAGAAAATCTTGCCTCCCATGAAATCTCAGGAAAAAAAATACAGTCATGCTCACATTCTATTTTTTTTTTTTTTTAAGAAATAAAGTTCCTGAAAGATTAAATTCAGGAAGCATGCACAGACAGGTGCAGAAACACAACTGCTTTCAGCTACCACCTGCACTCATAGTTGTTTTCATTGTTGCAGGTCATGAATGGCAGCAGAGGGAAAATGGAGAAGCTATCAGTTTTTTTACTTTATTCAGTTTGAACAAAATAATGCAGGTTCTATTTATTTCCCTTGAGAGAGTGTAGACATATGGCTTGTCATCCTTCTGTCTGCTGTCATGGCTCCATTAGGGAACTGATTATTACTTTTAGTCTTGCACAAACTTCATAGCCCAGAAAATGCTACTTTCACGAGTTGCCATCAGTACGGCAACTCACATCCCATTTTTGAGGAACATAATTACTTGTTCAGAGTACATGATCTCATTAGGTAAGGTGCATAGACATCTTAACAGAGGAAAAAAAGTATTATTTCACCACAGGATTTGATGACCTTTGTCAAGAAATTAAGAAAAAGGCAGGAAGAAAAGATTTCAAATGACCACCCTGAGTATACACTTTGAGGCACTAAGACAACAAAGAAAATTTTCAAAGGTCAACATCAGTACTATTTATGTTTTGACAATCTGCTCACAAAACTGTGGATCTGTCCTCTCTGATCTGGGGACTCAGTTGCAATGGCCAGTCTTCAGTGATGATTACAATGTTTTAAAATTCACCGTGGACAGGAAAACACATAAAAACAATCATAATTTGTTCTGACCAGAAATGTATTTTGTAAATGTAAGCAAGGAAGAACCAGCTTTTACCCTGCGTTACTAATTGTGCTATGAGTATATGAAAGGCAAGTCATCTCTAGCAGTAACCAAGATTTTGTTACTGAGTCCAAGTAAAGGCCTCCTGAAGTTTGATTCATCTGGAAATGTAAAGAAGGGATAGCTAGTAAAAAGAGTAGTGCAATCCTTTTAGTCACACAAACATTTTATGAGACATTTCAGAAAAGCAGGATCAGGTAAGGGTCAGACTCAGCTTCATCTGTACACTGCAGACATAGGTCAGTCACTACAACAGTGAGTAGTGAAGTTGTAGTGATTCCTGACACTGTTAGAGCACAGCTTCCTGAGCTCAGTGACTGCTGCTGGGGAAGGCAAACCACAAATGACCAAGAGCAGCAGAGTGGCTTTGTTGATATTAACAGACCTACTGTCATGCATCCGGACTTCTTTGTACAATATCAGAGTGAGGTTTTGAAAAACAGAATGTTTTGCAACTTCCTACATCAAGCAAAGTGACAGAAGGAAGACTCTGAGTGTGATATACGCTGGCATACAATGTGATAGAATAATATGTTTTATTGACAGAGAAAATAATGGTTGGGACATGTCTGATCAACAAGACTGATAAATTGAGAAAACCATCAAATCAAAGCCACTATGATCACCCCCACATCTATTACTCAGTGATAATACTGGACTAGAGAGTTGAGGGATATCCTCTCCTGAACTGCACTGGTGCTTGTTGCCTCTTTTGCACTAAGCTATCTGTAGCAGAGGAGGCCAGTTTCTAATTGGTCATGTCAGCTCTTTTCTTCTGGCACCAAAAGCACTGCATAAGATGCAAGTTTAACATAGAATTTAAAGAACATATTATTGTCCCTAGTTTCTCTATTTACTACCCATCCTCCTCAATTTGGAGGTGAACCTTAACTACAACTTCTTACTCTCTGCATAAACTCAGTCCTACAGAATAGACATCTCAAAAGCATCACTCCTGAGGATTTCTGCCAATGTGACTGGTGTGACTTACATCGATTTTATATGTACGTGCTCAACTAAATAACGTAAGATGTCAACTAAGACCAGCAAAGCTCCTAGCACAAGAAAACTTGGTACAGGTGTACCATAGGATGAATGTAATTATACACAGATCCATGTTGTCACTGCTGCTTTTCCTTCTGCAGAAGGTAAAAGCAGAAAGGTAAAAGTGGAAAGAGGACTGCTCCGGTAGTGCCCAAACCCAAGTACCAGTCACCAGAGAACCATGCCTAGTTGCTTTCTCTGAAGCTGTTTGTTAAAATGATGGTGGGTATCAGAAGTGAAAACTTTCCCCTTCCTACCGTTTTGGGGAAACTGCTTTGAAATCTTCATCACTGGACTGCCTTCCCTTTGTGTGCCGTACAGAGGGCTGGCGCAAAAATAAAAGCCCAATAAGAATTTATAATCTTAAAAGTGGTTGTCACCAATCTGTCACTAATGATCTTCATGCCAGCCTTGTTGCTTGCAAGACTAGACTCACACTTTCCCACTGAAATTCAAATTTCAGTTCTTTATCTTGTTTAATAAACCCATCAAGGTGACATAAACTCACATCCTCATACAATGTCACATCTAACCAAAGTGGTCCCCAACCACTTTACCTGCTTTCACATATTTCCTATCAAGGAACAGAAAATTAAGCCAGCAATAATACAAAAAAAAAAAAAGCCTCATCACCCCACTTCACTGAACTGCAGTACAAGCACTTCTGCTATCCCAGAACACTCTTGGCTGTGAAGGCTTATGTCAATTCAAAGGCATCATGAATTCCCAGCCTTCCACAACTTGTTATGATCAATGTCACTTTGAAAATCTCTTGAGCTTTCAATTTCCACTCAAGACTCTTATTGGGCTAGCCTACTCCCTCTCAACCTTCTAAAATTTTTGGCCTAAACTATGTCTAACAATTTTTTTTTACTGCTGAAAATGGAAAGTAAGTGCAAATCTTATAGATTTCACTTATTTTTCATCAGTTCTAGGAAGATGACTTAATCTCCTCTTCCAGAAGTGAAATCATATGCCTAAAAGTCTAAGACAGCTGAAAAACCTTTACAACAATGACTGAAAGATGCTTCTGAAAACAGGAGAGACATAGGTTTTCTTCTCCTTTGCAAGTACACAGAATTCAGTGATGAAGCATGAGAAGGAAATCACATGATATGAAAATTCTGAGCTTGAATGTCTAACATTCAAGGTCATTCAAGATCAATGTGTTCAACATTCATGTTTAGCTTCAAAATAAGCCAGTAAAAAGAAATTAAAATATTATTAAAACAAGATATTTAAAACCACTCAACCAGAAATGCTTCTCTATTGCAGAAAACACTGGTTCTTTAGAAACCATCACCCCACACCTTCTTTCAGCTTTTGAAAACTCCTTAAGCCTTATCAGGTTGAACACAATGGCTTCTAAATTTGATTTAAATGAATTCCAAGCCATTTCTCAAGAGAAAAAAAACCAGACATGTCTCTTTAATTCTTATCACTTAACATAAACTATAGCAAGAGTAGGACCAAGTGCCATTGAAAATACTATTGAAATAAGACTGATGAATTCACAAGATAGAATCACAAAGAGAGAACTCAACTATTCAATTTATGTTAAATATAAAACCTAAATTTTACTGTAGATTTTAAAATACTCAGGAAAATAGTTTTCCATAAAATACATGCACATTATTTACCATGAAGCCTGTGCAAAATCCAGTCATTTTATGACAGAATGTAATGCTTCAGTTATTCTGCAAAAGCTGGAAACACAAACAAATGAAAAGCCCTAAAGGGCTGAATATTCTACCAGTTGCAGAGATGGGTTTACTCATTCAGCAAATTATAAAAGTATCTAAGGGCCTGTGTCTGCAAAGGCTCGAAGGACCCTCAGTACCTACTGAGTTCCGTCAATATTTAGGGTGCTCAGAGTGGACAAAAAGGCTAATGGTTTTGACATGAAGTCCTGTTTTCCACTGACTAATTTTTCTAACAAAGGGAATGCCTATCTCTGTCTCCCACCTCTATCACAGCACTGAAGTAGAATCTCAGCTACCATTCAGCCGTATATGGAATCCGGGTTCAAACCCCTACAACACTTAAGTTGCTACCTTAAAAGATGGCATAGATATCTGGGAACACCAAGTCAGGACCTTCAGCCCTAATGAGATATTCCCACACAGTTCTCTTGGCAGGCAAACATGTCTTGCAGCGCAAGTGGCTGAAGGCCATGGACAGAGTTTCCCATTTTGCTGAACAGACTCATAGAAAAACAGAATCCAGCCATGCCTAGGGACCTATCTGCCTCAGGCTGCTTCCAGACCTTCCATCCAGCCTCAAGAGAAAATTGTATTTGCACCTCTGGCAAATGGAAATCACACATTCACTTAAGCACGAGAGAGGAAATCTTTGCATGCTTGGCACTGGCTGCTCTCAGCATGTTTCCAGATTGCAGAGGGGGAAGGGGCCAGCTCTGAGGAGGGAATCCTACTGAGGAGGCTAAGGGGCTTTCGTCCAAGAAGGCTAAGTTAGGCACTCTGAATTATCTTTTTCATTTCATTGACTACATAAGTAACTATATGCCTTAATTGAAAGTGAGTTCCATCTCTCTTGCCCTGTTTCCTGTTCCATCTTTCCTTCTGTGTTTAGAAAGAGGAAAGATTTCATCGCATAAAGGCTATTGCTTTAAAAATCACAATAACAAAAATAATATTTTGTCCTGTACATTTAATTAAGCATTTATAATGCTCAGATCATATAGCTACTTTTTAGGTAGAAAATATATATTGTAAAACCTTCATTTCTGTCTATATTTCTGTATTATTGCTAGCTAGACAACAACTATAATGCCACTGATATGTTTCTTATTTCTAAGTATTTATTGAAATGAGCAAGCAGAGGATATATTTGAAAGAATAAATACAGAAAATCTGGTAAAGGTGGCAGGCTATTTTTGGCAGAGGGATGGTGCTACCTCTCTTTCTAGAACAAAGATTACAATTTTTTTTTTCCTTATTTCATCTCACTTTCTCAAGTTGTCTATTTTTTTTAATTTTGTACAGATGGCATTTATCATTCTATATGTAGGTTTTAAAGGTTTGTACACTTACTTCTACTACCATTGCTTTGTTTTCTTGTTCTGGTTCTCCTTTGTTAATTGTTTTAAAACATGGGTGATTTTTGTGTAGATCAGGATACTGGCAGTCTACACAGAGAGTATACAGTGCGAGTTAACAGTGGCATACCATTTCTATTAAAACATCAACTTATTTGCACACTTTCTTGCCAGTATGATATATCTCACTTCCAAAGTAGAGAGATGCAGTCAAACACATTTCTGTAGTGACAATTTAATTTCAGCTGCACTTAAGCTTTTATTTATGTGTCATTGGCATGGTTTTACACATTTAATTTTCTTATAAGACATGCACGTTGTACTCTTTCACTTAACCTGCAAGTTAGTAAACTGGAAAATTCTTACACTGTAGGATAAGTACCAGCATACCAGCTCTAGTAGGAGCTCTTGGGTGAAGTCCAAATTGAACTGCTGTGTGACAATTTGATTTTTTATAAGTGTAGAGGACAAAATGTAACTACCACATAATGTGAATCATCCAAACTCAGGAACAACTTTAGACCTGAGGGATGTGATCTTTAGAAAAGCATCTGTCTTGGGAGAGTACACACAAATCCTACTCTGATACTGCTGAGCTTCCATTGAGTTACTAATGTGAAACGTAATTCACAAATTGTCCTTGCATACGTTAGGAAGACAGTTCTAATGAAATCTATTTTAATAGGTGAAAAATTTGTGTATAACCTGAGCACAGTTTTTCCTAACGGTCTCCTAACAGTAATTAAACATGAAACAAGAAAATCCACCTCCCCTCACCCCTCCCCAAAACCTAACAAACCCCAACAAACCCAACCCTTCTTTCAAAAAATATCAACCAAACAAAACAAAAACAAAGCAACAAAAACAAACAAACAAAGAAACCAACCACTACCCCCACCCCCCCCAAAAAAATACAACCTAAAAAAAAAATTAAAAAAAAGAAGCTCAAATTTTGCTAGCTGTTACCACTGATAAATGACATCTTTTGGTCTAAACTAGTACTTTATTTTCATAAGACATAATTATGTCTAAATTTTATATGGAAAGCTGAATTGTTCATGTTGTGTTCATAGGGAGTCCTTGGCAAAATCTCCACATTCATAGTAGGCAGTTAGCAAAATTCACAAAATTGACTACACAGAAAGACCACAGCACAAAATATTTGGCTTATCTAATTCATGCAGTTCTTGGGCACAACCCTCTACTGGATCTATGCCCTTTAATCCTGTGCATAGTCAGTCAGATTTTTTCTGAATGAGATGCCAGAAGAGAAAGCAATCAGCTGATTTTTGATACCTTAATAAAAGTTGGCATGATTTATCAAAGTTCTTCCTGCTTTTTCTTCCTCTTACTGCTGATAAAGCAAGGAATTGAAGATACCAATGTTGTACATTAAGTCCTTTGGTACTGCTCACTACTCAGTTGCATATACTGAATATTTCATTGTGACTTTTCACTGCTACTGATCTGCTTCTGCTCAGAGATAATTTTTCCCCTTACTGTCAGTTCTCAACACATCACAATTCAAAGCCTTTTTTTACCATCCTCCTTAATCTGAGCAGTTCTTTCCTGAGGCACTTGCACTGGTCTTTGCAACCAAGTCCTCTCTGCTTCTCAAGGCTGCATGCTTCCATTACTTTCTGTCTTTCCCCATTAAACAGGCTTTCTGTTTGCCAGACTGGAATTCTCTTCTGCAACTGACTCTCTGCAGGAATTTTAATAGTTTTTCTGAATTTCATTGCTTAATTTTAACTATTTATTTCTAACTGAGAGATTTTTTGTGAAAAGATTAGGGCAAGGGATTCTGTACCTAACAGAGCAACTCTTGATTTAACAATAATCTGTGTTATCCAGCCTGCATACTCCACAGAATTTTTGGCAATATCATAAGAACCCCACGAAAAGGATTCCCCAGCACCACAGAGATATGGAATTACTGGTGAGAGTTCAGTGAAGGACACTCCAGTGAGGACATTCCAGCAAAGACGATCAGTGGGCTGTTTAGCCTAGAGAACACAAGGCTTGGGGTGGATTTCATCAAGGTATATAAATACCTGAAGGGAGTTTGTAGAATGAAAAAGGAGCCAGGCTCTTCTCATTGGTGCCCAGTGACAGGACAAGAGGCAGTGGGCATAAACTGAAACACACAGGGTGTGGTCTTTCTGAATATCAGAAAGCAATATTTTGCTGTGAGGGTGACTCTGCAATGGTTGCCCAGAGGCTTTGTGGATTATTCATCTGTGGAGATATTCAAAAGCTCTGTGGCCACTGCTGTAGGCAGCTGGCTGCACGTGGCCCTGCCTGGGAAAGGGGTGAGACTCAATGACCTCCAGAGGTCCCTTCCAACCTCAATGTCTCTGCATCTTGTGATATTTTTAGGTGTAAAAATAACCTTCTCTATGACTGACTGAAGGCAAATGCTTGCAAGGCTATTATATGTATATTTTGTGACATACCCATTAATATTCAGACTAATAAGAAAAAGGTTTTTTTCTGCCTCAAAAAGCATAAATGAGCATTTCATTAATTCCCTTTCCAATCTCAGCAGTGTAATGAGACCAAATTGATATACTAGGAAACAGAATAGTTAATGAGGATCAAAGTCATTAAAACACTAGCAGACCTGCTAAACCGGTCCAGTCATGGTCCTTTGTGTTTATTGCCTGGCTACTTAAGTTGTTATCACCTGCCCCACGGGGCAAAACAATTTAATTCTTAAACTGAACTGTTGGAGAAACTATAGTTACAGAATAAGGCACTCTTACAGGATGAAGTTAGAGTCATCCTTGAAAAATATGAAGCAACTGGCTGAATTAGACAAAATATCTGCAGTTTGCTGATAACTGTACTGCTTTTGTACTGCTTCAAACTTTACCTAGAGGTGAGGCAGTATTTAGATCACACCACAACTCTTTTATTGATTTTCTGCTGTGTTACCATGGAGACTTTTCCCCACAAAAAATGCAGATTGCATTACAAATTTATACATACAGCGTTCAATTTGTCAACGGGTTAAAGGAGGCGCCAAATCTAAATGCTCCTTCATTTAAATCATCTAGTTAACTGATATCAGTGTACTAAGTCCTAGTCAGTAATTTTTCTTATGGCTATTTTATTTTCTCAACCTTCTTGCAAGGTTGAGAAGTTTTCTGTGGATATCAATCAACTCCTATAAATGAGATTCTTCTACTCAATGTCCCCTTAAAGTTTCTTCCACTCGCTCATTACAGAGGCAGCCTTTTATTTGTTTCTTTTTCAGATTTATTGCTGTGAAACCACTGGACTATAACCTGTTTAAGGGCTGTGATACAAAATGGTTTTATAGGCTGGTGCTTTAAAATCATTCATTTTCTTGATGAGGCGAAAGGAAAAATGCTTCATGCATGTTTGCTTTCATGAAGTCAGTCAGGGAAGCAGTCAGGCTTTAGACCTTTACATGTAAGGACCAGTCAACATATGCTTAGAATAACTGTAACAAATGACAGAACTTTGGTTTCTTTTTAGATAAGTCAAAACAAATCACCTGAAAACTCCTGTGTTTATGAAAAAAGCATCATTCAGCTGTCCTCAGCTCTTATATTTTATCCAAGGATCACATAACAGCTCATTAAGATGAAAATAATGGATTAGACCAATATCATGAAGATGACTTCAACGGTTAAAGAAGTTCCTGCCTATAGATATTAGGTGGAACAAAGGGAAACAGGAATGTAATAGGTGCTTGTCTCCCATGACCATGATCTGACTTGCTCCACTGAATCTACAAGGGCTTCTACCCTCTGACTAGAGCTGAACTGGAAGGTCAGATGAATATTTATGAAGCAGGGATGCCTACAGGCAGCCCACGGTTTGCTGAATTCATGTTGCAAAATTTTTTTTCACATACCATTGAAACTCACGTACCAGTGGGTTTTACTTGGTCCCTATTTTAAATAAATTCTGTCTACTACCTCCCTAATACTACTGGAAATACTGAAAGCCTAAGTACCTAATTGTAAATTTTATTGCAAATCATATCGGTCTCAATAGCTGCCCACCTAGATTATATACTTTAAATACACCTAAGGAATAATTATTTTAGGCAAAACTGATTTATTAGTTCCCTGCTTGGTGCACATGGTTGGATGCAGTGATCTCTGAAGGTCTTTGTTTATCTGATATGCTCAAAATTTCTATGCTTATTTATATGGTTGTCCTATGCAGAGTTCACAATCAGCAGCCCAGCTCTTTTTTTTCCCTGAAGCATGCCATAAACAGAATTGCTGCACCATCCAGCAGCTTTCAACATCAGTTAATGATGAGACACAATAAGAGGATGAGGCTGAACAGCATCACGCATTGATTCCCACTCTTGCCAAAGTCAACAGCATCTCTCCTAAAGATTTTGAGGGCATGACGTTGAGTTTCAGCTAAAAGGTTGATTCAAACTCTGTTTCAAGGTTTGAGAATATGCTGAAATACAGCAAGAAAGTGGCTCCTGAGTGGGAGCATTCTTACATAGAAGCAATATACAGAAGAAGCCAAAGCAACAGCAAGAAGACAACAAAGTGAATAGAGACAAGAAGAGACAAATTAGGTTGAAGCTCTGAGTTTATCAATGGGATGTTAGAGATTAATGGAATAAGATCAAAAATGTATTCATTGATTCATCTTTAAGCAATTAAAATTTAATTTGAAAAAACAAAGGATAAAAGCAAGTAGAAGGCAGAGATGCCCATGTTTAAATTCAAAAGAGAAAACAACAGTTTTTGAAAAGCTAGTGAATTGATCGCTGCCTTTGCTCCTACTTGCAGACAACAAAACCATCTAGATGGTCATAATCATACAGTAAGAAAAAACGACAAGAAATTTCATCAAAGAACACAAACAGACTCAAAGGTGCAACTAAAATTCAGAATTATTGTTGGAAATGGCATAGAAAAGAAAATAACGTTTCAATAGAAAACTCAGAAAATTTCCATCATAATTTTATGACTTGAAGCAATCTGGTAACATGACTTTTCTGTCTAGTCATACAACAACCACTATAAATCTCTTAAAAATGGATTTATACATCTAATTACCATGACTTTGGAGCAATTTAAACAAGTAATTTGCATTTTTCATAATCCTTATGTCATATAAACAGATATATACAAGGATATGCATGATCAGATGCATTTCCCCATATTCCCAGAAATTGTTGCATTGTGGTTTTTTGCTTTTTCTTTCCATGGGGCAAAAATTAACCAGATCAATAAATTATTTGTGAATTTTACTGTGGCCACAGAAGGTCACATTTCAATACTGTGCTGAACATAGGAATTCCTGTAAGCTATGTCTGGACATAGGCTATCTGTCAGAATCAGCTATTGCCTCTTTCCACACAGGATGGTCATTCAATATTAAGGCCAGACAGACTTCTCAGGACATGCTGAACCCACACAGGTCATTATCTTTAGGAAGAAAATGAAATTTCTCCTTTTTTTTTTTTTT
>VWZV01010974.1:25382-61352 GCA_013397155.1 Irena cyanogastra
ACCAACCCACAAGAGACCCTAGGTGAGTTGGCTGAGGATTTCATACTGGCTTGCCTGTGAGACTGGGGTTTCACTAACTCAAAAAGTTAGGCAAATTTCTGTCGTGCCAGGATTTATCTCATTACTCCAAAACACGAGACCAAAGAAGGCATGGTAATACTTATATGCACAGAAAGATATAAGTCCAACATATTTGTCTTTTGATTGACCTCTTGAATCATAACTAAAAATCATATTTTTTAGTGCACAGTTCGAGTTGGTTGGAAGCTAGGGACATTAGTTTAAAGATAGTCTCACTGTCTCAAAAAAACCCCAAATCCAAATCCAACCCACCCCCCAAAAAAACCCCAAAACCAAACAAATAAAAAATTCCCAAACACACTGAGAGAATGACAACATTAGATTATTTAAAGTCAAAAATGTTAATAAGCAGTGCTAGTTAGCCACAGAAAATAGTGATGAGATGACACAATCTCTGTAAACCTGTTCAAAACGCGCTCTCCTTTCTGCTGCTCCTTACACAGCAGCTTCTTCTAGTACATTGTTATCTTTTGAGCCCACCTGCTTCACATTGCTGCCCAATAAATACACTCTCAGCGCCTGCTGGCTTAAAGAACAAGCTGACTGCCTGCTGAACAGAATGTCTTTCTACTGTCCCAATTTTACATTAATGTATAGAGATGACAAAGTTTTTTGCCATACTGCCAGAATGCACAGATTAATTGTTGCAACACAACCACTGCTCTCCTCCACAGCGGCCGCTCTGAGGCGGTGCAATTAACGGGCACGTTAATCAGACAGTGATGCACCAATTAAAGTGCACTGATGAGCTGCCCACCAACACAGCACTGGTGCTTCCTCTGCAACAGGCAAAGCTGCTGACTTGTCCAGGGGAGACAACTGCCTGCTGAGGGCAATGACACAGAGAAGTCAGCATGCACCCAGCAAAAACACACCCATGGAGCCTATAGAGCCTTCTGACCATCCAACCGTCTGTCACACATCAATAGCGGAGAACTCATTTTAGGAACTTCTGGACCATGCCTTGGTAATTCTAGGCCTTTGGTAGCAAAAGACAGTATCTCTGCATTTTAAAGCTGGAGTCCTCAGTCCTTCCTCCTGTATCTAAACCACTGTACTATTTTTTCTGAAAAAAAACCAAACAAACAAAAAAAACCCCTATTTTTGGACTATGTAAAAGATGAAGAGTGATTTTAATACAACTGACAGTCATCTATGGTTATTGGCTTTACAAGACCAATAAGTGTCTGTATTAGAAGACTAATTCATGTGACCACACTAATTCAACAGGACCACACCTTCCAAGCCACTATGGAAGGGACAGAAGCTACAATTCATCCCCAGTTTCAGTGATCCTCATCTAAAGGAGCAAAGCAGAAACAGCCTTTCTCAGGAAACAGTTTTCTAGAAGATGCAAACAGCAGAATCTGAGTGACTCAAGAGGATCTGCAAGTTCATAATGGTGCTTCCATTTCATTTCACAAGGAAACATCCAGAAAGAGAACTAGGAAAAATCTACATGACTGTGGCATCCTGATAATTTGACTACAAGGTAAAAATACAAAACTGTAAATATATCAGAAAAAAACCAGACATCTAAATGGGAACCACTAAAAAAGAAAAAATGTCTGATTAGTTTTCAAACATTTGATAAGTTTAAAGTGCTTTTGTGAGTGGAACTGACCTTTAATATCTATAATAGTGACTGCCAAAATGACTAAATTTAAAAGAAAACAAAATGTTAACAGTGCTATACTTCAAAACAATTCTATTTCAACCTCAGAAATATTTAAGAATATTCTTGACTGCCTAGCCAGTACTTAATTTATGCTTGGATGACAAGTATTTTCAATATCTGTGAGAAGAAAACATCATATGAGAGTCTTCATAATTCAGATTCTTCCCCTCTCCCTAGGCTTAACAAGCATATGCAATAGAAATAGGTTAGGTTTCTGAACATATACAGGAAAGTCTCCAAATCAGAGACTTCCCCTTACATGGATTTTAAAAAATATATATTTTTTTATGGATAAAGGACACTAAACTAATATTTGCCTACTTTTAAAAATTATAATTATTTCACAATAAAACAAATAACCCTAACCCTAACCCTTTTCTGGTCTGCATAAAATGTAATTAGACCTAGTGGAAGAATTGAAAATTGCACTGTCAGTTTCACTCTTTTAAGATGTGTACTATGGATCAATATTGTTTGTGTTTTAGGCAAAATTGTGTTTTCTCAATAAATTCCAGTGATGATAGAATAAACCACAGCTAGCAGTGAAAACAGAATTTAAATGACCCCAACTATGCCTTCCAAATGTCCAAACGCCTAGAGCATATTTGCTTAGAATTGCTTGAGTTCCTCTTCATGTAGGGTAAAACCAGCTGAATGCCTCATAAAAATCTGTTCTGTTCCCTCCCTCCACAATGGAAATAGATAAAAAAATTTATTTATAAAAATTAGAATAAATATATTTTGCAATTGGAAATCTAGGGATAGATTTTTAAAGTGTTATGAATTCTGAGAAGTACCAGAGCATGCAAGCTGCTCCACCAAATTTTATCACTATTTTTTGAGTGAATACATATGAAGTAATGTCAAATATTATTCCTTGGACATTTTCACAGCTGAATGCACAACTTTCTCGTCTCTGTGTTATCAGAAGTCCATGTTCATACTAGAAGTTGGAATTAATGAATAAAATTGTTATAAACGCTACAGCTGAAGAAGCACAAAAAAAAGAGAAAACATTTGTAAAAATTCAGAAACTCTTCTTAAAGAGAAATGTTCACGTACCTAATCAATCTGCTGGCTGGATGTTTATGGGCAGTGCAGGCATGTGCCCTCCAAAGTAAAAAATGGTTTATCTTTCACACCACTATTTAAAAGAAACCACTAAATTAGCATGATGAGGAAGAACAAAACTTGCTTCAAAACAGGCCTGAAGATTTTTTTCCTTTAAAATGTGGACAGATTTGAGGTAAGCAATACCATTGCTGTCCTAACCTTGCTCTGACACTTGAAAACACTTGAGGTACAGCTCAGAGCTGTTAAGGCGGACAAAAGGCAGCACTAGGCACAGGTAGGTGTGTATTATTCAGATAGGAAAGGAAGTATAAAATTCACACTGCAATTGCTCTGATGATGGAGGCTCAAAAGGCTCTGGGTCTAATGGCTTACAGTGTCCTTCTTAGGGGATAATTTCAGGTTGTCAATTAAGAAACAGAAATTTTCCCCTTGAAATATTGGTTCTGATGCAATTGTGAGAGAGGTAGAAATCAGGAGGTAGGAATCAGAAAGTAAAATTCACTCATATCTGTGTGACCACCCAATAACACGACATAGAAATCCACTTGAAAAAAGGAAAACATTTATTTTAGCGTATAGGATCGAGAGATATAGAGCTTAAAACTCTTAGTCGATGCTCCATAGATCTTTTAATTCCATTATATTTCATGTCTCCTCCACATTAGGCAGGAAATCAAAGCAGAACATAAACTGCAGTAAAAAAAGAATGGGCCGATGACTTTCATTGCCCTATTAAGTCATTGCCAAATAACACCGTGTTTTATTTGGCGTCACTTGCAGCTAACAAGTGAGATAGATGAAACCACACATCTACGGTCATTCAGCTCAGGATTCAACAATATTGCAGCTAGCGCCCCTCAATTAATAAGTTATTAAATAAATAAGCATTTATTTCTTTGACAAATGGGAATTTTTAGCAAGCCAGTTAAGCCCTTTGAATCTTAAAACAGTCACCATTCATGCTCTCTTCAACAGCCTTTAGACTCACTCTGCTCTCAGATGTGCAGGCACGTACCAGGCTGGCACGTGCAGCAGCTTGAAGTAAAAAGTCACCATTTCTACTTGAGCAAATAGCTACAAAAAGATTTTTCTAGGGAAGCAGCCTCAGGCATCATGGGTCATGATGCAGGTTATAGAGCCTGTCTTTCCTTTTTTCAGGTCGGTTGAAAGCAGAGTTACAGGCTACGCTGCAGCCTGCACAGATTTTGCAGTACAGTAATGGGTGAAGATAAAACACTTCTAATATGAACTGCAGGGAAGACCCCAACTGAAGAGTTATGCCAGTGTTGTCTCTGGCAAGACAAGGCAGTGTTGAAGCCACAAACACTTGAAGGAGAAGCAACATTTGCACCGATGGCCCTTTATGGAGATGTCTATTTATCCCCTACTTAAGACTTGAGACCAGCACTGGTGAGTGAGGCAGGGTGAGAATCTCAAGCTAGTGATTCTGGCTACTTTATAATTTCCTGGAAACTCACTAGAAAGACACGTCAACAAGCTGCTTTTCTAGGTGGATGTAGCTTCCCTGACAAAACAACACACATAACACGTGAAATTGTTACAATATTATGGCCTAGTGGTAGTAGTTCTAAAATAGAAGTCCTATCTAGAATAGTCACTGCAATGGGTTGGAGCATGAAGAAGCTCCTAAAAGTAAAGGCAACTAAAACATGTGAAAACAAATGTAGTTTTGAGGTAAGCTTTCCATGAAAACAATGAAAACCTCTTTTTTATTTTTACAATTTTTCCTGACATGACTTGTCATTAAATTTATGCTTTGTGAACAAAATTATCTCTCTAAGCCATGGCAAGGAAAACCTCCATAAACCTCTGGTGAACTCTTTTCTATGATTTTAGAAGAAATTTAGGCCTAAATGCTTCTTTCTGCTGCTCACACCTGGAACCATCTCCTCAGCAACAGGCATATGCATGAAAAAGCTTGAAGACTGGGGATGTCATAGCCCAGTGACAACATTGACAGAAGGAAGGGGAAAGGGTGTGAATGCAGCAAAGGCCAAGACTGTAAGGAGGAGTGAGAAGCAAGTGGAAAAATTAAAGTCTCAATTGAAAACTGACAAAGATCCATGGGAATCTATTTATTTCAATGGCTTTGGTTTCAGAAAACAGACAGACATGAATCTGAACAATTTGCAAGGGTAATGAATTTAGCAAGGACTGGCTTGAGACAGGGTGGTTGCCAAGGAAGGAATGATGATATAATGAAGAGGCTGGCAACGGGCAACTGATTTTTCATAATGTGGCTCAGACAACACTTGGAGGCATTCTATTTTCCAACTGTTGATCATGCAAAACATGTAGCAGCATTTGCTTTTCTTAAGACTCTCCAGGAATCAGGGATGGATGGACATGGACAGTCATCCTGTCATGAATGCTACAATACAGTAAAGATATTAAGAAAATCTGTACTCCCTGTACTGTCAGAGATGCAAAAGAAATTCCATGTGCAGAATTTTACTTGACAGATCCCAAGTAGTGAAATTAGAATACTTTATCTGAAGTAATGAATATAAAAAGCCTTACATAGATTTATTCATGTGCTTTTCACAGTATTCAACAGTTAGAGATACAGACAAGAAATGGAAATTATGGGTGGTTCGTGGCTTTGGATGCAACAATGCAGAAACTCAATAGCAAGAAGAAAGAGAAATTTTATTTACTTTTCTAATAATGCTGCTGACATGTAAAACTAAGTAACTAAATAGCCTCTTAGTGTGAGCCTGTGTCATCTGTAGGGTGGTTCCAGCAGGATGGTTTTCTGTTGCTGCCTTCTTTTAGCTCCCACAAAATATTTCTGGCTTCCTCATCAGCGAGGGCTCGCACTGGGTCTCTGTGGGCTGATCTGGGGCCAGTTTAGGATCCAATTTACTTTGTTAATTATGTTTCTCCCACAATAATTTCAGTGTTCACTTTTAAATCCTTCATTGATTTTAATTAATCCTGTGTAAGCTTCCAAACTTTTCTTTTAGATAACAACAAGCTGCTTATAGCACAACAACCAGAAATTCCACACTTACTAATGCAGCTGGAAATCAAATGTACTGTCACTTGCTATAATTGCTTTGGACATACTGCCAGTGGCCAAAAAATGGGTAAGTGAAGCAAAATAGAGGGACAAGAAATCTTGCTTGCCAAAATATTAGAAGTTTCAAATTGGGACATTGTTTCAAGAATTTAGGTTTCTATTTTTCTTGCAACTTGTTTTTGTTATTAATTAATTTTTTTGGATGATGGTGCTATACCACATATTGATACATTATGCTAAGGATACTAGAGCTAATGCAACACAGATTAAGCAACAAAGGTAATATAGAATAAATGCCTTTGCATTATGCCATTGCACTATTATTATGCCTTGCACTAGCTTAAACACCTTGATATACATCATCCTGTGAGCTGTTGGAATAGTGTTTAAGGTAATAAAATGCACAGCATAAAAATGGAGTAAGACCCCTTCACTGATAGAACAAAAAATTATTAACTGGATAGGACTCTTACTTATGGCTTTAAAAACATCACTTAGTTGAACTGATATGGTAGCTGATGAGTAGTTCCAAATATAATATTTTTAATATCTTTTCCTGACAGAATTAAGGGTACTTTATCTACACAGGCAAAAACCTTGCCTGTATTACTCTCCTTGCTACCTATGCAGAGGGGAAAAAACCCAACCAAACAGACTTTGATGCTTTTCCTTTTGAGTGCTGTTCTGCTACAACTTATAAACATTCTCCACTACTTAGAGAGGAGCAGTGGTGAGTGTTGCTGCTTCCTGCCATTGCAGAGCATGTTTTAACAGAGCACAGAATCATGGAATCACTAGGTTGGAAGAGACCTTCAAAATCATTGTGTCCAACCCATGCCCTAACACCTCAACTAAACCATGGCATCAAATGCCATATCCAGTCTTTTTTTAAACACATCCAGGGATGGTGACTCCACCATGTCCACAGGCAGACAATTCCAGTACTTTATCATTCTTTCCATAAAAACCTTTTTCCTAATATCCAACCTATATTTCCCTTTGCACAGCTTAAGACTGTGCCCTCTTATTCTGTCAGTTGCTGCCTGGAAAGAGAGACCGACCCCCACCTGACTACAGCCACCTTTCAGGGAGTTGTAGAGAGTGATAAGGTCACCCCTGAGTCTCTTTTTCTCCAGGTCAAACACCCCCAGCTCCCTCAGTCGTTTCTCACAGGGCTTGTGTTCCAAGCCCCTCACCAGCCTCGTTGCCCCCCTCTGGATGCGCTCAAGCGTCTCACTGTCCTTCCCAAACTGAGGGGCCAGAACTGGACACAGCACTCGAGGTGTGGCCTCACCAGTGCTGAGTACAGGGGAAGAATGACCTCCCTGCTCCTGCTGGCCACACTATTCCTGATACAGGCCAGGATGCCGTTGGCCTTCTTGGCCACCAGAGCACACTGCTGGCCCATGTTCAGCTGGCTGTCCACCAGCACCCCCAGGTCCCTTTCTGCCTGGCCACTGTCCAGCCACACTGTCTCCAGGCTATAACAATGCAGGGGGTTATTGTGGCCAAACTGCAGGACTTGGCACTTGGACGTATTAAACTTCAACTTGTTTTACTCTGCCCATCCATCCAACTGTTCCAGGTCTCTCTGCAGAGCCATCCTACCTTCCAACAGATGGACACACGCTCCCAGCTTAGTGTCATCTGCAAATTTACTAATGAAAGACTCAATCCCCTCATCCATGTCATCAATAAAGATATTGAACAGAACTGGCCCCAGCACAGACCCTGGGGGACACCACTGGTGACTGGCTGCCAGCTGGATGCAGCACTGTTCACCACCACTCTCTGGGCTGGCCATCCAGCCAGCTCCTAACCCAGCAAAGAGTGCTCCTGTCCAAGCCGTGGGCTGCCAGCTTTTCCAGGAGTATGCTGTGGGAGACAGTGCCAAAAGCTTTGCTGAAGTCCAAATATTCAACATCCACAGCCTTTCCTGCATCCACCAGATGGGTCACCTGGTCCGTTAAAGGAGATCAGGTTGGTCAAACATGATCTACCCCTCCTAAACCCCTGCTGGCTGGGTCTGATACCCTGGCCATCCTGTAAGTGCTGTGTGATGACACTCAATATAAACTGTTCCATTACCTTACTGGCTACTGAGGTCAGGCTGACTGCCCTATAATTACCAGGATCCTCCCTCCCACCCTTTTTGTGAAAGGGTGTCACACTGGGCAGCTTCCAGTCATCTGGGACCTCACCAGTGAGCCAGGACTGCTGGTAAATGAGGGAGAGTGGCTTTGCAAGCTCATCTGCCAGCTCCCTCATCACACTGGGATGGATCCCATCTGGGCCCATAGATTTAAGAATATCCAAGTGTCTCAGCGATTCTCTGACTGCCTCCTCCTGGATAACAGGGGAACCATTCTGCTCCCTGACACCATCTACCAGCCCAGGAGGACAGCTGTCCTGAGGACAAGCTGTCTTCCCACTAAAGACTGAGGCAAAGAAGGCATTAAGCACTTCTGCCTTCTCCTCACCTGCAGTTACTGAGCTCCCTCCCACATCCAGTAGGATGAGAACGGAGGTTAGTCTTACCCTTTTGCCATTAATATATTTGTAAAAACATTTTTTATTATCCTTTACAAAAGTTGCCAAATAAAGTTTGAACTGAGCTTTGGCCTCCCTAATTTTTTCCTACGTGCCCTAGCAACCCCCTTATATACTTCCTGAGAGACCTGACCCTCCTTCCAAAGATGATTCATCCTCTTTTTATTCCTAAATTCCTCCAAAACCTCATTGCCCATCCAGGCTGGATGTTTGCCTTGTCGACTCATCTTTCAGCACACAGGGACAGTCTGTTCCTGTGTCCTCTATTTTCCACCTTTCCTGGACTCCATTGTTTATAAGGGCTGCTTCCCAAGGAACTCTCTGAATAAGTCTCCCAAATAGGCCAAAGTCTGCCCTCTGGAAGTCCAATGTAAAAGTCTTATTGATGGTCCTCCTGATTTCACCAAATACTGAGAACTCTATAATTTCATGATCACTCTGCTACAAGCGACCTCCAACCACCACATCTTCCACCAGCCCATCCTTATTTGCAAACAACAGGTCTAACATAGTCCCTCCCCTAGTGGGCTCACTCACCAGCTGTGACAAAAAGTTGTCCTCCACACACTCTCAAAACTTCCTGGACTGCCTTTTTTCTGCTGTATTAAGTTCCCAGAAGATGTCTGGTAAGTTAAAGTCACCTACAAGAACAAGGGCTAGTGATCCTGAAACATTCTCCAGCCTCTTATAGAATAAGTTATCCACCTCTTCCAGACACCCTGGCTGGGTGGATGATAATAAACTCCCAGCAGGATGTCAGCCTTGTTGGCCTTCCCCTTAATTCTTACCCAGAGGCATTCAACTTCATTGTCATTAGTTTCAATACCCATGGCATCAAAAGCCTACCTGATATAAAGGGCCACCCCTCTACCTCTTCCCCCTTTCCTGTCCCTGCTGAAGAGCTTGTAGCCATCCAGTACAGCACTCCAGCCATGTGAGTCATCCTACCACATTTCCATGATGGTGACCGTATCATAGCTTTGCCGTTGCACCATGGCCTCCAGCTTTTCTTGTTTGTTACCCATGCATTAGTGTATGCACTTCAGTGGGCTACTGATTTCACCCCTAACTCAGGCTTTCACCCTTGGACCTGCTTCCTAACAGTTCAGCTGCACCCCCTTCCCCCTCAAAACCCAGTTTAAAGCCCTCTCAATGAGTACCGCCAGTTCATGAGCTAAAATCCTTCTGCCCTTAACAGAGAGATGGAGCCCATCCAGTTCCAGCAGGTCAGGTGCTGTAAAAGTTGCCCCATGATCAAAGAACCCAAAATTCTGCTGATGACACCAACCCATGAGCCATTTGTTGATAATGTGGGCTCTCCAATTCCTTTCATCATTTTTCTCTGCCACCAAAGAGACTGAGCAGAACCCTACCTGTGCTCCTCCCTATCAACCACTTGACCCAGTGCCCTAAAGTCCCTTTTAATTGCCTTGACACTCTTCTTTTCAATCTCATCACTGCCAGCCTGGACTATCAGCAGTGGGTAATAATCAGAGGGCTGAATCAGCCCAGGAAGTCTCTCCCCATACCCGGGCCCCAAGGAGGCAGCAGACATCCCTGTGGGACGGGTCCTGTTGACAAATAGGGCCCTCTGTTCCCCTCAGAAGGGAGTCACCCACTACGACTACCCTGCTTTTCTTTTTAATGTCAGAGGTGGTGATCTGTCTTGCTGGTGAAGTGTAATTGGGAGGCTCACTGGGCAGATCATTTTCTTCTACATCCTCTGGCTGACCCTCTAGATCCAGGGCCTCATCCCTATTCTGAAGTGGCACCTGGCTTGGAGATGAGGGTCAGAGATTTCTATTACCTCCCTGAGTAGGGACCCATTTCCACTCTCCTGGTGTGGAAGGGTGACCTCCACCAGGTGTCTTCCTATTGCTTGACAGTGAGAGGCATGGGAGTCTCCTCTGACTCCTGGTGGGCCTTCCTCCAGGATGGAAGGGTGGAATTTCACCAATCTATTTCCCTAACACTCCTTAAGCTCGGCCACCAGCAAAAGGAGATTGTTCACCTGTTCAAACCTCAGGCAGGCTTCTCCTGCAATGCCCCCTGGTACCACTGCTAAGCTCAAACACTCCGCCACAGGAAGGAGTCTGGACAGACACATCCTTTTTGGAGGGTTCTGTTTGGCTACATACACTTTTACTAACTGCAGTTTTTGATAGTGTAAAAACTATAACTAACAAAAATCCCCCAAACCAACCCACCAACCAATGGAAACACAACAAACTAAAAACCCTACCGGCAGTAGGAAACCTGCAATCCGGCCTGTGCAAACTGCCATGCAAACTGCTGGGCCATGCCCTCAGAGCCGTGCCGCGCCCTCAGAGCTGTGCCACGCCCTCAGAGCCGTGCCACGCCCTCAGACCCGTGCCACGCCCTCAGAGCCGTGCCACGCCCCTGTTTGCCATGCTTCCTTGAGGCCTCTTTTAATCACCCACCGCTGGCAGAAATGGAGAGCTGCCCTGGTATGAGGTACAGCCCATTAGGGAAGCATCCTGCAGCAATCTAAGGAGCTTTACAGCTCATTTTGATAGCAACAGGATCATGACATCATTTCTCTGAACACTTGTCTTAACAGTCATTTCTTAAGGAAGCCAAATGATCAGTCAGTGCAGGTGCCTAGATTTCAGCAGATGTATGAGGAACGACATGAATTTCGTAGGTATTCTAGGAACAAGAACACAAATGTATGGCATTTACAGATATGAAGCACAATATGCTAAGGAGAATGAAGCCGTCAGTTTCCCTT
This sequence comes from Irena cyanogastra, assembly GCA_013397155.1. NCBI lineage: Eukaryota > Metazoa > Chordata > Aves > Passeriformes > Irenidae > Irena > Irena cyanogastra. Next base: position 36,561 of record VWZV01010974.1, read on the forward strand.
GCTGTTACGAGTAATCATCAACGTTGCTATGGGGCACTAGGTAGCAATAGCATCACACAATATACAGGATTTCAATTTTTATAATCCAAAATTATAAAACTGCATTTACAGCTGCCTGATTTGAGATGTAAAATAGGTTTCCCTTAAAAATTCCAGGAATAGAGCCTTCATCAAAATGCACATGGGACCAAGTGACTCAAAAGATTTTACTACCCATTCACAATAATACTGATATCAGTAGGAATTCAACACATAAAGAAACCCCTAAACCCAAACACTAAGAAAACCAGGAAAATGAACTTTTGCTAAAGTCAGAAATAAACTTTTTCAGAAAGAACAACTTCTAATAATATTTGGACAGAATTCAAACTAAGACCTGCCTCTTATTAGAAATATTGTAACCCATAGCAGTCCTTATGTTTAATAATTAATATTAACTCTGAGCTGAATTTTTAACACAATTCCAAGCCTAACTAGTTTCTAAATAATCTATGCTTAAAAAGGCTGAATTTTTTGAAAAATTTTGTAACCAAATATTACCATGATCCTAATTTTGGCTTTAGGAAACAGATATATCTAAGTACTCCAAGTACTATTTTACAAATCTTAGAAGATTTATGAACTGACCACATTTCATTTGGTGTAGGAATTCCACACTTATACATAATTTTTATGTACTGCTGCCTTACAGCATCGAAAGGTGTGTTTCCCACTCTTCATCAGGAATTTCTTCTTTTAATTAGAAGCTACAAGCAGAAATGTATTAACTCTTTTTTTTTTTAAACTTATAAGCATGCACCAAACCAAAGAAACATTATATTTTGTGGTAGCTGGAGAAAATAAAGATTTGTCAAGTGTTAAAAATCCTGATGTAATAGCATAATATTATTGAGACTTTGAATGCTACTGTAAAGGCTAAGCATAAGACAAATGCTTAATAAAAAATTATACCAGAAAAACTTATGGATCCGTTTTAGACGTAGTCAATACCTAACAACTTCCCAGTGTTCAGTGGAGTGATTTTTCAGTTACCTTGAAGGCTCTTTGCCTTAACATTAGTAATTTAATTTATTGTTATTTTCTGCAAAATTATTTAATTTTATTTAATGCTTATTTGGTATTACATGTGGACAAATGTTTTGGTTTTTGCTTTTCTATGAAACAGAGTCTTACAAAAGCACAAATATGGTCATTTTAATCCGTTACTGCTTTGGTACCACTGCTGCCCATAATCATCACAAAGTTGGCAAATACCTTAATATACGATGATCAGAGTAATGTCAAGGCATATGGAATGCTTTTTTTCCCCCTAAAGCTTATAATTCTCTTTGCCCTAAGTGCTTCTGATCCAATTTGTAAAGATAAAGCCTAAGTGTGGGAACAGAAAGGGTTGTAAGGGCTCACCAAGAAAAGGTAGGCAAAGCAGAGTTTCCAGGGAGGGGTTAGTCCCTTACAAAGACAGGAGGGGTATTCCCAGGACACTTGACACAGGAATGACAGACAAAGGAAGCTTTACAGGAGAAATTTTTTTGTTACAACTGCGTGCCAATATAAGACATCAGAAAAAGATGAGGTAAATGAAGGCAATTGTGTGTGCTAGTCAACAGCCAGACCTCCACAGTCCCTTCAGAGTGAGCTGCCCACTGGTGATGACAAGTGTAATCCCCTGTAACAGATACAAGCTAATCTGAGACACTGATTTCGGCTAGAAACACTGTGTTTCACTCTGCTTTGTATCACCTTTGCCATTCAACAGATGTTGCCCATAGGGCAATTTGTGTTGTCAAAGAGCTCTTCATTAAGTGATGAACACATCTCCTGCTGGCTCCTGTGCTGAAAGGTTCAGAGCAGCAGGAACAGCCAGAAAAACCTCACTGAAATTTCTGACAGACTTCAACAAAATGCTGCACTCAGGACACTGATAATTCAAAGAGCCAGGTAAATTTTACTCTACTTTTACCTATCCACTGGTTTAGAAGTTTAAGAAAATAAATGCACGAGATGCAGGGAAAATAATTCATCAGCATAGACTTTCTGCAGGCTGCAAATGCACAACCATCCTCACCCTTAACAAGCTCAGGTCCTGACCCCATGGTCCCTTCTCTTTCCATAGCACCACCAGCTAGGTGGACAAATTTCCCTCCTGCTCAGAGGTAGAGGTATTGCTCTGTGTGCCAGCACCAAAAGATAGGGCTGAGACAGTGCAACATCAGGCTTTATTCCTTCCCCATAGCATACTGTCTCTATCGTTGATCCCTTTTCCTTGAAAGTACTGCAAAATGTGATGGAAATTGTATTAGAATTCTCCACGCTTTGTTACTTGTTTTTCATATCCCTCCTGCTACATTGAAAACAGTAAAATGGAACAGAATTCCACAGCAATATATACACATTCAATGTCCAAAAGGAAATTTAGTGTTATCTCTGTATAAAACTTCAGCTTTCAAGCAGCTAACCAGAGATATTTTGCCTTTGTTACTTTCTCACAAGCCATATGTACACTTAAAAAGAATTTGATACTGAAATAAGAGTGATTCCCCATGAGAATGAAAGATTACTTTGAATCTGTTGTCCTGACTAGTCAGGGTTTAGGCACCATGCTCAGGTACCTCACACTGCTCCTCAGTGCAAGATGCAATGGCATCAGGTTTCAGCAGAAAAATTAATTCAGTATTTTCAATGCTTGTGTTCTTGTCTTGTGTCAATAGACCGTAGGACAGTTGTAGTTTTGATGAAAAGCTGTGTGAATCTTGGATGCACGAAGATCTCTTTCTCCCATAAATACAAGTATTTTTAAGCATGAGATTTGGCCTTAGGAGGTAATAATCATACAAAGAGTATTTGATTTCTGTTCTAGAAAATTATCAGCTGTAATTTGATTACACTGGGATTTACTGCTAGCACTGCTTTTTATTTCTTTTTTTTGTACTCCTTAAATTGACAGTGGTAGAAATGCTCAGACAGCATCCTCACTGTAGGAATTATTTTGAACAATTCCTCCATCTGGAATATTCCTCTAGTGAAAGATGATTCACCAAATATTATCTCACCAGAATTTAATACAATATTTAAAAATTCAGCTGCTTCCTTCAACTTCAGCAATTTGCTACTACAAATACACAGGGTAGGCAGGCATTTCTGGAGCCTTCTTCATGCTAGCTGCCAAAATGTCTTAATATTCAGCATCATAAATCTGAAAATGTAACATCCTAGTCACTTCAATTTCTACTGTTATTGTTATGTTTCCTTAATGCTAGGCAGTGCTTGCACAGCAAGGCCTTTCCTGCTCCCTGCAATACCACAGAGAAATTTAATGTCAACAAAAAATGCCACAAAAAACCCCAAACACCTAAATAACTTACAGTATCGGATAATAAATTGCACTAAAAATTAGAGACTGATAAACAAAACAAACAAAAACCCCCCACAGAGAATAAACAAGAGGGGCTTACTACCATGAACATGGCAAATTAATCCAGCCAGCAATGAAGTTTGCAGCATGCTGAGTAGGATGTGGGGCACAGAGCTTCAAGGATGCCCTTGAGAGGGGTTATGGTACTGCATGGAGAGATGTATCACATAAGAGGGTTTCCCCAGCTCCACTGAGCTCCGTGAGAGGTGTCCATGACTGGCAGCAAGCAGACCTCAACTACTCAGCTCCTGGCATGCACAACATGACTCGCTGTCTCACAAGTTGGTTTTTTCTTTTACAAAATTACCATCGTTTTGGCTGTAGGCTACAAACTTCAGAAAGCTTTACAAAAACTAAAATTCAGCTTCTTGTTTGAGAACTATCCATAGGAATGTGGGCAGAGAAATGTCTGTATAGCAAGGAACCAATTACTAATTTTGTTAATAATTATTTCAATTCTAATATATAATTTCTATAATAATATATAGCCTTTTCAAATACAAACTAAGACAACAGTGAATAAAACCCTCAAACTAGTTATTTTCACTCCCCATTCTTCCTTTTCTTAGTTAAACACAATCAGCTCATCAAAATTATTCAGAAGAGGAAATAAGTATTAGCTAAAGAGAGAAAAAAATTGAGTTTTAAACCACAGTGATTCCAAAATCATTCTAAGCAAATTTGGGAACCCTACAATGCCACAGTGCACACTCCATGAAGAATGGCAGAAACCATTAGGGTTGAGGTTTTATTGTGACAGGGATTTAATGTGCCATTGTCTTTGACTTCCTTTTTAAGAATGTTATTAAATTTATGATTTGGGTGTAAAAACCCATTTGTAGTGTTCTCATTAGCATAATTAATAATATCCCACTCTCCAGGAAGTGGGCATCTGTCATGTGGGAGTTCTGTACACATGAACTTTGTCATTCTTTTGATGTCAGAATAACCTCTGGAGGTATTCCAGGCCTCTAGTAATAGTAATGCCATTGTAGAATTTTGGTTACTAAGAAATAGCAGACCACAGAGTATATGAAGCATGTGGAACTTGATTTTATTATCATAAATCATTGGTGGTGAAGTGTGATGCTTAGCGTAGCAACAAAATTTGCAAATATAGCTGAATTAAAACACTTTTAGATAGTTAGTACAGAAATAAACCTTTCTTTTCCTGCTAGATGAGTTTAGGAGTCTTACAGTTGTAGTAAAGGTTGCATCCTGGACTGACAGAACTTACAATTACTGAGCTTTATCAAGATAACATTTTAAACTCTGTTATTAACTAGATCTTTTTCATGCTTAATTTTGAGGTGGAAAAATCATGGAAATGTCAATGAAAGACAGAAATATCTCTGTGCTAATGTCAATGGTTTACATTAAAAGGACTGATTTTAAAGTTGCATTTAGCTTGACAATAATCCACAGATCTATTTACAGCAATAATATTTTATTTAATCAAAATGGAGCAAAAAGAAAAGCATAATTATCAGCCAGTGTTCCATTAATAGCAAGAGAAAAGAATCTTGCAGAGCCACAGCCATTTTTATATGCTTTTTTTTTTTTAAGAAACAAAAGACAAAACCACTTAAATTCCTCAGTTACTCTGTTTCAAAAGGAAAAAAAAATGTACCTCACAAATTGCTACTACACAGTTCACCTCATGAGATTAACTTTCCTTCCAAGTCTTTTGGGTCTGATGGAGAAACTGGTCAGAGCAGCATACTAGTGAAAGTGGTAAAAGTAGTAAAAATTCAGGACTTCCATTAAATGGGAAGGCTCAGAAGAATGGCCACACAAAAAAAAAATTACTTGAAGAGAGTGGACTTTGTGAAATTTTAAGGAACCAAGCACAGCAGTAAGAATAAGAGGACATTTAGAGGACGAACCCTGTCGCTACCACTGCTGTTTTAACTTTGCAGGATCTATCCCATCTTTTTGTACTGCACAGATCATGTGCTTGATTTTGGCAGTCCATCAAAAGAAACTCCAATAAGGAATACAGAACTAGGCATTGATGATCAAGCACCAAAATGAAACTAATAGCAAAACAAAATGGAAATCAGAAAAATCTCAAAATCAGTGGTTCTTGGCTCATCTTATCCACATCAGCATCAAAATGTTATTACTGATCGAGAAGAGAAAACTGATACTGAAGTCACTTCATAATTCTGCACCCTATTTTAACATTCTACTGCAAATCACTTTAATATCAGCCTTTATTCACCTTTGTCCATCACTTGTATTCTGCTTTGATAGCAAAATGGAGATCCTGATGGGGAGCAAGATAAGAACCTCTGTTACAGTTCCCACATTTGTTGAGACACTGGCTACAATTCTACCCTAATCTTTTAGTCATAATCTCCCCATTCAGGACTCCAGTGGGCTATGGATATCCCCTGATCACATCCATCTGGACCCCGGAGCAAGAGAAGAAGAAACTTTGATCAGGGACAGGGTAGAATTGTTTCTGATGATGGTGGCTCCTATTTCTGCCTGCTTGTCCTGCCACATCTCTAGGCTGAGCACCACCAGCCAGGGTCCATGAACTTGCTAGACATGTTCAAGGACCAGAGGATCCTCGGGATGTGCTCTCCATGATGCTGCCTTTTGCCTCCCTGTTTTCATTTTTTTACTATTACTTCTTCTCCTTATTTTTCTCATTTGTTGTCTTCCACATCATCTATTTTTCCTCATCTCATTAAGATCAAACTGTCTTTCAAGGAGTTGGAGTGGGAAGGGAACAGAAGGAGTTCCCAGCGCAGGAGATTGGTGCAAGCAGCAGCCAGCAGCAGTGGGAGGGGGAGCCCCAACCATGAGCCATCAGTGGTGCCCAGAGCTGCCAGACTGAGAGCTCTAGCTGGCCCCACCTCCCTTCTCACCCCACTCCTCTCATGGGTAGAGGAGAGGAAGGCCACTGTGGAATTTCAGAGGCCATACTGCACCATGACAATGTGCTGCGATGGGTTTGCCTTACAGGTGACACATGCCATACTTCCAGCAGCACTTCTCAGCTTCGGGCAGGAAATCCTCTCCCTTTACACAGGCAAACCCTGTCTCTCTCCTCATTCTGCTCCAGGGCAACTGCTAAACACACACACACCTGAGTTTTGGGGAAAATACCTAAACAGAAAAGGATTAATGCTGTAAAGTCTTACAACGAGATGGGTTTATAACAGTTCAACTTAAATGCTGGAGGTTTTTCATCATATTGACATTTTGTGATATTTTTTTGTGGACAGGAAAATTTCCTAAATAAAAGCAGATTATCTCTTTTTTCCTTGTCAATCAGGGGAAAAAAAAGTATTTTGAATAGCTGCAAGAAACTCTTCTCATCTTACTCAAAGTAAATGGTTAGAAAACCACTTACCCCCAGTTGCCACAGTAATTTCACGTAGAAAATGTCCATAAAATGGAAAATCAAAGGACAGATTCACCCTCTGAAAGGAATAACAGCAGAAAATAAAATCAATATTGAGCAGAACATTAAGAGAAAAAAAAGATGAACAGTCATCCACTTCAAATATCTCTTTCACTGCTTTTTAATTTTCACTGGAGCCTTGTTATTCTTAATTCAGAATTGCCAGTAGCTAACTGGAAAGAATTCTGAGGAGCACTTAAACACTTAAAGCAGTGAATCTTTATAACACAAAACTTCAGAAAAGAAAATACATGAACAGACATTGCAACTCAATCACAAGAATAAAATTAATGAAAGATTTGCAGAGTTTCTCCTTAAAAAAACTGTTGCTTTAACCTCTTTCTTAAAAGGACCCATCAATATCAAAAGGCTTAGCAATACCTATGTTTTACAGGATGCCTGCTACTTTGGCTGCTCTGCCACACAAGCCTTGAGATTCAAGTGCTGTCCCTGACATCCTGTTGCTGCCTGTGTGCTTGTCTGAAGAAGGCTGCTCACTGGAAGGCAGCTCCTCCATCGAACCCATGTGACACTATTTCCTAAAACTCTCTATACTGTCAGCTAGGAGATGGAATGATGTATAAAGAAATATTCAACAGAAGCAATAACAAACTCTATTTAAGCAACTTAATGCAAAATAAAAGAAATAAATATTTTTTTAAAAAATAACCTTTTTTTTCTCCATCTACCTAGAGGTAACTATCCTCTATCAGCTGAATTCATAGCAGAGAATTGTAATTTGGGGAATGAACTCTTGTCCTCAACTAAGCTGACCATACAGAAACGTTCAAATCCAAACTCATTTTGCCTCTCTGCCTATGATTTTATCTTTTTCCATCTATTCCATTCCATTTGCAAAACTCAATGATTATTGTGGCTACTCATAACTATCACCTTGTGTGCTACCTGGTTAAATAAATAATAAATAACTGGTCTAAATAAATTACTGGTCATGGCAGAAGGGAGTGCTGAAATATCAGCAAGGTCTTTTCATTGTTTAAATACAATATCCCGTGAAAAACACATCTCTTCCACAATGGTCCAAATACTAAATAAGAAATGAGCATGCAGTCAAATATTACTTCCTTTGGAAGATTTACTACAGTAAAAACTGGTGTGAATATGGGTTTTTGGTGACTGTCCATCGACTGTAACTTTTGATGACTCCACTTAAGAAAGGGCAACAGCCCACACACTTTATAAAAGTGGGGGGAAAGGAAGAAGAAAAGTACTCTTTATTTTCCCTACCATTATTTCTGTCCTGTGTTTATTATTTTAAGATTGTATCTGAGTACTTCTTCTCTCAAGAAGAATTATATTTACATCAACCAGAAACAAATAATTATTTAGCATGAAATTAGCAGTTGAAGACTTACAGTAACTTTAAGTCTTTGGAAAGGGATGGAAAGATTTCCTTTCCATTTAAGTGGAAAACAAAATTACGACAGGATTTATTAGCACATTTTTTGTTTGTTTTTAATTAGAATGCAAAATCCATTTGCAATGTGTTAATTGGACTGAGTAGATTCTAATGACCTTTTCTGTATATACATAAATATGGATGCACAACTGAACATTTTTAATAAAACCTGGCATATGCAAAAGACAGCAGATGAAGTAACTTACACAAATGTTCTTTTACCACGTTCTACAGCTTTCACTGCTGTATGCTACATCTATGAATGCACTCCATTCAAATTATGTCCTTGCTCTACCAAACATAATTTGAAGAACTCTAGTAGTTGAAACTACCAATATTCTGACCAAACTTTCCCTCTTTCCTTTACATGCCATCCTCCATTTTACCTATTCACTTTAACTTTCTAAATCATAGTAACCATTAAACCACTTCAAGTGAAAATTGTGCCCCCTTACATGTCTTCTAAATGGCTGTAATATAAATATTAGTATAAAGATGTTTGCACCAAAAGCTTGATTCCATTCCCACTCAAGCCCAATACAGATCTCCCACTGACTTAAGTCAAGATGTGATACCTTAAATTCTGACAATGTAAAAATGTTTAACATTGCCAATTTTTTAGTGTAATACTGTAATAACCAAAATGATTTAAGTATTATTTTGAAACACAATATTCTAACAGTCACTAAAATTTTGCTTTTATTTTGATGCTAGAAAGCATACCTCTTTTTTAAGAAAGAATATCAGAATTTTCAATTCACTGAAATAGAAATGTTCTCTCCATACATAAATGATAGAATGGACTAGAAGAAAAGGGAGTTGAGCTCCTAAGTATGACATATCCTGTATTCTAGTTCGGTGTTTGAGTAATCAACTCTTAGATATCTAATTTAAACACACTGAATATCAAAGCCACCTCTAAAATTTTATTATATGGCTAAGAATATGGTGGCAGTATATTGAAAAAAACACCCTTACTATGTGCTATAAATCCTGTTGTGTTAGACATTTTAATTGTTCCATTAATATATGTTTGCTTCTTTCTACAAACAATTACTATGCTGTTTATAAAGTCAAACCATCTAATGGATCCTCTCCAGGATTCTCTCCAGTCTTTATGACTTTTCTTGTAGAAGCAAAACAAACCGACAGCTTCTGGGAACTCTCAGGGTTATTTACTTCCAAATGAAGGAAAACACACCAATTGAGGGTAAAATTGTTAGCATTCAAAGAATCCCAGACATTGTAAATTAATTCCTAAATATTTAGCATATAATAATTTAGCATATAATAATTTAGCATATAATAATTTAACTCATGGTTCTATTGTCAATTTGGAGAATAATGTTTAGAAAATATGTAAATCATTGAGTCTCAACAAGATGTGCAAAATGGCCTTTTAAAAAGAGTAATGGCAAAGTTTATGGGAGAGAAGGTAAGAGATTGCTGCTGAGGTATGAATGATCTCAAAATATATGACTCTGCAGCTGTACAGTTATAACGATCACATCTCTCTGTTAAACACCTTTGTTGTATAGTACATATGGATGTTGTTTACTTGGACACACACATACAAAAAATCAATTACAGATCCATAAATAAGGAATAAAACCTTATAGGATAACTCTCTGGTACTATTTCATTCTTTGGGGGGACATAAAAAAAATCTGAAAAGGGAGTTTTAAAAACTCTATGTAGACATGGCTGCAGCCACTCAAATTCACAGTCCAAGATATTCGTAGCATGAAAAGAGATGGATATCAGTGTGCTAAACAGGGACCAGAGCCTTCTCTGCTGGAGCTGACAGAAAGGCAGAGGGGCACCTGACATTCAGAAGAAAGGTCTTAAACCACTTGCTTTGGGGAAGAACATTTGAAGTCCTCAAAATTCCATTTGCCATGCTGAATGGTTCTCTACACTGACCCCACACTAGACCAAAAGTCTTGTTGTAGCCTCTAGATTAATAGCTTCAACAAAATGTCCCCCTTGGGATGGACATTTTAGCTGCATAATCTCAGGCATCCAATTAGAAACAAAAGTACTTACAACAAAGACATGGAAGGGTGTCATCTTTACTCATCATTAAACATGTGTTGTGTTAAAATTTATTTATTACCTTTCCTTATGGCATATTTCCATTCTTTCCCTCAACATAGAGCACAAGCACCAGGATCCCACATGAAGTAGACAAGACAGACAACAGAGGTCCTCACTTTTAGATACCCTTAAGGTTCTTTTCTTCTCATTAGAATCAAATTGTCTTAAGAAAATAGCTGATGCACTGTTTTATTAAGATCCATAACTGTCTGAACCCTCTTCATTTGCATTATCCCTGACTGTCTAAAGTCTTTTAACTATGAAGAATGTATTTTTTGACTTGGACTCTCTGTCAGCTACATGTGATGGATTTATCACCTCACTCTGCTTTCTATACTCTGACTTAAATACCTTAGTGTTTCTTTCTGCTGCCTCCTACATTCCTCTGAGCAGTCAGCTGGCTTGTGCCAGGGAGAAAACAGATTAACAACGGAAAATACGAATTAAATTTGCACTTTCTCTCAGCTTTAAAACTGTTAAACACACCTGCATCTTTAAAAACTGTACAACTTTTAGGTAAGGCATCCACCAGATTTTGTTTCAAACTGGCAAAACCCAGGGACATTTTCTTTGAGCTAAGTTGCTGAATGGATGAAGCAAGAGTCTCTTCAACCATAGTTCTGAGCTGTAATTTTCTGTATTTAATTTATATAATATTGGCTCTTCTCTGTATTCAGCTTATAGCCACAGGTGAGAACAAAGAATACAATTTCTAAATCATATTTGATTCCATTTCTAAGTGTGTAAGCCCATTATTTCCATGCCCACCTTACTAGCAGCATGACTACACTAAGTTCAATATTATTGGTGATCACATATCTGATATTATATGACATTCTCATAAGCATTATCAGTTGTCCCAAAAGGAAATACAAGTGTGAAACTTCATATGAAATAGAAGTGCAAACATACCACACACATTTCATGAGAGACTTAAAACTTCATCAATTTCATCCTGAACTCAGCTATTTTACTATTAATCTCAACAGGGAAATTCCCTCTGATTTCAGCAACACAAGTGGTTTACCATTTGATAGTTTGGGACTCTTAGGAACTGAGGAAAATTTAAAATATATTTGTAAAGGCATCTGAAGGACTGTTACAGAAGATTCAAAAAGTTCAAAGAATCATCTGATAACAAGAGTGTAAAGCCTTCCACAGCTTAACTAGAATTCAAAGATGAACAATATGTCTATGAACAATAGTCATGGTACTTAGTAATACTGCTGTGTGGATCTCTGGGGAAAAACATCCATGTTAGTCAAAGAAGAAAATGATAAAATAACTTACTGCTGCTTGACGATGAGTATTGGAAAGGATCCCATGAATCTTTACTTTGTCCTTCTCCATTTGGTCTATATTGACCCACAGATCCCGGCTGGTGGAATCATAGGGACCATATGTCCTTGATGTATAATAATTATGATCTGTATCCTCCTGAAAAAAGGGAAAAAACACAGAAAAAAACCAGATTAAAATAGAAGACGCACCTTAGTTTTATGTAAAACTCATCCTTGAAATACTGAGTCCTGTAGCTCCTCGAAGAAACTCATCAATGAAGGAAAAAGAGTAAAAATTGTAAATATTTTGCAGAGACAGCTCTGCTCCTAAACACTAGCAGTTGACAAGGCAGTTATCTCATGCAATCATCTCATTTTATGATTATAATGTTCACTATCCCAAGTACCAATCACACAGGTTATGTAATAGCCATATCTGTGACATCTATGGCAAAATGTTTGCTGCTCTTTTGAGGCAAGATGGACAGTTCCTGTAACAATGGCCACACTCTAATGAAGGCATGAGAACTATTCACAGAGAGCACCTTAAAAAAATTGTAGTTTTTAACATTTTTGAACACAATTCACTAGACTATCTTATTTAAGAACATCCAAAATGCTCCTAATAGTTGTAGGTTTACAATTATTTTAAACCTCCAAAAGTTTGGTTTACTGTAGATTTGCCCCTCTAAGACAGACAAACATACACATATTTGTGTAAAAAAATCTTCCTAATTCTCATGGTTTTAAAAAACACTGTAGTTGCTGTCATGCTCCCATCAGAGCAAATTTTTGTTAAGGTCAATTACTGTGAAGGTCTCCACCTTCCTACCTAAGACAGAAAAAAAGAAAAAAATTATGTGGTCTGAAGCAAGAAATGAAACTCATCTCAGATTCTCAGTCTTCTTGTACTCAAACCAAGCTGCTGTAACCACAAAATATTTAAATCAACAGCACTGCCAGCTTTCTGCTGAACAGCTACAAGTAATACTATAAAGTACTACATGCTAGTATTTTTTAGCTCCTTCCTTGCTCCCTCCCCTTCTAAAACACAGCAAAAAAAACCCCAAAGCCTCGATGATAGAGTTTGAAAATTAAAATAAACTCAGAAAATAAACAGTACCATAGAAAATGGAAGAGGAAGGCTTATAATTTGGAATTACCCTGGTGATGGAGACGTTCCCCTCCTGCTGTACCTCCCATTTCCAGTCAACCACGTGGGAGTACCCTCAAATCAGTCTGTGCTGCCATGCAGGGCTGACACCCCCTCCCCACAACCCCAGATCGTACACAACCCATTCCTACTGACATGATCCTGAGCTGGAGACTTATATGGCAAAGATTTGCATTCTAATTACATCATTCATGTCCTAGATTAAACATACTGACCATAAATCCTGTTTCAGCTGGATCTGACCCTACATTAACATCATTACTGATGCATCTTACTTTAGCTGTTGCAGATATAATCAGGCTATTTTCTCCTTGAGAATTTCTGTATCTTCTGCTGTACTTTGCATGCCAGGATGTATTTTATACATCCAGTAAATCTCGGTAACAATTCTTAAGCAACTTCTAACAGCTTCACCAGCTCTAGGTTAGTCACACAAGTAAACATAATTAAAACTATACTGTCAGGAAGATGACAAAAGCCAGTCACCTAACCAAATTTTTTTCTCCTTTAATGGTCAACAGAAACAGTTATTGCTGTCATATATACGATAGAGGTACTGTAAATTAAAAGGTTTTGAAAACAAATATATATATTCCCAGGCCAATTTATCATTCTGAAAAAAAATCCTTAGGAAATAATTGTCACATTTAAGGCATACAAAATCTCAAGGAAATAGCTCCAGAGACAAATAACAAATAATTACCCAAACCTGTTTTTTTCAGATAAACAATATTTAAACTATAGTCAAAACTGTGCAAAGTTTTTTGCATTTCAAAATTTTTTATAGCTAATAAAGCTACCCCAGTTAATTTCTAGTACCTAAGCCCCCACCTCCACGACTAGAAGGCTTTAGCACTGAGCCTAGTTCATAAATCTATAAAAATGTTTTAAATGGAATCTTGACCCATGCTTATGGCAGATTCATCATACAGATTGTAAATCAAACACTTAAATTATAGCCTTCAGCTCAGGATTTTGGCACTGTATGAGGAATTGCTTATGTCTACCAAATTTTGTGTATAAAAACTCTAATTCAGTATTTTAATCCAAGTTAAATAATCTTAGATTATTTATGTATTCTGGAAGGAAAAAAAATTTGCTTCTACTTGAATGATAGAAGGAAGACAGAATTCCTCTTCATAACCTTCATGCAGATATATTTTATGAGTATACTATTAATTATTTCTCTTTCACATCCTAATTTTTATTAATCACATCTGTAAATTTACAATCTGAAACAAAAAGGCACACGCAGCTAACAACTAAAGTTGATGTGAGCAACTTGGGAGCCCCCAGTAAGGTTAGGATCCAAGCTTCTGTTCCAAGTCAATGCTTTCATAGTTCCTAATTTGCATTACCATGGAAATGAAATTCTTGAAGTCTTTAATAAATATGATTTTATTGGTATCATTAGATACCTATAAGTTTTCATTCTGTCAGACCTGTTTATATTCTTGGGCTGATTGTACCTGCTTCATAATACATTCCATTCCCTACAGGTAGGTACTCTATAAGAAGATGGAAAAAATGTTTAAGAAATTTTACTGAATTTGCATGTAAACTACTCAATGAAGAAAATAATTTTAATAGTTATATGAGACAGATTTAGAGTTCTGCTGACAATTAGAATTACATAAAAATACAATTATGAAGAGAAACAAACTTTTCAATATTTATTAGTGACATAGAAGCATGTTACTAAAAGAAAAGCAGAGAACATAATTTTTACTGCTTCATGAAAGCTTTTCTTTTTCAGGTATTTGGGGGATATGAGCATTATCTCTCACTGGATCTCTAGATGTGCAATTTTGTAGAAATTCCATTTGTACATGAAGTACATAGCACCTTTCTTCTACAGAACAGCACAGCATTAAAGCAAAGGATTTTTCCAGATATTCTTTGCACCAACTATGAGGATTACTGCTCACAACCTTTGTGAGTACAAAGGGAATATTTATAAGAACGTCTCTCATAACACTTTTCTTTTGGGAAAATCACTTATTTTTAACTTCAGGCAATACTTGATGCTGACTTGCCATCTTATTGTTGATTGTAAAGATTAATTTCTTAGTTTTCACAAGGGATACTGTCTGATGACACTTTGAATATACTCCTCTACTCCTCCATATACAACTGATTTTTCCAGGAAAGCTGAATACATGCACTACTCACACCACAACTGAAGATCAAGCCTTCTTTAAATACTTGGTGTTCAGTATTTGTCAAATTCAAAGACTTAACATCCATTCCATACATTACGTATATGGATAATCCCATTACATATATGGATAATCCCAAATACAGTCCAAATGTCACCTACTCATTTCATCAGTAACTGCTGTCCCTTAAAAGACTAAGGCTTCCAATGTGTGATGTGGTCTTTCACAATCAAGATAACAAAGTAATTGTATGTGATATTTAAAAGTAAGAACTACATTATGCCTCTGACATTAGTTCAAATTATTAACTGGGATTCTGGCCAAAGATATGCATGAAAATAGTACCAAAACAAACACGAAACAATAAAGCTCCCTTTCAATGAAGACATCATGATTCTATGATGATGCAATCACATAGGTAAACCTGGGACTTTATAGATTTAATTCCTTTCTTGTCACATTTTTTCTTTAACAGAAATTGAAAAGTAATATAAATTTCTAGGAGACAGAGGATATTATCAAACAAGATTTAGGAGTAAGAGTTGCTGTCGAATCCAACTGCATGAATATTTTGTTTTTAAATACTGGATTCAATTCAATCCAAACCGCAGACATTACTAAACAAGAAGTCCTGCCATCTCTCAAGCTCTCTCTGTGTAAGGCTGTAATTGAAGAAAACTAATAACTTCAACCAGAGAAAAAGCAGCTGGCACACCCAGGAATGAGCTCTGCTGTTGCACAATAGTATGTTGTAGAAAAGGTCTTGATTTCTCTGAGAAAGAGAAGAAGGGAAAGGGAAAGGGAGAAGGAAAAGGAAATCCACAAGACAAATTATTATGGATCAGCCAACCACAGGGCCATTACATTTCAGCAGATTGTTTTGGCTGCCTTCTTCCAGTACTAGAACAGTTTATGACATTATCAATGAAAAATCAATCAATTGATTGATTGATTAATCAATCATCCCATCCAAGGAGCCTCATCATCAGGTCTTCGTTATCAAGTGTCATGAGTTATTACCGGATGCAATAGAAGACAGGAAGACTGCATTTAATTTGATAACTGTCATCCCTTTAAATATGCTACTTATTGAAATTGCATTTCCAGCTTCAACTGAGATGACACCACAATGTAAAAACTCTGAAGCCCTCAAAGATATGGTGGTAGACTTTATAGATCCTTAATTTTATCACTGTGTATGGAAGGTCTGGTACCTATCTGATTTTTAACAAAATACATTAAAAATTGCCCAAATATTGCTAACTCACAGACTAGATCTGTTTTTAAATTAACTGAAATTTCTGCTAGTATTTGCCCCCAAAAGATTAGTTCCAAGAAAATTTATCCCCAATTACTAATTTCAGAGTCTTTACTTCTGAATGCAAACATTTCTAGATTAATAGCCTATGAAATTAATCAGAGAATTGTGTTTTCTAAAAGGCACATTTGTAGACTAAAACGAAAACACTGAGGGAAGAAAACATACAATTATATATTTTAAAACAGACTACTTTTCAGCAAAAAATCAAAGATAATAATACTTCTTTGGGTATTTAGATAAAGGAAATAAGCTAGCAATTAAAATTATTTCCCTAAGGAATAAAACAGCTCTGGCAATCCATTTTGTAGAACCAAAACACCCTTTCTATTTAAATAAGACAACAACAATGTACCCCTGCACACATACAGCCAAAACAGCTTCCTTACAACTATTTGTACTTTTACCCAATCACATATGACACTGGCTACTCTCTCATGGTATCTCTGCCTATCCTGTCAGTAAAATACAGCCAAAAGTGACTTCTCAATTGTTTCAGACTTTTGCTAGAAAATTGCTTTTAGATTTCTGAGCATTATCAATCCCCACCAGCTAAAAACAGCCCAAGAGGGAGAACAGAGGTGACAGTTGGATAGGACTTGAGCTAACTCTGCATTGCAGGTGATGGAAAGCCTCTTCTCAGCAGCACGTTTTTGGGCCCTGAGAAGGGGGAAGAGAGATGCATGGTCACACTCCACATTACCTGGGCAGGAGAAGCATGTGTGTATGGCATTGTAACTGATTTTCTTCATTTATTTACATTTCCTTGAGGCAGACACTGACTGAGACAGAGGCAGGTGGCAAGGACACATGGAGAATATTCCTAGTATAATAGCCATTAGCACAGGAGATGAGACAGTACAAGAAATTGATCACCTATCCTGAGATGGGGTCCTAGTGGGAAGATTAAGGCCAGGGAAAATGGGGATAGAGACACTTTGCATGCTGCTGCCATATAACCCACTTTAACAGAATACTGTAATTACAATCATAATACAGCAATGCTATGATTTACTGGTTTATAGGATCTGATAATCGAAGAACCCTGAGGAATACTTAACTTGAACTGGCCTCCCAAAACATGAAAGCTCTAATTGTGGTAGATAAGGTACATGTGGATTACAACATCAAAGTCTTACAGAGGATATATATATACACACACATATATATATATATATATGTGCTTAGGAAGGTCGATTGTTCTGAGGTGCTCAGAATTACCAATTTCATAAGCACTTTACATCAAGGATAAACTCTCTGCTGTTCAATTTCTTAACAAAAGTCTTTGTTCTGTATGAATCTACTGAGGAAACATGCAATTTAGAGAACAATGACTTGCTGTTTTCATAGTGAAAAAGCTGCAATCTGGTTTAGTTTTTTTTTTTTAATGTCTGATGTGGGAAAAACTAGGGGAATATACATCTATATAGCAATATGGGCATAGCATACGTAGTCGACATCAACCACCAGCTTGTGAATATCACTGTTGCTGACACAAAACCTAGCAAAATCCATTTTGAATGGCTAATGTATGACTAATGAATGAGAGGAACCCAAACTAATGAAAGAGCAGATTCTGAGTCTGAGTGCTTGGGTATTAAAACTGCCGTCTCACACTATATTCCCCAAGAAGAGGCTACATGAGTACTCTGCAGAGTCCTGAAACCCTATTGTGTGTGTGCAATAGTCCTCACACTCAGGTTTTCACTAGGACCAGTATGGAAGTCACTTTGCCCAGAATCTCACAGATTTACATCCAGAGGGTGTTATGGTAAACATTAAATAAAGTCATCAGCTGGGATGAAACAAAGGATTTTTCTCACATTTCTCTCCCCCATGCAGACACAAGGCTTTATGCAGCTCTGTAATAACTTAAGTTCCTAGGTTTTAAACTGCACTTTTCTGAGCTCCTGACAGCACCTATAATGGAGAGTCACACATGCTGACAGACATTCTGCAAGAGAAGGACGCCATAAAACTGTTATTAATCCAAAAAGCCATTTAGTCTTTGCAGCTTAGTGAAAAGTCAATGTGGAGTCACTGTCTTTTCCATGATATTCAGCTGCTTTTGAAAGGAAGCTTCCCTCTTGGGGACTGCTATAAAACTGTCAGCCTATTTAGGGGTCATTACAGCAGGCTTATAAAGCCCTTTGGACTGTCTTGTCATGAGAGACAAGCTTCAAAAGAGCAAAAATCTCTGCAATGCCTTACTTAAGAAAGGAAAAAAAGCTAAATCACCAGTCACTCAAAACCCAATTACAGTAGGGAAATATTTATTATGCAGTTTTGTTCCTGATTTGCTGGAGCAGAAGTCTGAGAAATGACATTCTGAAAATGCGTCTTTATTTAAACGACTCCATAGCATCCTCTCCACTAAAAGAAAATATAAAGAACCATTTCAATACAATGCCCAAAAATGTCTAGCAGAAATTTTATTTTGGTGCAATTATGACACAGGTTCTAGAGTTTATATTCTCATTTGTAGATATGTATAAACAACTGAAGGGTTCATGAAACTGAAACTGCAAAAATTACTTTTGTAAACACGAATACCTATCTGCCAGGTCTAGACTACAGAGCATTAGTGGTTATGACACCACATCTGTTACCAGCTCCATTCTTGGGGGCTTATGACTCCAGATAATACCATAAATGACTACATTTTTGTCAAGTTAGCTTTTAAAGATTTAGTATTTCAGTCTTTCAAAGATCCACTTCCCGTGTGCAATATAATAAATAGTGTGTTTCTGAGCATATGTACTTTGACCTACTTATAGCCACACTTGGGCAATTTTTTTCCTCCCCCTAAACATATAAGTTCAGTTTAGTATTATACACACTCTTCTTTTTTTCCATCCAGGTATTAGAGCAACTTTAAACTCTCTGTAGCCTATGTATTCTTCCACTATATATTCAAATGCCAGGAGATGTAAGTCATCCTTATTTCCTGTTCTTTGGCACTTCTCTATTGGAAGAGAGGGAAAACAGCAACCAAGACCCAACCAAGAGCTCAGATGCATCACATGAGGAGGGGAAATAGCAAATATAAATTGGTATGGAAAGTGCTACAGATCTGAAACATTAAGTAGATATCAGCAGGTATAATTTGTAGTTGATCAGGGCTTTCCATAGGACAGTGCAGGAAGCGGCCTCCATGCTCACTGGTGTGAGATGCAGCTCCTGAGTTTCAAGGATTTTTCAGTGTTTTGAGCCAAAATGGTAGGGCAATCAGTTGTAGGAACACCTATGATCAATGCAATACAGGCAGGAGCCTGTAATGTATTGATATTACAGGAGCCTGTAATTAATCAATGCAGTAGCATTCTGCCTCTAGGGATAAAGCTTATTCTGAAGCTTTTAAAGGTGTCCCACACACACCTCACTCAGCATCAGGCTTTGCCAAAGTCGTGCTGCTCAGTCCAGCTGTGTGCTGGCGAGCATATAGCCAGGCCATGCCCATCAGAGAACCTGGGCAACACAGGACAACCTGCATCACCATGGCTTCCCTGGGGAGCACTGGTTTTAAACAGGTTGCAAACAATCTGGTAATTTATTTAGCCACAGCACTTTCTAGTTTAGCTCTCATGTACAACACACGTGAAGCTTTAGTTACTAAGCCATGGGACTGGCTGAAATCTGCAATCAATATGCAAAATTTCAAAATCACAATGCATGGCTTACAGAGAAAGACAGTGATTATGAAAGCAGTTAGCAATTTCCACTGCTCTTTTGTTCGGAAAAAGTATGCATTTTGCTTTATTCACATATTTTTCTGTATATAACTGCAAGAGCATTTCAGTCTGGATTGTGTACACAAGAATATTGAAAAAAATGCTGTGTACAGTTTTACCAAACTGTTATCACCAGCCACATTTCTTAAGGACTTGTCACAAAAATGCTTCTTTATCAGATCTTGCAGTCACGCTCAATAAAATAAATAAATCCCTTGAGAACTCTCGTGCCACAACTCTAAGACATCATATTTAATTGAGATGCTTGATGAGTTACATGTTGCCTAGACAAGCGTGTCCAAGTCACTGCCTTTGCCTGACATCTGGCTCCAAACAAGATTCTGCAGAATTTGCACTGTTTTTCTTTTTTTCTTTAAGAGGAATACTCTGTGCACTTCACAATTACCCAGACAAGATCAGTATGCTACATGATATCCTCCCTCTGTTGTCTCTGAAAAGTACTCCCTTCAAGTTAACCTAGAGTGCAGTTGACCCAATATACTCAAATATTTCAAAATTATACCAACACATTGTTTTGGTTTTGATGTTATTTTTTCTTGTGTCTAAATCTATACTGCTCTTCCAGAGTAGATTGATCCAAAGTGGATCATAAACTTGCATAAACTTGTATTTCCTTCTTTGTCTTTCATTTAAATGCAGGACACTAAGAAGATAAATCACAAGGCATTACAGAATTTTGACTCGAAGGGTGTCTTTTGACAATTTTCAATCCCTTCAATGGAAGAGATGCAAAACACCTAAGCACTGAAAAGCTCTGAAAGATGAAGACACGGTATTTTATTTGTGTTTAAATCAATCTTTTTTTACTGGTGTGGGGTTGGCGGGGTGGCAAGTAAGATAAGGAGAGGGGAAAAAGGAGGAATCCCAACATTTTGACCTTGATACAATTTATTGGTATATCTGTAAAAAAAAAAAAAAAATCTACATTTTTTTCCCTTCAGACTCAGGAAAAAAAAATAGGTAGATGAGCAGCATGTTATTCAGTGTGCAGGTTGGATACTCCAGTGCAGCTGCCTACCTAGGAGCTGGGTTTGTAAGCGCTCCTTATCAGAACCACAGATCTATTAAATGCTGTCAGTGAAGATTTGCCTGCTTCTTCAGCTCCACTTTGGAATAATCCAAACACACACTTGAACTGCGCTGCCTGTGCTGACCATGGATGAGACCTAATTACTAAGAACTGGAGGACAGGATCTAATTACTAAGCACAGGGCCATCTGAAAATTGCAGATATGATTCAGGACCTACAGCTGACCTTTATCCTACAGGAGCAGCAGTGACCATTCAGTATAACCACAGCCTAAAATTATATCAGACATCTATAGCAAGGCACCTTTCACCTTAAATTTCCACCAGCTTTGATCACAGAATAGTTTGTATTGGAAGAGACCTTACAGATCATCTTGCTCCAATTCCCCAGCCATAGGCAGGGACACTTTCCACTAGACCAGGTTGCTCAGAGCTCATCCAACCCAGCCTTGAAATCTTCCTGGGATGAGTCATCCAAATTGCTCTGGACAACCTGTTCAAGTGCCTTACCATTCTCATAGTAGAGACTTTTTTCACTTGCACATTTCTTGCCTGTGCCACATGCATCTATACTTAAATTTCCAAACTGAAGAGTTGAATTTCACCTCCAATTTCAATATTAGCTACAACTAAAAAAGAAAAGTACTAACTACGAACTTCGGTCTTTTAGCAATCATGGTCACCTAATATTTAGTATAAATTCATGGTCATTATTGGAGCAGTACACAGATATGTAATACCCTTTATTGAATGTCTATATTAGAAACAAAACCTCTGCAGTGAATTTAAGAAATTATCTTGATTACCAAGGTAATGGAATAATATACCTGATATAACATAAGAAAAACCAACATTGTATACACTGCTAAAGACTAAATGATCAAATCAAAATTCTATTTCCAGGTTTATTGAAAAAAAAAAATTCAGGCATGAATTGCTATTTCTTTCAACTACCTAGTAATTTTGATTCAACAAAGAGTTGGGGGTTTTTTGTTTTCTAGGGACACTGAGGGTACATAGCTTATGACTATGGAATGAAGATGTTCTAAACATCCTCATCAAACTTGCTATAATCCACTGTGCCAGCCAGTATTATACCCCCAAAGTCATACCCTCAAAATGAACACCCGCCAGGCTGTTGACCTATGTAAGCCAGATCTAAGCAGTAGCATTTCGGAGCCAGATTATGTCTGCTCTAGCACTGAAAGACACTTTTCATATCCCAGAAGAGGGGCATCCATACTTTGCCTGGGGCAGGAAGAACCTGAGAAACACCTTGCTTTGTTATCTGTACTGGAGCAGAATACCTCAGAGATCTTGGCACTTTATCCCTCAAGACATTTACTGCTCTGCCTAGATGCGATCAGACCGATAGGATTTCCATCTGCAATTTCTCCCTCTTCCTACTTTTGTTGCTAAGGTTACAGAAAGAATGCCCAGAAAATGCTTTGATTTATTAAAAAAAATTAGCAGGAAATTGTGAGGAATTATGCAGCTTACTACAAATGCATGAAGCAAACCTCCAGTAGCCGTGTCACATCGCTCTAACTTTTGTTAAATGTTGTGGCACTGAAAGGTCTGGAGATTATGTTTGCTATTATTTTTTGGTTTTTTTCCCCATTATTCACACTGCAATTTGCTGCACACTCTCCAAGATCTCCTATTGCCAATTTTGTTTTCCAGAAATAAGTATACTGTTTTTTTACTGATGGTCTGTGAACACTTAGACATGCTGCACATGAATGCATGCCAGTGTTATAGAAGAAATAAATAAAATCCCTGGTATTTCCATTTGTTATTTCTGTTGTGTGTATGAAATACTAAAGCTCCTAAAAGTGTTTGATCAGCATTTTCTTCAGCAGTTGAAAATATTTAACTGGCATTTTTGGAAGAACAAATGCACATTTTATAAATGGAACTTTCTTGACTCTGATTCCCCTCTTGATATGAATTTTGAACATTGGCCCCACTTATTATTCTCTTTGTAAAGTCTATATAACTCATACAATCACAATGAGGGTAGATCATTGACTTTGGCATAAATACTAAATTTACAGAGATTCATGGGTAGCGTCTGACCAAATCTGAAACAATGGACCCATCTCTTTATATGCCGTGTTGTTACTGTTTTGGGATAACAGATAATTGACTTTCCCATATTAAAGAAACATGAAAGATCCGGAGAGACACTGAGTAATCCATCAATGTCAGCAGAATTCCTACAGCTTTGAAAATCCTAAGGACTGGTACTATCCAAACTGGAATTGTGTGGCTTAGTGTGACCACTTTTTACTTACTTACCCGCATTCCTCTGCACAAACAACTTGGTAATGTATTCACCCTCACTCCCTGCTCCAAGCAACTATGCACAATTTGCTGAGTGCTGTCAAATTAGCTCAGGCTGTTCGCTTTGCACAGGTAGAAATGAACATAATCTTCTGCTTTTTGCATGACCAAATTGATACAAATCTCCTCTCTTGATGGCACTCCAGGTGAACACAGTGAAAAGGGTCAGAAAGGAAGTGTCTGGGAAAGGAGAGACCTTCCCAGCCTTCACGGCCACACTAATATTCAGTTTCACAAGTTGAATCTATTTTCAGCAAACCCCTACAAGCAAGTGCTGAGGCATGTATGACTGAAATAATTAATTCAGAAAGTACAAGGTCTGTTGATTCTGCTCACAGCTCTTTTCAGTTGTGAGTTCCACCATTCTGGAATATGCTTTAGGAAGTCAGAGATGAAGGATATGGAAAAGTAAAATATTTATCATTGGGAAAATTCAAAGGCAGATGCTGTTAAATTCTGAGTTTCCTACCTCCTTCCTTGCTATAAAGATTCATTCTCAACATGTTAAATTAAATGCCTTGTGTACCAACGTAGCTAAACATGGGGAAATGAACTCAGGATTACAATGGACTTCTCTTATTTAGGAATGGGGAATCTAGTTTTTAATTTATTTCCTTCCCCATCCTCTCCTCCCGAGCTTAAAGGAAATAGAGAATGAATCTTTCCTCCAGCTTTTTTTCTTTTCAGCTGTACCCAAGTTATTAGCAAAACCATCACTCCTTGAGTTTAGACTGAGAATATTTGAAATGTTGATAGGCTTATTGCTACAACACTTTTTACAGAGTTGCAATGCATTCAGTCCAGCTGAACATTGCAGCAAGACCCAGTAAAAGGGTTAAGATGACCTTGATATAAGTAAGCAATCAGTATACTCAAAAGAAAAAGACATATGAGGCGTTTGCCTAGTTTACCATTTTGAAAGAGAAAGCCTGGAAAAAACCAAGACAGTGATATTCCAGTCTGCTGGCTGGCTAGAAAGTATGAAATCACTGGTGAAAAACTCAGCTGAGCAAGCAGAAAGGAGTAAATTAATGATTATTCCAGAGTCTGTTTTTAATTGCAGGTGACATACTTCTTGGTGCAATTTAGCAATAGCAGAGAATTAGGACATTTCATGTATGATCTGTGCTGCTTTCTAGACTAAATCACTTTCTGGCTCTTCTTCATAATGATTAAAAATTATCAGCTAAATACTAAATTTAGCAGTTAAATACTAAATTTAGTAATTTCCAGACATTTTAGTTTGTCTTAGGATGCCACATGAAGAGAAAGTTCAAAAAATTTCCCTAAGATCACATGAAAAGGAAACACATATTTTTTTCCCTTGACTCAGTTCAAAAAACATACGTGATTTTTGTGAAAATAAATTACATTCTCCATCTCCAAA